>CM053582.1:506096837-506117149 GCA_028627135.1 Pseudochirops cupreus
TTGTAACTTCTGTTTGTATTATCTGAAGTTCAGGGTGCTGACTTTTCCCCCTGAACTAGTTAAATGATATGCTTGATTAAAGTAAGATTGTTAACCCATTTTGAGTTGCTTTCCTTTAGAAAAGCAGATCTAAGAACCTGTGCTAGCAGCCGCCCTAGGTGTGCTGGGGTGCTTGCTGATACACCTTGTAAGCTTATGAGACTCAGCAAGGAAGGCCAAGACCTGCCTGTCAATAACAGATAGACAACAGAAACAAAATCAAGTGAATATCAGTGAAGAACACATCAAAGTAAGCCCCAAATGGAGCCTGGGGCAAAAAAAGCTAGGGACCGGGAAAAGAAAAACAAGGAATAATGAAAATACCTCTAAGCCAAACAGGAGAAAGTAAATTCAATAGAGTTTCTACTAGAGGGAGAAAAAAAAGTGCCTGATTTATCTATTTATTTCTCCCCTTTCCTTTATTTCTCCTGTGTTCTTTAAGTGCCTGAAGCAAAAAAAGATATGGGGGTGGGGGATGGAATTCAGATATGAACTGAAATCCTAGACCTTGTTCTTCTTCTAAAGATTGTCTCAGAAGCCCCTTTGCATTTAGGGAGACAGTAAAAAGGAAGCAAGGGAGGTCTATTTATTTTAAATTAACAAAAAGTAGGAAGACGTTTTTGGCTAGCTCTGGGATTCCAAATGGAAATTTATGTTACTGGCTTGTGGTTTTGCTACAAAATCCCTTCTAGTTCAGGCCCTCCTCAAGAAGAGGTGGTGAGAGGAGTGGTTCTGGCCCCTGCTAGAGTCAGACTGAAGGACAGAGTGACCCAGGAGGTCACAGATACAGCCAGAAGGCTGCAAAAGTGACAAGGGAGTAAGACCTTCACAACTGAATTATTCCTTTTCACAGAACAATTTTTGCAGGAACCCAATATGCAAATGAGACATCCACCTCGTGGAAAATTACATAAAATGTGTATAGTGGTGGAGGAGAAAGCATCTAGCTCTCAGAAAATGTATTTAGAGGTAATTCAAGTGACAAATGGCCTCTGTCTGTGTATATTGTAGGCAAGTATGCCAAATTACTTGCATGAACTTACTATCAACAGATGTGATCTTAAAATATAAATGGATATTCATTTTCCAGCTCTTTGACCCTCTGGTACATTATCCTGTTTGAAATGTATCATGACAAATAAAAAATGAAAACTGATGCTGCTTGTGATCACCAGCATTGGTGATGGCGAGATGAAGAATCTTGTCCCGTCAATCTTAAAGCATGGCTTCAAGAAGCCATCTTGATAGTTCGGATTTTTCTAATGTTATAGCCACATTGGGTGTCTTACAATAAATGTAATGCCCAGTGGAGGTTTTTACTCTATGTTGCTTGTTGTTGGATGAGAAAATAACAGGGGTTTTGGAATATTTCATTTTAAATTATATTAGTTGCCAAGGAAAATGATAAAAATGTATTATTTTTTAGCTACTAATGGTTAACTATGCAATGCTAAATAAAATATGAACTGAACTAAAATTTAAATGTATAGTGGTTTGTTACATCACACAACCAGAAAGGACTGTTGATGTCCTTACTGATTTATTCCTTCTCATTGCTGGAAGGAAGTGGGAGTGGGATTGGGGTTGGATGTAAGGGAGACATTTTGTAACATGGTCAAAGGAAGAAAAAATATATGTCCACATGTAAGACATGTAGTCTTCCTTGCTTTATGATCAGTTTTAATTTTATATCAGAACATCCAATGTAATGGTAGGTATGTAATGGCAGTTTTGCTAGTACTTGCCAAATGTTTGCTGGTGTATACTTCAACTGCAAAAAATGCTAGTTTTTGTTGTTGTTGTAAGTCATTTTCAGTCATGTTCAACTCTTGGTGACCCCATTTGGGATTTTCTTATTAAAGATACTGGAATGGTTGGCCATTTCCTTCTCCAGCTCACTTTACAGATAAGGAAACTGAGGCAAACAGGATTAAATGGCTCACCCAGAATGACACAGCTAGTAAGTGTCTGAGGCCAGATTTGGACTCAGGTCTTCCTGACTCTAGGCCCAGCACTCTATCCACTGCACTGCCTGACTACCCAATTGCAACAACTTCAGCACCCAAAATGATTATTTGTTCAGTATGGTTCTTCATTATCTTTTCACTTATTCCTTCCAGAACAAGGTTAAATTTTGGTCTCTTCACTTTCTTGTCCTCTTCCAACAAATCATTTCTGGATGTTAACCTTGTTCCTTAAACTCTATCACCCTAACTATAACCCTAAGTCTGTCACTCTAACACAGCGGTTCTCAATCTGTGGGTCACGACCCCTTTGGGAGTTGAATGGGGTTGCCTAAAACCATCGGAAAACATATAGGAACTGAGACACTGCTCCTCTATCTGTCTCCAGGTGGGGCTGCCCACATGTGAGTATTAAAGGGTAGTGGCATTAGGAAGGTTGAGAACCACTGCTCTAACATATCCTTTAAGACCCAGCTCAGATATGTCCTTCTTCATAAAGCTTTCCTTGATCACAATAAGCTAATGTACTTTTATGCTTGTATTGTATATTATAATTATTTGTTCCTGCATTGTTTTCTGCCTCCTGGGTTGCAGATTCCTGGGGGCCAGAGTCTTGTTTATTTTTGGAGGATCACTAGATATAGTGAGGAAAACCGGAATTCACATCTGTCCTCAGAAACTTAGTAGTTGTGTGACCCTGGACAAGTTATTTAACTTCTGATTATCTCAGTTTCCTTAACTATAACATGGTGATGATAATAGCACCTACCTCACAAGGTTGTTGTAAGGATAAAATGAAACAGTATTTATCTATCTGTCTGTCTATCTATCTATCTATCATCTATCTAACCATTCATTCATTCATTCATTCTTTCATTCTTTCATTCATTTATTAATTTATTAAAAGCACTTAGCACAGTTCCTGGTGTATGATAAGTGTTATATAAATAATAATAACTAACATGTTATGTGTCCTTCTTAGTATGTACAAGGCAGTATACCAAGAGCTGTTATAATTATTATCCCTTCTTCTCCTCCTTCTTTATACCTCCTTTAGGACTTTGCACATAACAATACTGATGGTTATGCTTGTGCAATAAGCACTCATGTTTGTTGGATGTTAGGGGAATGTGGCAGGTACATTGATGGGTATTGTCGATCTATCACACAGGAGAGTGTTACAAGGTACCTCCAGCTTCCTGTTTTCTTTTCTAATAATATAATTAATAACAGATACTTTATAGCTGTTGAAAATATCAAAATTAATATTACCTCAAATTTCTTCTGGATTTCTACTGTATTGATTCTACAATGTAACTAATTTTATGCTATGTTAATTTTCTATATTTAAATATATAGTATACATATATTAACTTACATAAAATATATAATAAATAAAATATTTTTATATATTTTATATTTATATTTGGGTCTTCATATGCCTGGCTATATCCTTGAGTTGAGCTCAGAAATCTGGCTTTCTCTCTGAGTTAGTTTAAAAGAAAAGTTGTTACCTGTCACACTAGTATCTCCAGGGGTACTTCCTAGATATCTGTTTGTTAAACCCCACAAAATTGCCGTCCCTAAAAGATAAGTCCTCTGTTCTTCCTTTCCTGTCTTTGTATAGTTGAGGGAGTTTTTATCTCTTTCAAGGAGACAGCAAGTCTGTTAGTTGTGCTCCTCTAACAAAGACAGATACAAATAGATCCCATAAAAACAATTAGCATTTCTTAGTTGCTATAGAAGGGTGTGATTAGTCTCACCTGAATGCTAGCCCAGCTTTCTCAGTATAGCCAATTGTAATATTCTTGCTCCAACCCCACTATCTATCATTTTTTTCTCCATGTCTACCAAGACTCCTTCTTTGTTGTGTGCCAATAAAGAGGATCCCCTCTTTCTCTTCGAGTGGATGGCTTTGCTGATATTGCCAGTCTGACCTGCTTTGTTAACAGTCATACCTGTCACTGTTAATGAGCTGATCTTGGTCAGAATATGTACCGCAGTCTACCTTTATTTTTTCTTTTTCCTCTTTCTTCTCCATCCGTCCATTTTTCCAATTTTTAGATTGAGTTAATTAGTTATTAGTATTAGGTTGAGAGGAAAGATTCCAATCACAGACACAGCAAGGATCATCTTCATTCAGTAATATAGACCCCAAAGAGATAGCTAGATCTCTGTTCCCTTAATAGGATTCAGAAATTCCCATTTCCAAACTGATTTACTCCCACTGACTGACCTTCCAGTGTGGATTGGCATTGTGTGACTTCCACATTGCCCTCTTTCTCTTCCTTGTTCACTTCTCAGGATCATGAGAAAGCCATACCAGGGTTATATGTTTTTACAGGTAGGTCCTGATGGTCTTAGGACAGGGATTGATTTTAATTCATTGTAATCTTCTTTAAAGGAATAATTGTGTGTTTTTTATGTTTAAAGTTATGGTTAAGGTTTTGATGCCAACTTTGCTGGGACATCAAGACTAAGGCCCAAGATCCCAGGAATCCTGACACCTAAACAGATTTTTTGCATTGTAACAGACTCAGCACCTGGTGGAAACTGGTGATGGTGGGAAGAGGGAGGATCTCCTCTCTGCTGCTAACTCTCCAGACTTGTTAACTATGGCACTGAGGTGACCTAAAAAAATACTTTTCCTGCAAAATAGGATTGAGTGTGAAGGTTCCCAGTGATGGAAAGCCCAACTCTTCCAAGTTAGCACTTTTTAATTTAGTAAAGTAACAGAAAGTCTGATTTTTGCAAAATTCTACACATTGGCCAGAGCACAGACTATTTTGTGGGCCCATGCCAGCATTTCTTTTCTAGTAGCTCTTAATGTAAACATTCTTATTTGTATTTCTGGAAACTGCTTGACAGAAAAGATGAATGGATGGCAAGAAGCAAAAATATCCCCCTGTGATATCGCAGAACACTGAATTACGTGCTATTGAGGTGCCAATAAAGGAGGCCGTAATAAACAGAATAACCTTCAGTTAAAAGCTTGGCTCCCTTGTGATTCTCCCTACCTTTTATTTTTACAGCATCCTTCTACTGTAGCTCCCATTCTTGAATCAGTTAATTGCATATTTCTCTTTAGTCTTCCATGATATCATGCAGCGTTTATACAGTGAGCTTTCATTTTGTATTCGCACAGTCAATAATTCTTTGCTCTCCATTTGTCATTGAAGGGGTTGGTTTGTTTTTCATTCTATATGTTTGGTCAGCGTCTTGCCTGAGTGAAGTAGAAATCTGTTTGACTCTTCACAGAGCTAAGATGAGATCCACTGCTATTGATCAGTATCCCTTAGAAGTATAGTGGGCAAACGCAGTTTCAGAATTGCAGAATTTTCTTCATTTACACAAATAGCAAAAATAGTTATAAGTGCAGTTTTGTACTAACTATCATAGAATCAGGGGAGTAAGCATGATGATAAATAAAAGACGCTGGATTTAGGGTCAGAGGCCTTGGCTCCCAACCCTGACTCTGCTACTGATTGACTTGGGAAAAATCACAACTTTTCCAGGTCTCAGTTTCCTCATCTGTAAAGTTCTCTCTTCCTCACACATGCTGTTCCATTTTCCATTTCTTGCCTAGTCACAAGCAACTTTGCCCCTTTCTCCCCTTAACCTATGTCCTATGCCCTAATCTATGTTCCTCCATAAAGTGGACTAACATATCTTTCCAGGAAATTTTGAATGATTTTGATGTGTGGATGAGAGACAATTTGTTGGGAGAGAGCATTTAATGATTCTGAGCAGTATTGCTTGAGAGAAACTTTAAAGAATATGACCAGTTTAAAGAAAGCTTCCCAAGAGATCCAACTAAGAAGTCCATCTTAAGGACATTTAAGGATGAATAGGGAATGAAGAAAACAAACAGAAGAAAAATGGAAAAGATCTACAGAGGTTTTAATGACCAACTTTTTTTCTGCCATCAAGGACAACAGAAGTACCACACTTGAACCATAACATCAGTGTCCCAGTTGTGTTTATATAGGAGACCTCTCATAAAGCGTGAGAAGTTTGTAAATGTGTATAATGGAGGACAAAACACATCAACAAAGCTGAAAGTGACAAAAAAGAAATGACATTAAAGACACTAAAGTTGAGAAAAGTGGCTAGCTAGAAAAAGTGCACACAGAGAATATCTATGTTAGAGGAGACACAGTTGTGAGGAAATTCAGGTAGCAGTTCACAAGTAATTGATGGAGGGAAAGAAGCCAAAGACAGGCAAAAAAGTCTTGGTTCTTATTAGTATCCAAAAAGGCAAGTGAGAAAACATCGATAACCACTGACATATATGCTTTCCTATCTTTAAGAAATCTTTGTAAGCCTCATCTATATATACATTAAAAATATCCTTGATGAGGGTATTAATAGGAAATAGGTTACTTAATAAATACTTATTGATTTACTGACTGACAGCAGCCAGGTGGCAGGATGGATAGAACATGGGATCTGGAATCAGGAAGACCTGAGTTCAAAACTGGCCTCAGACTCTTACTAGCTGCGTGACCCTGGGCAAGTTACTTCACCCTATTTGTTTCAGTTTCTTCCTCTTCAAAAGGAGCTGGAGAAGGAAATGGCAAACCACTCCAGTATCTTTGACTAGAAAACCCCAAATTGGGTCACAAAGAATCAGATATGATTGAAATAACTGAACAACAGCAGAAAAACTTTTACAAGTGATATCTTCCAATGAGTCTTGTTATCATCACGCAATTGACTACCTGATGTAGGAAATATAAGATCCACTATGCTTATTGTTCCTTGATTATGAAAAACAACAGTTCATTAGGCAGAGGAAAACATCACTTTGCATCTTATAGCCTCAAAATGAAGAGTGATTGTAAAGAAATAGAAGAGGAATAGAATGTTTTCTCAGAAGCAAGAAGTAGATCGTGTTTGCTGAGCCAGCTCTTATGTTGCAAATATGGGAAATGTAGATGAAAGGATGAAAAGGCTATAAATCAGTGGTTCTCAACCTGTGGGTCGTGGCCCCTTTGAGGTCAAACGACCCTTTCAGAGGGGTCAAAGGGGTCTCCTAAGCCCATTGGAAAACACGTATTTCCGATGGTCTTAGGAACCGAGACACCGCTACTCTATCCGTCTCCAGGTGGGTCCGCCCACATGCAGATATGCCCACATACGAGTATTAAAGGGTCGCGGCATTAGGAAGGTTGAGAACCACTGCTCTAGATCTATTAACAAATTTTACTTTTAGCCTTCCTGATATTGCGGAGGGAGAGCTGGACGTGGAATTGAGGCATCTGGGTTTGATAACCAGCCCTGACACTTTTTAGCTGTGTACCCCTAGACCAATTACTTATCTTAGTGCCTAACTCTGAGTCCATGACTTCTGGTAAAATGGTCTAGACTTGGGCCCATTCTCTTGGTGGTGGTTATCTTTGGTGAAGAATCTTCCTTTGCTGACAGTTGGCCCCACTCTTTCGACCCCGTACCTTTAGACCACTAAGCATGAAAGTGGGTTTAGGGCCAATTCTTTCAGTTCTTCAAACTGTGACCACGTGCAAATTTCTTACCCTCTCTCTATCTCAATCTCCTCATTTGTAAAATTGGGGTAATAAGGATCAAATGAGATAATAAATGTGAAAGTGTTCTGTCATCATAAAACATGTCATAAATATAAGTCAAAGGTAAACTGAATAAAATCCTTTTTTTAGTGGCCTGAGAACCTTAACAAGTCAACCCCTTGACTCAAGCTACATGACCTAGTCCTGACCTACTATGGATAAGAATGAATGGCTGCGATTTCCCTCCAAGATATTTGAGAGACCAAAAGAATAAAATGGAAACTTGAAATTGTTGGGTGGTCTTGTGGTCTTGACCTAAGCTGGGAAAATTTCTAGCCCAAATTTGCTTTTGTATTGTTTCTGAGGAGGTAAGAATCTTGCATGTATTAAATTACGTGGCACTTTCCATTTCTAGCTGGGAAATTTTAGCAATATGGAGAGCATGAGAAAAATGACTAGATTTTTATACACAATGTACATGTTCCAGTAGAGTGCCTCCCAGCCCCTATTTTAATTGTTAAATGCCTCTGGAGTATTAGTTTATTGGAAGAATCAAAAAGCAATATAGGAAATAGGCAAACAGCCAGAAAGGGAGGAATATAGCAGCTGGTATTTTTTCTTTACTGAATCCCAATGGCCAAAACATTTAGGATGTGTATTTGAGGAAAAAGCTCCCCTAGACCTCAAGAAGAAAAGAAGAATAAAATGGGCAGTGTTTGGGAGACAGAAGAAGGCTAAATGGTAAAGAAGGTCAAACAGGCTCTTGTGAATAACAGCTCTGTTCTATATGATGGTGGAGCATTGATGGTGGAATTTCAAGATCTAGGTTCTACTCCTCTTTCTGCCTCTAACTTGCTGTGTGATTTTGAGGATTAATAACCTCTTTGGGCCTCTTCTTATTTAGCAAGTTAACATGTTGAACTAGATGAGGTCCCTTCCAGCTCTAAAGTTCTCTAAATCTGAGTCTAATTGGTTATAAAGCCAAAAACCCACTGATGTCCCTTTGGAGAAAACTTTGGTTTTCATCTAAGATCTAAAATTTTGTCTAGCAAAGTAATACAGAACATAAAGGAAACTTTGTTTAAAGAGGTTTTTGGCAAGATTGTAGATCTGGAGTATGAAGACTCAGAGATCATCCACTACAACTTCTGTGTTTCAGAAATGAAGACACTCAAGGTCAGAGAAGTTGAAATTTGTCCAAGGTTATCCAGGTAGTACGTGTTGGTAACAGGATTTGAACCCAGATCTCCTAACTCTAAAGCTAGTGCTCTCTTCGTTGGGTCACATTACCATGCTTTTTCTTTTCTTTTCATTTCTTTTTAAAAATTTATTTAATTGTCAGTTCATGGGGAAAAAAAAACAAGTGCTTACATAACACAGTACAATAAAAAAAGATAATTGCCCATGAAACTGCAAATGTACCATGTACAACTTGCTATTCCCTCCACATATTCAAAAAAGTTATCATGTAAATTTCTTTTTATCCTTTGTTTCTCTTAATGCTCCCTCTCCTCTCAGAGAAGGACCATGATTTTTTAAGGAGAAACACCACTTTATTGTTTTTTTTGTTAGACAATTAAGGTTAAGTGATTTGCCCATGTTACACAGCTGGTAAGTGTCATGTGTCTGAAGGCAGATTTGAACTCAGATCCTCCTTACTCCAGGGCTAGTACTCTATCCATTGTACAACCTACCTGCCCCATTTTTTTTGAGAAATACCACTTTAAAAAGTTCTGAGGATAAATGTCAAAGCAATTTTTCCAGCACTCAAATCAAGCAGTTATTAATAACCTATCATATGCTAAGTGTTGGGGGCAAAAGTGAGACTGTCTCTGCTCTGAGGCAGCTATAGTCTATAAAAATGGTCAATTGGAAGAGATCTTTTTTTTGGAAGGGATCTTACAGGTCATTTAATCTATCACCCTCATTTCAGAGATGGGGAAAGAGAAGTCCAGAGAGGCCAAGAGACTTTTCAAAGGTTATACAGAAAATTAGTGGCAGGGCTAAAGTTGATCTTAGGTTTTCTGGTTTGTGGTATATGGCTTATTCCACTGCCCAAAATTAAGCACTTACTCAGTGCATAGAACAGTCCCATTTGGATAGGCTATAAAATGCAAAAGGATAGCAATGAAAAAATACAAAATACAGTTGCATAACAGTCTGCATGTGATTGTAATATGATATGATGGTACTCTCTCAGTTCTAGGAGGCTCTGATTGAATCCATACATATTCATCCCAATTGTCAAGTGATAACTCATTTAAAATAGGTTTTAAACTCATTTCATACTTCAAAAATAAAAAGTGGATGTGACTTCCATCATATGTTGCCTTCATAGGCATATTTCTTCCTCTCAAGCACAAAATTAGGTGTTACTTGTAAAGTAGAAATATAGCCATTTAAAAATGACTCAAAAAAGAAAGCAATATTTTCCAATAAAAAATATCTCATCTGCAAGTATGATTCCTGTGGGTTTTTTTGCAACTGTTGTTATTTTCCTTCTTTCTCCACTTTTTTATTCTTTCTCCCTCTTATTCTCATATGTTGGAAAGAGTATTTGGCTTGAAGTCAGAAGATATTGATTCAAGTGTGAATTCTGGCACATAAAAGCTGACTGTGTGACCTTGAGCAAGTACCTTGATCAGTCTTGTAATTTCTAAAATAGAAATAATAATAGTTGTACTCTCTACCCCATGGGATATTTACTTATCTGTGTATGTGTCAAATGCCCCCACTAGAACCTAACCTCTATGAATGTTTGGTTTCCATATTTCTAGCAGAACCTAGCACAGCGCCTTACACATAGTAAACGTTTATTGGATTGGTAATGAAATATTAAATGAATTAGAGAAATTCTTCTAGTTCAGTAGGTAAATAAATCTTTGATAAAAGGACATAGACACACACACACACACACATGTGCCCATACACATAAAAGGAAGGACTGACACAGGAATTACCCAGAATGATAAAACACATATATATTGGGATCTGATGAAATTGTGCTTCCATCAGTTATCAAAGAAGAAGCAATTGATGTCTTTGATTAGGTCCTTGCCTTTTCTTGGACCTTTATAATTGTAAAAATTGGTTTAGTTGTAAGGTGCCATTGTAAGGCTGCCTCATGAAGTCCACATAGAAAATAGTCCCACATGTTACTTAAAATCGGAGTGTTAAGAGAAGTGACATCAGTATGCGGTGTAAACAAAAATGCTCTCGTGTGACTGCTGATTTTATTTGTGGAATTGGGATCTCTGATCATTAACTACTTTTGCTAGTGAGAAGTATGCTTTTGATCTTCCATAAAAATCCCAGTCTTACATGAAGTCATAGTCATAGGCGATCTTGATATGGAACGTACGTTGACCCTCTAGACTGTCAGAAACATGATTAGCTAGAGAGAAGAAAAGTCTTTGCATACGAATCACAGGAAAAATGCTAAATGACACTAGCTCTTCAATGTGCTTCAAAGCAGTTTGCTCTCTCAGGTTTTAGGGTAGGGGCTATATATTCAATGATTTGTTACGATTTGAGAGTGGGGTCTTACTGCCTGAAAGTGATTGAACTTGAACAAGATCTCATTCTCAGAATCAGAAAAGCTGTGTGTCAATCAAATAATCAGGAATAAAGATTTCAACATGGTCTTTCATTCCTCCTAAAAAACTTGGAACCAGGCTAGTGTCTATCCTAAAATAATAGTAGCATGTACTCACATAGATACTCCAAAGTAATAAACCAACTAACAATGTGTTATAGACCCCCTAATTGCTGATTTTTTTTTTTGAGGCAATTGGGGTCAAGTGACTTGCCCAGGGTCACACAGCTAGTAAGTATCTAAGACCAGAACTGAACTCAGACTCTCCTGACTCCAGAATCAGTGTTCTTTCTAGTATACTACCTAGCTGCCTCTAATTGCTGATTTTTGTTTTGGGGGTTTATGACTCTATGAAGTGTACTTTAATTTGGAGAAGGTTCAAGATGAAAGATGATTTCATATAGGTGGCCACATGAGAGGTCTTGGCACACAACTTTCCTTAGTCCTTTAAATATAATCAAAAGATATTACAATGCTGTTGTGAAACTTAATTAATATAAGTAAATTGCTTTTAGATTTCAGGATGAAAATCTCTAGATAAGTATAAAAATATTGAGCCAAATTTTATCCCCTTAAATTGTGGGTATCCTTTCATACAGAATTATCTGGGATTAAAATTTGGTCCATTTTTTTTTCTATTTCATATTTTCTACACCTCCTCCATCCAAAAAAAAAAAATTAAAATGTTTAAAATGAAGGACTTCTTTAGTTAAACTTAAAGAGAAACTTCCTGGACTTAAACAATTAAATTTATGATTTTTATAACCCATTATCAGTGGTTCCCATGTGCTACAGAGGAGGCCTCAAAGAATAAATTAAAAGTAGAAGAGGCAAATAATTTGGCAATTCTGCACCTGATTAGTTTGGTTTGGGGGATTGGAGTGTGAGCCAATAGGAACGGGAGTGGGATTTATTTTGGGCATAATCTTGGGGCCTGAGTAATAATAACAATGTACAGAAAATGCAGGCATGGTGAACAGACTTTAGAAAGTCATTATTCTTATCATGCAGACTCAGGACTGGGCTACAGAAAGATGCTTCCAGAGGAGAACAGAGAGGGGAGAAGCATTCATGACATTTGGAAGAAAATCAATGCATAAATTAAAGATATATAAACTTTCCAAAGCCATAAATAATTCTAAGTCAAGATCATTTTAAAGTCTGGGATTAATGCTTTAATTAATATGATTTTCAGCACAAAACTTCATGTCTGAAATGGAACATGTCAAAGAAATTTTGTTTCAGAACATTTTCTAAATGTAGATTATAAACGATTGCTTTTCTGAGTAGTGAATGCTCAACATACTTAATCAGTGCTCAGCATTTTCCCTGGAACTCATAATGAAGTTCTCTTTATTATTCCACAAATAATACTTGGGAATGTTTTTTTCTCTTTTTTTAAATGGTTGACTGTAGATGTCCAGGGATGTCTGTTTACCATCCACACCAAGCTGCTTTAAAAAGAGTAGCTCCATTTTAGGGCAGAGATTTCTAATTTTTGTGAGGTTTACTGCATTGGGGTTGTTTTGACTTTGGAAAGCCCTCCTTGTGTCCCCAGAAGAAAAGTCTACTTATTTATTTATTTTTTAGGAATTTTATTTTTTTAATTTATTTTAGAAATTAAAATGAGTTAATATTAATTTTGACTTGCTCTATCTTTAAGAACTTCATGAAATACCTTGAGATAATTTGACAAGGTTCGCATTGATAGAGTTGTTTAGGATCTACAGAATACTTTCTCACAACTTCATGAGGTAGACTGTGCTATAAATGAGTTGCCCAGTCACAAATTAAGCAAGCCAGGACTCATACCAGATCTTTGGACTCCAAATCGACTTCTCTTCACTTAGCACAATGTCTGATAGACATCAAGTACTTAATAAATATATTCTCTAGCTGTTTGTCTCTCTGTCTCTGTCTATCTCTCTTGCTCTAATTTGTCTGTCTGCTTCTCTTTTGGTCAACTTGCATATTTTCCCCTCTCTTCTCTATACCTCTAAATACATTAGAGCAGGAGTTCTTAACCTCATTTGTATCAAGGACCTCTTTGTCAATCTGGTGAAGCCAACACCCTTTCTCAGAATAATGTTTTTCAGTGCATAAAGTAAAATACTTAGGATTTCAAAAGGAAACCAAATATATTAAAATACAGTTATCAAAATTAAAAAATAAATCAACCCAACAACCCTCAAGTTCAGATTCCAGGTCATGAACCTATTCCTTAGAGGTTGCAAATCACTGAGATTATAGACTCTTACAATTGGACTTTTCCTTCTGGCAATACAATATTGTGGGAAGAGTTAAGGGTTTAATCTATAGATTTAATTTTTACTACTTGTGTGGTTCTAGGCAAGTCAGATGCCTTCTCCAAGTCTCTTGTTTCCTCACTTGTAAAATGAAGGTGATGATGTTTACATCACCTATCTCACCACATAGTTTCATGAAAATTGCTTTAAAATTTTAAAGGGCTGCCTCTGACTTACTATAACTCTTAATTGGAGAATGATTCCTGTCTCTAACATTCCCAATACATGGTTGAGGATGATGGCAGTGATATCAGAAATAAATTATTTTTTGTGTAAACCCTCTTGTCCTGTCCAACAGTTTTAGGAACTGACTGTCTCAGGCTAGATCGATGGCACCTGAATCTTGCTCTTCCCATCTCACCTAGGGGCCTAGCTAATTCTTTCTTAGAATCACAGTGTTTTCACATTGGAAGGGACCTTGGCAACCATCTAGTCTAATCTTTCTCCAAAGGAAATTTCCACTATAACGTCCAACAGTAGTCATTCACTCTTTGCTTAAAAAGCTTCAAGGAAAGGAAATGTTTTAAATAGTCACCTGAGAAGCAGACAAAAGGAATCTAGACTGCATGCACATAGTTGGCTTGGTTTTTTTGGTCACTTTCATAGCTTTTTGAAATTGTGGTTTTTAGAAGCTTCCCCATTGGTCTCTGGTACTTCTGTAAGGCTTATAGAAAGTAACCCTGGCACACTCTGTTTTTGTGACTTTGGCCCCAGTTCAACTTTGCTTCTTATCCTCCAGCCCTTCTATTGCCTAGGCCAGTCAATTATACCTTTCCAACATCTATTTCAAATACATTCCTTGCTCTCCTCTGACACTGCCATCACCCTGGGACAGGCCTTCAGCTCCTGGACCAGTGGTTCTCAACCTTCCTAATGCTGTGACCCTTTAATACAGTTCCTCATGTTGTGGTGACCCCCAACCATAAAATTATTTTCGTTGCTACTTCATAACTGTAATTTTGCTACTGTTACGAATTGTAATGTAAATATCTGATATGCAGGATGTATTTTCATTGTTACAAATTAAATATGACCCACAGGTTGAGAACTGCTGTCCTGGACTATTCTAATGGCTTTTTGGTTGTTCTACTTGCTGCAAGTCTCTCCCCACTCCATCCTCTATTCAGCCATCAAAATAGCTTTCCAAAATCTTTTTGACCATGTCATCTCTCTCCCCAATACACTCCAGTGATTCCGTATCATCTCCAATGTCAAATGTTAAATCTTCTGTTTGGTATTCAAAAGCTTTCATAACTTAGCCTCTCCCTACCATTCCAGTCTTCCTATATCTTATGTCACCAATCCTCCTTGCTGTTCCAAAAACATGACATTCCATCTCGAAGTTCTTGGCATTTTCTTTGGCTGTCCCCCAGGCTTGGAATGCTCTCCATCCTCATTTCTGCTTCCTGGTATCCTTAGCTTCTTTCAAGTTCCAGCTAAAATTCTACCTTCTGTAGGACTCCTTTCAAAATGCCTCTTAATTCTAGCACTTCCCTCTGTTGATTTTTAAAAATTTATCCTGTATTGTAGTTCATCTTTCATATTCAAAGAGAACCAATGGCATCATGATATTGGGGTCAAGGTAAAGTGTGCTCAACTATGGCTGAGTCCAATCCCACCTTGGAAGGCTCTACCACATGTCAGGTGCAAGTAACTCATTTGAACATTTGGGATGGAGATGTCTCTAGATCTGTGCATCTCATGTTTCCTTTCTGCTACTTCCATTCTGCTTTGCTAATGGTGCACACCATGCTGGGCAGTCCTGGGCCAGGGTCTCCCATGTCTCACAAACAATACTAAAATTCTTCAGGGAGACTTTGAGAGTGTCCTTGTACTATTTCTTCTGACCTCCGTGTTTTTTTTGTAGGTTGTCTTTCCCATTATATTTTGACCTCTTTGAAGTTTTGCCTTTCTTTATGTCTGTAACCCTTAGCGCAGTAATTGGCACATTGTAGGTACTAAGTAAGTGTCTATTGACTTGACTGAACAAAAAAAAGTCACTTGTCTTTGAAAGTGACATTCTACACTCTCTCAAACTATGTTAAGTAAGCTGAAATCAGTATTGATGATCGTTAATTGATAAATACATTTTAGACAACACCAACAATGAAAGTAAGAATTGAAACCTTTTTCCGCTACTTTTTGCCTTCTGCAGAGGGGCAAGGAGAGGGGTCAGTATGTTAATGAGTTCTTTACTGGCAGTGGGAGAATCTGTGTTTCCTTCACTGGACGGAGAAGAGGCAGGAAGAAGCTATTATCTGAGCCGACAGCTTTCACTCAGGGCAACAGGTCATCTTGTTGATGCACATGCATGCTTAGTTCAGTCCAGTCTGTCCCACAGCTTGTACTCTGTGTCCCCCTGCTGTTCCCTGCTTTTGATCATTTTTTGGTGTCTTGCTTGAATGGCTATTCTCAACTACTCATAATGACTTCTCAGCCAACTGCAATAGCTCCTTTGGCAACCCGAGGCCCCACCACAGTACCTGGGAACTTTGAATTGTCTATCCCAAGTTGAACATAAAATTCCTGGGACCTGAGGAATTAAGGGACATCTCCTCTACCCAGGTAGTCACTTTCTGAGTCTCAAGTGCATGAACAAAGCAGGTAACAATCAAATGGGGCTTTATGTTTACAAATACAACTTGGCATAGTTAATAGAGTGTTGTTAAGTCATTTAACATTCCTGAGCATTAGAAAATTTTCTAAGACTTATTTAGTAAGCTATAAAGGAGGGGAGGATGAGAATAAGCATTTATTAAATTATGGGCCAGATGCTATGTTTAGCACTTTTACAAATATTGTCTCATTTTATCCTTACAACAAACCTGTGAGGTAGGTGCTATTATTACTCCCACTTTATAGCTGAGGAAACTGAGGCAGATAATATTTAAGTGACTTATTTCTAGTAAGTATCTGGGACCAGATTCAAACTCAGGTCTTCTTGACTCTAGTCTTAGCATTTTATCCACTGTTCCATCTAACTACCTGTAGAAAGTTAGAATTGTCTGACATATTAGTCACATAGTAACTTTACCTTCATTTTCTCAATTCATTCTTAGTCTGTGTGAAAATTTGGATCTTTCCCAAATACATGTATATGTTTTCTTTCACCTTTGGGACACTTTGAGACTCTTGCCCTACCATCCACTGTCTTTCATGAACTAGATTGATGCCCTCCCTCCTATCTTCCTTCTGCAACTGGAGCAGGGCTGGATAAAGCAGGCAGTCAATGCATACTTGCCAAACATTCAGTGAATGACCTGCCCTTATAGAACTTGTTTTAGAATGCTGGGTTCCTGGGTGGGCTTGAGGCTAATCTTGGAGAATTGAAATGAGATGATAATATAATTCTCTGGGTGTCCCAGAATAGAGAAACTGTGTTCAACTCATTCCAGTCACGGAATATATAGCTGATTCTGTATTTTAAAAGCAAGGAATATCTGAACTAGCTCAAATATGGGCTCTTGGAAATAGTGAAAAATCTCAAGAGGCAAGTAGTTTGTTAAGTGATGCACTTTGCAATAGTACTTGAGGTGTGATCTAGCTGAAATAGATACTTAGAGCACTACAGGAAAGTGCTGTTCTATGCATAATTTAAAAAGCCCTGTTGGCCCCACAAGTATAAACATTCATGTGAATAAAAGCAAGAACTCTTTTGAAAACTTTAATGTGAATTTAATGAAAGTAGTAGAGCAGGAACAAGGTAATAGGTCTGATTATGGCCAACATGACCTCATATATATATACAAATAGAGGCATGTTCACCGTTGTCTTCTCATGCACAGGCTAATGGATTTAGAAGGAGAAGGGGTTTCAGAGGTCATCCAGTCTTCTCCCTGCTCCCATTTCACAGAAGATGAAATTGGGGCCTAGAGAGATTTCGTGACTTGCCCAAATTTGAATAGAATCCAAGAGGCGACCTGAGTTCTTCCCATTGTACCACATGTTCCTTTTCTCCATGGCCTTCTTCCAAAGGGAATCCTGAAGTGAACCCTACTTCTACCATGAAGGCTGCTTTTCCTTCTGTTAATGGTACTTAATCATTGATCATCCCCAGTCTTACTGTCTATTGCTCAACGTGTTTAGACATGCTCATTTCTACAGAAATTCCAAATGAGTTCTCATCCCAGGCCTTCTTAGAAAGCTATGCGTGGAAAGTCCTAAAATGTCAGAGCTAGAAAGCATCTTGGAGACCATTTACTTATTTTATACATGGGGAAACTGAGAAATCAATAATGAGACCAATGTCATACAACCATTTTGTTATCAATAAGCATTTATTAATCACCTACGGGAGCAAGGTACAAAGAAATGTAAAAGCACTTCCTGTCCTCAAGGAGCTCATTTTCTAATAGGGAAGACAATATGCAAGCAACTTGGTACATACAGGAAAATGGAAGGTAATCTCAGAAGGATGGCACCAGAATGGGAGTAGAGATGAGGGAAGAAAGGCCTCTTACCTAAGATGGGATCTGAGCTGAGTCTGGGAGGAAGCCAGAGAGGAAAGCAGGGAGCTACCTGGTGGCAAACCTACAACTAGAACCCAAATGTCTTGACTTCTATTTTGAGCTTTTTTCTATATCATACAGTATCAACACCTCCTACTGACCCAAGTCTAGTCCTTGGCAAAATTAAGGAGATTAACT
Organism: Pseudochirops cupreus; assembly: GCA_028627135.1. Lineage (NCBI taxonomy): Eukaryota > Metazoa > Chordata > Mammalia > Diprotodontia > Pseudocheiridae > Pseudochirops > Pseudochirops cupreus. The sequence goes on from CM053582.1 coordinate 506,114,913, forward strand.
TTGTTTTTGAAGTTCTTCCATCTTCCCAGTGACTCCTCACTTTTCTTCTTGGGATCTTCTTTTCTCAAATACCCAGCACCTTCCATGATTTGACCCTCCCTTCCTCCTTGCCTAGGTCCTGTCTACTCTACATGGACTTACTCTCCCTGGCAGTATTCCAAACTCAGGATCTTTACCCTCCTGCCCCTCTGAAAATTTATCAGTGCCTGTTTCATCATCCCAGCTCTCCTTTTGCTACTCGATAAATGAAGTAGTGCTAACAATAACAACAAAAACAATAAGAAAAACAACTTTCAAGCACCTGCTGTATATAGAGCATTGTGTTAGCTCCTGTTGCAGATAACAGAAATTAGACAAGACATGCATTCCTTCCTTTATGTAGCTTACAGTTTATTACAATTGGATGTCATAGAGCTCTAATATTACATGATAAGTTCTAATATGTAATATACAGCTCTAATACACAATGTTACATGATAAGTCCTTTGTAGAACTTGGAAATAAAGTGATGCATGAAGTTTGAGGGGAAAAGGTGATTCATGACCAAAAGGATCAGGGAAGGTTTTCCTCAGGAGGTACCATCTCTTTCGATTTTTGGTCAACTAGTTGGTGCAGTGGATAGCCAGAGCACTGGGCTTGGAATCAGGAAGACTCATGACTTCAAATCTAGCCTTAGATACTTACTAACTATATGACCCTAGGAAAGTCACTTAACCCTGTTTGTCTCAGTTTCCTCATCTGTAAAATGAGCTGGAGAAGGAAATGACAAAGAACTCCAGTATCTTTGCCAAGAAAACTGTAAAATGGGGTCACGAAGAGTCAGGTATGACTGAAATGACTGAATAGCAACAACAACGTTTGATTTAGGCTTTCAAGGGTGGGTAGGAATTCAGCAGGTGAACTAAGATGATTGATTAATGGTCAATAAAGTCCTCTCTTCCTGAAAACACATTTGTTTTTGAACAGTGGTTTTGCTTAGTCTAGTAGAATGAATGTTACTCAAAAGTGTTTTATGGATCCCCACTGAAAGTTTTCTAATTCCTTTAATTGTCATTTATGGCTCTCCATGATTTGGGGAGCCCAACTTAGTTTTCCAATCTTATTATCTATTACTATCCTTTATATACCCCATACTCCAGTCAAACTGGGCTCCTTGCCAAAGATACCCTACATTTTCCAATTTCCATGTCTCTTAAAAAATTTTAATTCAATTTTTAATTTATGGAATAAAACATGCATTTCCATAGTACAATAAAAAGATGATTGTACATGAAATTACAAATCCACTATGCACAACTTGCTACTCCTTTCAAATATACAACAAAATTATCTTGTAAATTTCTTTTTTTTCTTCCCTCCCCAACCCTACCCCTGAGATGGCTACCATTAGACACAAATAGGTACGTGTAAGTAAAATTATTCTGTACATACTTCCATCTATCAGTTCTTTTCCTGGATGCAGATCATCATAGGTCCTTTATAGTTAATTTGGGTATTTATAATAGACAAAAAAGCTTGCTCACTCAAAGTCGTTTTAAAAATAATAATGCTTTACTTTATACAATATTCTTTTGGTTCTGCCCACTTCACTCATTATTATTTTGTGCAAGTCTTTCCATGTTTTTCTAAAACCAATGAACTTAACATTTCTTATAGCACAGTACTATTCCATTACAATCATATACCACAACTTGTTCAACCAATCTCCAATTGATGGCCATCTCTTCAATTTCCAGTTCTTTGCCACCATACACAGAGCTGCTACAAATATCCTATCTTTAATTATACTTGTTCTCTTTATCTAGAATGCTTTTCTCCTCACCAGGATCCCTTTGTATAATTCCTACCTATCCTTCCATCTCCAGTTCAAAGACAACCTCTTTTCTCAAACCTTTCCTCATCATCCTGGTCAGGAGTAACATCTCTGGGGGGCGGAGCCAAGATGGTGGCATAGCAGCAGCAACATATCGTAGCTCTCACATAGCCACCCCAAAATACCCATAAAATAGGACTCTAAACCAATCCTAGAACTCCAAAACGCACACAAAGATACTTCCCACTAAAGTTAGCTCAGCTACGAGGAACCATATCAGCACTGTGAACTGAAACCAGCCTGGCCTGAAGCCGCGTCTGTGCCCCGGGGGCGGCTGGACGGGAGGAGCTGAGGAGCCTCTCTGGTGAGTGGATTAGTGGCAGCTGTGAGCAGCGTTTAGAACTAGGTCAGTGGGACTTGTGAA
>CM053582.1:506117649-506163287 GCA_028627135.1 Pseudochirops cupreus
ATAGGAGAGAATAGACTGGGGGAGGGGGGACACACTGGGATGGCTGTTTTGGGGTGGTGGGTAGGGGAAAGAAGGGGAGAAAATATGTAACTCAAAATTTTGTGGAAATGAATGATGCAAATTAAAATAAAATTAAAAAAAAATTACTTAAGGTTGAAACCCCCACCTCCAAAAAAGGAGTAACATCTCTCTGTCCTTTGAACCAGCCATATAATTTTCTACTTAAATATTCATATCGAACCTCATTTTATGTTACTTGTATATGTGCTTTATCTTCCCTCCTAAATTGTAAACTCTGTGGGGGAAAGAGCTGTCATTTATTTTTTACATTTCCAGAATTTTATACATAATAGGTACTCAGTATTTCATAGAGTGATAGAATCACAGAATTAGAGTTGGTCGTGATCTTCGGGGTTATTTCATCTAACTCCCTCATTTTACTGATAATGGTACTGAGGTCCACAAGAGTTGAATCACTTACCCAGGGTCACACAAAAAATAAGTGAACAGAGGCTGGATTTGAACCAATGTATCCTGACTCCAAAACCAACATTTTCCATTATTACTATGGTGCTATTGAATGACTAAATAGAGGAATAATAGGCATTTTAGGAACTATAGGAAGTTGTTGAAGAGAGATTTTTGGATGGGGGCTATTTTAATGTCCCTAAAACTATGTCATACAGGCAGATGCCTCTTTTGCACATTCAGAAGTACTTTAGCTGCACTCAGATGAGATACTATTACTAATAATCTTTAGTTGGGGGAGGTGGTAGTTTAATAATTTTAATTTCTGTGAGATTCTAAACTCTTCTTATCTACCTTATCTATGACTCATTCTGGGTACAATATGTCTGTGAGACTATCACATTCTTCCCCAGGGGAAATCATGAGATATCTAACACAGGAATTTACCAAAGCCCGAAATTGGACCAGGGATGGGAGGAAATGCTTGGGACCTTCCTTTGTGTAGCCATGGATACCATAATACCTAGTTCACAGGGAAATCAAAGGCAGGTTCTCATTTTAGAGAAGCTTGGGTAGCATAGGAACTTTCCCCACAATATCACCCCCTCCTCTGCAACATTGAAAAATTAAACTTTCAAGGATTTCCAGAAATCAGGTCTCTGAAGCTGTTGAATATCAATAAACCAATCAATTGGTAAATATTTGTTAGGAACCTATGATGTGCCAGCTAGTTTCTAGACCCTGAAATGGTCAGTTGGCATTTTCTGATTTGTTAGACCTCAGAAAGGAGTATAAACCAAAGAGACTTAACTCAATGGGTTCCTGAGAAAGATCATGCAGGAGAGAAGCCTGGCAGGCTTCCAGTAACTGTTGCTTTAATAAGGGACTTGGTCATTGGGTGGGGTTAGAGATGTAGAGAGAATCTGCCAAGCCTGGAGGAGGTGGTGCCAACTCCAGTTCTGGTCCACTTCCACTCAGGACAGGCATGGAAGTGTTCGAATTTTCTAAATGAAATGACTATGTGGTTTTTGTCCTCAGTCTCTTAGCTATAGTTACTGCAATATTTTCTCCCAAGTTGCTCTGTCTCCCTCATCTAGTGGTTTTCTCTGCCTCAGTTTATCCAACTCAGCCCTTTGAAGAGGCTGGATTGGTAGAACAATTAAAATAGAAGTATGTATAGAATGGTTTTATGTATAGACACACACACACATATTTGTGACTAATGGTAGCCATCTCTAGGGTGGGGGGGAGAGAAGAAAAAAAGAAAGTTATTTGATAACTTTATTATATATTTAAAAGGATTACCAAGTTGTACATAATAGATTTTCAGTTTCATGTGCAATCATCCTTTTTAAAAAATCCTATTCTACTATATTATGGAAATGCTTGTTTTATATCTTAAGGTCAGAATGAAATAAATAAAACATTTTAAACAAGGAACAACAACAACAAACATGTTACAATTAATTCCCTTATAGGGTCTCTTGAGGGAGGCATCAACCCTGAAACAAAACTGAATGTGGAAAAGAAATTTTCAGCATCCCATGACCTTTGACTGCCAAAGTCCTACATTGAAGACAACAGGGAAGGACTTGGATGGTATTGCCAAGGACACAGAAGTAACAAACACAATGATACAGAATTCTCACTACCCAACTCCCACTCTTCTTAAGGCCTCAAGCAGCTTTTAGTATCACTTACAGTGTGGTGGTTTTGCCCATTCCCAAAGAGGACCAAAATGACATCACTACATTGGAGTCAAGGTACAGTGTTTCTGACTGTGGCTGATCAGACTAACACCAGCTCAGAAGGCTCTCCTTGAAACTCTCTCCCTGGGTCTACACACACCAGAAGAAAACACAGATGTAGGTACATGGGAAAGCAACCCAGGAAACGAGACTTCCCTGAGTGTCATTGCTTTACCATGAGGTCTCATCTACCTCCATCTTGTCAACACCATGAGTTCTACAGTATGAGAACCCCTAACAGGAAATATTATTCCAGAAACCTGGGTTGGTTTTGCTTATTTAAATTCATTATAGTCATCCTCAGGGGGGTAGAATGGTTGAGGCTCCTTTAAGTGGCAATGTAAAGAGCTGATGCCCAGGTTATTGACAGATCAATTACTCTGCTTTCCTGATGGTGGTAATAGAAGCATTTGTAATAACTAGCATTTACGTAGTACCTACTCTATATCAGAAATTGCACCAAGTGCTTTACAAAGACCGACTCATTTGATCCACACAACAAACCTGTAAAGTAGGTGCTATTATCATTCCCATTTTATAGATGAGGAAACTAGGGCAAAGAGAAGTTAAGTGACTTGCCCAAGGTCATACAGCCTACTGAATGTCTGAGGCTGAATGTGAACTCAGATCTTCCTGACTCCAGGCACAGTGTTCTATCCACAGGTGGCTTATGAAGAAAATCAACTATAAAACTACATAAGATCTCAACCAGCTTCTATGGGTCATTGGTAACTTCTCCGGGTATTCAGAGTATCAGGATGTTTCTTTAATGAGAGGGGGATGTAGCTAAGAAATAATGTTGTTCAGTTTTCTTCCCTCCCCTCTTTTCAAATGAAGAAACTGAAACCCATGAAGGTGAAGCGAATGGCCCTACATCACACAGCAAGTCAGTGGCAGCATCTTCTGATTCTCCATCTAGGCTTCTTCCTATTATGCCATTGAGACTTTCTGTAAAGAAAATGTTAGGAATAGATTGTGCCCACAGAATGTTCTGTCACCATAGACCGTGTAACCAGGGAACAGGACAAAATGTTTGGATCTCTTAGAATAAGTGGCAGAATTTTATTGTGATAAGTGTCTCAAAACCAAGGAAACACCTGGAAGGAATCTTGACATCATTGTTAAGAATTCAGATAAAAGTCTTGCCATTTCTTTTTTTCTTGTTTTCATCTTGATTTTTCTTTTCCACCAAAATGTGGTATTTTTTTTCCTGTAGAAAACTAGGCACATCTTACCATTTATGCTTCTGGACCTGGCCAATATGTGAATTTGTTTTTTTCACTGTCCATTTGTTACAAAAGTTTTTCTTTCTTTTTATTGGAGGAGGAGAGTATAGTAGTGATTATGATATCAATTTAAAAAAAGGAAGATATACCCATGTATATACCCTTTGGGAGAATTTTATACTACACATTTAAATGTGTATGTACTTGAGCATTTATGACAAACTGGACCATCCATTTTTTTTTGGTCAGGGTAGGAACCAACAGTGTTGACATAAACATCAGTCCATCTGCACTTGTTCATTTTGGATGACTCTTGTAGATGTTGTCCAGGAAGATTCCTCTTCTAAACTTCCAAGGCAGATTTGCCCAACTTGTTGGGGAAATGGGCCACAGTCAAGGCGGGGGGGGGGGGGGGAGCTTCTTTCTATTTCTTTGGACATTATATGAGGAACTAATGGAGCATATGGGTTGTTCCTTGGTTGTCTCACTCTTGCCACACAACTGATCTACCTTCTTTTCAGATCACATATCTTTCTGACGACATCATTTAGTTTGCTTCTCTTGTGCAGTTCTTGGTTGGTAAGATGTAGCAATCTATTCATACCCACCATGCAATACTCTCTTGCTCTTTGGGAGATCCTCAACTGTAATTCCTCAGAGACCAAGGTATTTCGTATCTTGCAACCACACAGCATCCCTGCAGGAATACTGATAAAAAAAACAGAACTGTTTCAGCATATATATGTGCACATACACATGTAAACATCTACTCCTAAATTAATGAAAAAAAAACCCACAGAAAGGCTGACTTTTAAATCACTGAGAATATTTAACATAGTAGAAATGTTCATTTCTGTGTTTGAAACAAATCAGGATTTTCTTTTTCTTCTTTTAAGAGGGAGACCTAATTTTCAGAATTAAATGAAGGAAGTAGAACTATTTTCTTTACTGACAAACACAATTTTATCTATTATTCAATCACCAAATGGGAACCCATTTGACTTGGGCTTCCAAGGTCCACATTGTTGGCTTCTGACTACCTTGGAGCTTTCTTGTGGGAGACTTCCACTGTCCATGCCTCTGGATACAGAGCCTGAAGGTTTTACATGCCTTGGGTGGACTCTGAACTCAGTTTGGAAGATTAGTGTCTACCTATGTTGGTGATGACTTAACTGACTGCCTGTTTTCCTATTGCCTCTAAGGCTTCTTACCAAGTTTCTCTTATAAAAGAGTTCTGTTGTTTTATCCAGGTGGAAAAAGTCACTGTGGTTTCTCACTGGATTTCTTGATCACCTTCAATCTGGTGCCATTTTTAGCTTTTTGCTAAAGTAGGTGTGTAGAAGTGGGGCTACCTGATTTTGTTCAGGTAGCCAACTTGGCCTAAAGGTTTCCTCATTTTCAAAATGCAGTTGATCCTATTTGCAAAAAACCCTACCTTTGACGCTTCCTGACTGTGAGGTTCTGTTCAATCATCTGACTTCTCAGTGCCCTAGGGAACTCTAAAGACTGTGAGTTGCAAAGAAGGTTGCTGACCTGCAACTTTGATGAGAGGGGGATGTAGCTAAGAAATAATGTAGTTAAGCCTTCTTCCCTTGCTTGAGAATTCTCCATATCAATAAAATAAAAAGTCAAATTCCTATCCCTTTCCTTATCTCACAAGCCTGTTGGGAGGCAAGTGTCCTAAACCTTAAAAGTGCATATAAACATGAATTATTATCACCTTTTACCACACTTAATTTATGTACATGTAGTATTGGCTTCCCTTCATTCCTCAAATAGACAGACCAATTCATTTTTCTTCTTCTCTATAACCCTATTGCCTTGCCTACGGGAGATGCTTATTAAATGTAAGTGTGAAAGTAACTAGAGATGTAGATGTAAAAGGAAATGATTATTGAATTGAATTCAATAAGATACTGAGATGGGAGTATGGAGTAAATAATTCACCTCTTAGAGATAGAGTAATTCCTCCAAAGGGTCTGCTGCTGCCCAGAAGAAGTTGCAAAAAGAGTCATTTATTTCTTGTAGGATGAGGTCCACCACTTCTAAGACCTTAACTTCTCCCATCTGAGTTGGTGGCATAAGCCAGTTAAATGCTATAGATCAGTGCCCATTTATTGGAGTAACAATTTATGTCTCTCATGCTCACAGGCCAGAATAGTTTCTTTACAACTTGAGAAATGTGACAAAATTTATAAACTGTCATTTTTGGCTTTATAAAATATATATTCCTCATCTCTTGAAAATGGTATTTTAGTCATAAGCAGCAACACTGAACAATCTCAGCATTCTATCATTCACATCTTGAGAAATTCTTATAATTGTGACAGGTCGACTGTCAACAATAATGATTTTCCATAGAGGTCTGGTTTCTGATGCAATAAGTGATATTGTCCTTATGAGGACATGATCTAAAAATAATGTGACTCTCCTGAGCTTCTCACTTCCAAAAAACTTTGCTCATTACTTGGTTAGGTATTTTCCCCAAAGTTTTCCAACTGATGTGTCATCATCAATCTAGATATAATCATATGTATTCATGGGAGCTCTCAGGTCTTTCAAAGTTGTGTTTCTTTATAATCTTATTATTGTATAATTTGTTCTCCTGCCTCTATTTACTTTAAAATCTAGCAGTTTAAACAAGTCTTCCCAGTTTTCAGTAAAACTATCCCCTTTCTCATTTTTTATGATATAATACTATTTATTATATTAATATGTCATAATTTGTTTAGTCATTCCTCAAAAGATTCCTCTTCCTTAGTTTCCGGTTCTTTGCCATTATAAAGAAAAATGTTGCTAGAAATATTTTTGTACTTATTTTCTTCTTTCTTTGGTGGGGGGGTGGGTATGATAGAGAGGAGATGGTGTATAGGCCTTGTAGTGGTATTTCTAAGTCAAAGGATACGCACAGTTTTATGATTCTTTGAACCATAGTTCAAAATTGACTTTCTAGAAGGACTGAACTAGGGGAGGGGAAACTATGGCCTTTGAATCCAAACTTCACAGAAGAAATCTCCTTAATAAAAGGATTTGTTCAGTGAAATTTGGATTCAGTCAAAGGCCACACCTGAGGACCTAGAGGGCCATATGCGGCCTTGAGACTGCAGCTTCCCTACTCCTGGGCTGGACCAATTAATCCATAGCTCCACCAACAGCACATTAGTTCGCTTGCCTTTCCATATCTCCATTAACGGTTATTTTCTCTTTTTTTTAGGTCATGTTTGCCGATCTGATAGTTGTGAAATAGAATATCAGAAATACTTTAATTTGTGTTTTTCTAATCATTAGTACTCTGGAGCATTTTTTCCATGTGTTTATTGATAACTTAGGTTGTTTTTTTCCTTTGAAAACTGTTCCTATCCCTTGACTATTTATTTTCTGAAGAATAGCTCTAGTTATTATTAATGTTAATCAGTTAATTTATATCTCCTGGATATAACAAACACTTTTATAAGAGAAACTTGGTAAGAAGATTCTCTCCAAATTGTACTTCCTTTGACTTTCAACTGCATTGGTTTTGTTTGTGGAAAATCTTTTAAATTTGATATAATAAAAATTATTCATTTGATCTTCTCTGATCTTCTCTTTTTTCTTATCCATATACCCCAGAACTAATTTCTTCTTTGGGGAAGTAAGGATTCTAACGAGTAGAGGTGAAGAGCAAGTGCATTACAAGTACGGAGGGCAGCCCCTGCAAAGGCCTGGAGACTGTAGATAGACTTTCGTGTGGAAGGAACCGCGAGAGTGAGTATTAGAGGGGATTGTGAAGATATGACCAGAAATATGAGAGTGACTTCAGACAGGAAAAGAGAAGCTTGGAAGAGAGGTAGATTTTAGAGAAAAGATTCGTTCTATTTTGGACTTGACTTTGAGATGCTGGTCAGTCATTTTGGTTGTGTCAGACTCTTTGTGACCCTATCTGAGGTTTTCTTGGCAGAGATTCTGGAGTGGTTTGACATTTCCTCCTCAGGCTCATTTTACAGATGAGGAGACTGAGGCAAAGAGGGCTAAGTGACTTGCCCAGGGTCTCACAGCTAGTAAATGTCTGAGGCTGGATTTGAACTCAGACCTCCCTGACTCCAGGACTGGTGCTCTATCTACTGTGTCAACTAGCTGCCCTGGAGTTTTAAACCGACAGTTTAAAATATCCCATAAGAAATGGGTAGAAAATTGTATCTTTATTTCAGCATAATTGTTTTCCTTTGTAACTTTATTTTATGCACTTATAAACATTTATTTAGAGAACAGATTCATATGTTGCCTGCAAAAGGAGTCCATGACAAATAAAAAAATTAAGAACTCCAGCCTGAGATCAATCTCTCATGCGAATTACTTTGCAACTAAAAATGGTGCTTTTCTTCATAAAATAATCTAACTCACTATCAAGACAATAAGTTTAGAGATTTGGATTCTAGAAGCAAGTAAATGGTACAGGATATAGGGCACTGAGCTTGAAGTCGGGAAGACTCAAGTTTAAATTTGGACTCAGGTGCTTATTAGCTGTGCAGCTCTGGGAAATTCACTTAACCTACTTCTGCCTCAGTTTCCTCATCAATAAAATGGGATTAATAATATCATCTGACTCCGAGGGTGGTTGTAAGTATGAAATGAGAATATTTTAAAAGTACTTTGCAAAACTTTAAGTGCTATGTAAATGCTAGTTATTATTAATTGTTTTTGTTACTGATACTGTCACTAATCTCCACCATTTTGGGCAAGCCAGTTCAGTTCTTTGGGCCTCCATTCTTCCATCTATAAAATGAATAGCTTGGTCTATTCTAGAAAATCCCCTAAGGTTCCTTTTTAGCTCTAACTCCTGTTAACTTATACCACCTAAAGATACCTTTAGTATCTACTCTTAGATACTGATAGGGTATTATAGGGATCACATGAAAGTACTAATATTCAATTGTGAGAGGGTTAGTATTGTGATTCTACAGTGGAGCTAACTCTTTGTAAACAAAGCACAACCGAACCAAATTCCAAATGGGGTCATGAAGATTTGGACATGACCGAAGTGACACCACCACCGCCACCGCCGTGACCACCACCACCATCACCGCCACCACCACCACAACAACACAGCAACAACCACAAGAAAACAAAGCATAAAGTGCGGTCCTGCTAAAAATTCAGAATTGTTCAACTTCATGAAGATTAGCAACGTGGAAGAATGGTTCAGAAAACCTTCATGTCAAATACTACAAAATATGAAGTCAAGTAATAATTAAAAAGACGAAGTAAGATCGAAGTGTTAAAGTCAGTCTGGAAGGGGAACCTTGTCCACAGAGGGTTGATGAATCACATCTTTGAGACCAATTGATTTAATTACCTGCTGTGATGGCTTCATTGGCAATGATTACTCATAATGAGTAACAACGGAGGCTCACTAAATTATTTCTTTATCATTCCCAACCTCATTTTGCTACCCCTGGAGATCCCAGATGGGTATCTCTAACTTGTTCATAGAAATGAATCAAATCACCTCGTACAATACATTCTTTTTGGCAAGGGACATTTTTTCCTACCCTCTCGTCTGGCTTGTAGAGACATATCTGGCAGGAGGAAAGCATGCATAGAGCTTGTTCTTTATGTATTTCTGGCTATGGATTAAAGATTAATTTCTTGTCTGGCTTTCCTAAGTCCAATTAATTTTGATTATGATAAAAGGACACAAGCTGCAAAAATGTAGTCTAGATAACACTTGGAATTCGTTTTACCCCCACAAACTATGCTGCCCCTAATTGTCTTGGGACCTTAGATGTCCTGCCTCCCATTTTACTACTGTTTTTCTGTCTGGTTCCACTGTGGAGACCTCTCTAATCACTACTTCCACTTACCCCACAGGGCAAAGAGATAAGCACTCTTCTTCCTAACTTTTTGTAAGATGTGATGACTGAATTGGGAGGAAAGAAATATACGAATCCATGGCTCCTGGACATGATGCGAATACAGATCCATTGCACACTAGAATTCATGGCCCTATTCTATATCTTTTCCCCAAAACTTGTCTGGTCCCATTTAGCCTTCTGGTCCCTTCAGCCTTCTGGTCAGTCTTATGTGATACCATGGAATCCAGTCTATAAATAGATTAGGGCAGCTCTGCTTAAACTGTGGGTTGGGACTCCATATGGGGTCATGAAAAATTTGACAACAGTAAAAGGTTTCTGAATGTGCAACTACCAAAAAATAATTCAAAATCAAACAATGAATCTGAGGCATTTCTGTCAGGGCTTATCTGTGTAATCATGCAACTTCATTGCACACGTGGTTCTGAACACACAACATACCCATTTTGCACTGTGCATGCTGTCACACTATGTAACACCAATGAATGCTGCCAAAATGTGAAAAGGGGTCATGAGTGGAGGAAGTTTAAGAAGTCTTGGATTAGAGCAGTGGTTTTCAACCTTCCTAATGGTGTGACCCTTTAATACTCGTATGTGGGTGTATCTGCATGTGGGGGGACCCACCTGGAGATGGAGAGAGGAGCAGTGTCTTGGTTCCTAAGAGAATGGGAAATATGTATTTTCCGATGGTCTTAGGTGACTCCCAAAGGGGTCGCAATCCACAGGTTGAGAACTGCTGGATTAGAGTATCACAGCATATGCTCTGCAATCAACTTTTTAAGATAAAATTAAGTTTTGGGGTAAATTGAGACCTTTGAGGAGAGACCTCAGAACACAAGGCTTTATGGGAGGAGAAACTTGGGGACGTTACTTCCACCGTGGGAAGAGAGTAGAACTGGACTGGGTAGCTGAGGAGCTCCTACAATGGTCAGTTGACAAGGCTCAGAAGATACCTGGCAGTTTCCTAGTAACTAAATTTTGTTGCTAACTAGATGCCCAGCTCAACTTTTCTTTTTAACCTACAGAAGGAGTGCAAGCGGTAATGGCACCCAGTAAATTTTGGCACCTTGAAGCAAAACTCTAGCGAACCCTTCCTAGTTAATGTCTCTATACCAATGTCTTTTCAAATGATATACTGCCTCCATTATATCTGTTGGCCCTGAACTTTTGCAGAGCAATTCGTTTGCCATATTCTGCATCCCCCTGGTTTTGCATATTGCTTTTTGTTGTTCATCCTGAATAACCACAAGCTTCTGGTGTTTGACTTTAGTTTTAGGGGAGGGCAGGCTGAGCGAATGTTAGTCTGACACCAGGAAGCAAGAAACAGCACCATCTTGGCAGGACAAAAGAGTTTTTCCTACTCTTTGGAATTGAAAGTATTTTCTGTGTAGTTAGAAAGAGAAATAAATTACTTTTCTTTTCTAGAATGGAAAAGTAAGGCTATGGAAACAAGTGATTTGACATTTTAGGGCTAAGGACTCTAACTTTTCTTAAGTCAAGAAGGTTGAACGGTCAAGTTAAAGAAATTTATATTCTTATTATATGATTACTTTTCTTAGTCACTGTTCACAAAAAGCTGCCAGAAGCAATAACTTAATAAGATAGAAAACATACCACTACTTAGAGTTTGACCTGAAAATGCTCTTTGAAAATACAGAAGTGACAGGAACCCTGATGAGGCATTGTATCCGCCTCAGAAAAAGGCTGTGTCCAAAGCTAATGGAGTATGCAAAGAAGGGTAGAAGGAAAAGGTTGATAAGCCATGCTAGGAATTTCTTCACAACTTGTTTTTAAACTAAAAACTAATAGAGTGACCACAGAGCACAGAGAAACATGGCTATCCATCAAAGGAATTGGTTTAATAACATTGTGAGGGGTTTGTGATAGATGTCACTGTTTTATCTTAATGTTTGTGAAAATCCAGCTGCCAAAATGACTTTTAGCTATATGTTGTAACTTCGACATCAAAAGTAGTGCAGAAATCAAAATTCCCTCCGCCCCTTTTTTTTGTAAAATGATATCCCTTTCTCTGGTCAGGCATCCTAGTTTCTTAAGAAGCCTTAAATTCACACAACAGCTTTCATTCTGTGAAATGAAATTCTTTCATGAATCAGGTATTGCCACTTTTCAGAGGGAGAAAAGGCTTAGAAGATTCTAGTGATGGGACAGGACATGGAACAGTGTATGAAAGATGATGGGGAAGGGTCAGTCCATCTCCCACTCGTGGGTCGGTCCATCTCCCACTCTTCACTGAAAGTTTCAGTTATATGATAACACCTGGAGTTGTCTCTTTTATTGATGCAGCGTCCTTGCTCATAATTACATAACTAATATCTATCAGAGATAGTATTTTAACTGAAAGTCTTCCTGTTCCTAATGCCAGCTCTCTATCCACTATGCTACTTAGATGCATATCAGTTTCTAGTTCTATTTGTACCTGTAGCTATTCTATCTCTGGCTCTATCATTTAAGTCTATCTGTATGACAGCTGGTGGCATGGTGGATAGAATGCTGGGTCTGGAGTCAAGAAGACTTGAGTTCAAATCCTACCTCGGACTCTTATTAGCTCTGTGACCCTGGGTAAGTCACTTGAACTCTGTCTTTCTCAGTTTCTTAAATCTATAAAATTAGGATAATAACAGCATCTTCATTGTAGGCCTATTCTGAAATAAAGTGAGCTATTTATAAAGCACGTTGTAGCCTTTAAAACAGTTGTTATTATTAATTTTAAATCATTCATTAATAGCAATTCACATTTCTGTAGTGCTTTTTAGCTTAAAAAGCATTTTTTTCATAAAGACCTTGTGGGGTCAGTAATATAAAATTTATTATTTCCTTTTTTAAGTGAGGAAGTGGAAACAGAAAAATAAAATGATTTGCTCAGTTTCACACAGCTTTTAAGTGTGGAGAATGAGAATTTGAATCTACTTCTATTCTGACTACAAGTCCGATGCTTTCATTAATTATGTTTTTCATGATGAATATATATATATATATATATGTATGTATGTATATATATAAAATACTATTTCCACTGAATCTTTTTTTGACCTCCTATTTACAGGGTCCTGTACTAGATGTCACGGACGAGGGAGGAGGAGAGAGGCAAAGACAAATAAAATATAATCTCTGCCTTTAAGGAATATCTAATCTAGTAGGGAAGGCCCTGGTACAAACATAACTGGAATGCAAAGTTGAGTTTTAACAAATGAAATGAGTAATGCAGAGAACACATACAGAAGAGAAAGACATTATTCCTGATTGAGAAGATCCCACTCTTACTGACAACACGTGGAGCCCACCATATTCCTCTGACCTCCTTGGAAGTTGCATGTAATGCCTTCCAAGAAGTGTGGTAATGGTAAACATTTAACAACTGAATCACAAAAAGGAAATGTACTTACGACACAGTTTTAAGTTTAATCTCCATTATTAACACTTTCCCATCACTTTCTTAAGTCTAGAAATCAACAAATCAATAAATCAAGCTCTGATTTGTAGTATTTGCTGCTTTCTGAGGTATAAATGCCCACGCTGAAAAATTCACAATTCACTCTCTTGGGAGAACTTTGGATTCTTCTGCTTCCTACTATCTAATCATCCCCGGGCAGTTAAGGAAGGACAGTTTGACTTTAACTATGAGTCATATTTTTCTACTTTTCTCCTTTTTTTCTTTTATCTAAGTTCTGATCTTCTTATTGAAGTACTTTTCCTTCCATCCAATTTTATCTTCTAAATGACAGTACCCACAACACACCTGTGATAATTGCAATACTTTTGTGTCCATTGAATGTAGCTTTATCATTACCAGTTATTCCACCAATTGGAAAGGGAGCATTTCAGGAAATAACTATCAGAGGTCATTTTTGGTAAGCTTCTAATTAGATGACATTTCATTCTACTTTAGGAGTTTGAACTCATTTTTGTTCAATTAGGGAAATTAGTTGACAGTTAGGAACAGTGCATTTCAGACTCATAAAGGCAGCCTCACTGTGATGGGAATTAGGTTGTGTTGCTGAATAATTCAACTCAAGTTCATTTCCCCTCATTAATAATAAACTCATATAGAACTGGTATTTAGTTTAAGAATAAAATTCCAGTTTGAGGAATTTAGTGGGAATTTGCTGCACTGGGGCAGAGGCAAACTTTCTATGTTTGCATGATGGAAGGGACTCCAACTCTATTATGGGGGGACTCCATGGAGCAAACACTGATGTTCTGGGCTGGGTCTGCCTACAATCTTGTGGCAGTTTAGATTTAGAACGAAATGAGTTACACATAGGTCATCAATTTTTTTTAAAGAGAGATTTACTTAGCTATTGCAGAAGGATATTCAATAAAGATAGGCATTGCGGACTTTGAAGTGATAGGCATGGATGAAGCTTCTCTGCTGGTGGCAGTTGCCTACTGTTTTTCAGGAGGTAGCATTAAATATCGCTTGGAGGTACTTTAAGCTGCTTTGTACTCAGGCAATAGATAGTGATGCCAACAGCCTGAGCCTTTAGTCCCCTAAGCCAGCTGAAACTCAAGGATGGTCTCAAGTCTCTTAAAGAAAAATTAGGCTAACTTGCCTAGGGAGAAGAGTTAGGATATAGCTCCTCTCACATCAGTAAAGTAGTATTCCCTTTATTGGAGCTCATTCTGATTCTTCCTAGCTTTATTTGTGTGCTTGACTTCATCTGTTCTGTTCACTTTCCTTTATTACTTTTTTGATACTTTTTTGGTCTCGTTCCCCACTAATTACTGGCTTAATCTTGGTTTGTTTGTTTAGACTTCTGATTTCATCATTATAGGGAATTAAAGGTATAGAAACTCTCTGTACTCATGCAGATTAGAAACTGGTCTGTAATTTAGAATCTTAGCTGCTTGGGGTTATGAGAAGTTAAGTGATTTGTCCAGGGTCATAGAATTAGTATCTGTCAGGTAGAATTTTAATTCTTCCTTACTGGAAGGCTGACTATCTATCCACTGAGTCACATTTTTCCTTTAGGTTTAAGTTTTACTTTCTGGAGATCAGCCAGGCTTGTTTGTGTACCCAGTACCTTGTATACTTAAATGGCATATATATTTAAATGGCACCTGGGTTACATATCAAAGTATTCACAATTGCTTCTTCTACTGGGATGGCAGAGCATGGATGGCAAAAGTGGAAGAGGAAGGACGAAAGCCTTTTCCTATGGGCGTGCTTTTTTTGAATGTGGCAGTTCCGTTTTTTAGATCTTTAAAAACTAAATCTAATAGGTCTTAATATCACACTCTTCAGGCCAGGGACTAACATAACATCTGACATTTGAAAATTACTAATGTGTCTCTCTGAAGGTGATGTGATATTCAGCCTCTTCCTGGATGACCTGAAAGCTGAGGCAGAAAAGGTCCCATTCCTTTTGTTTCTGGGTTTATTTTGGGAACTTTAGTATATTTTAGGAATAAGAACAGAAAAGCTATCCATCCAAATAAGGTGTATTAACAGAAGAGGGAGAAACTGAGTTGACGTATTATACTATTAAAAAAATCTGAAGAATAGTATAGTTTTTCCTCTCTCATTAGTCACAGTTGTTGTGAGGATCAAATGAGACAAAATATATAAAGTGCTCTGTAATTCCAAAAGGCTATATAAAATTCTACTATCATTATTTTAAAATTTTATTTACATATTTTGATATCTCCCTTCCCTCTCCCAGAGAGCCATCTCATATAACAAATAATATTTTTAAAGAAAAAAGAAGAAAAAATCAGCAAAACTGATCAATATTTTGAAAAAGTCTGCAAACATATGCAGTATATTTTCTCTCCTACTACTGAAAGGAATGGGTGGGGGTGTCTTCTAATATCTCTTCTTTGAGATCAGCTTTGCTCTTTGTAATTTTTTCAGGTATTATTATTTTTTGCTTTTATTATCATTGATTCATTTTGAACCCCTTCTTTAATTTCATTTACTCCGCAGATAAGCCATGCATATAACTCTCATAGCCTGAAAAAAATCAGTCTTAGCTGAAGAGAAATGGGGAAGTAAGTAGTGAGAAATTTAAACTGGTCCTTTAGGACCATCCCAGGGAGTAAATGTCTAGAGCTCCTCTGAAAAATTTTGAGTACTCCAAGGGGTGTCATGCTCAGCTTTCGGTTCTTCGGGGAATGGGGAACTTCTTAGCTGATTCTGCCCTATGTGTTGGCCAAGCTCTGAATGGACTTGTTCCTTTGGTATGATACAGAACACCTTGAATCACTCCTTAGTCTTCTTTTTGCCTTGTGATGAGGCAGGGGAGTAAGTTGCTGCATTGATAAAAGGAACAGGCAGCTTCTGATGGTTCTGATCCTTCAACACTATGGTGAGGGGTAGGGATGTTGGCCCTTTCTACCTGCCATCTTGTCAACTGCTCCAATGTGGAGCATGGACTTACCTGGGCAAGCTTACACCTGGGTTCCTAGTTGCCTTTTTTGCTTTATGATTTCTTTCTTGAGTAGGTGATTAAATATTTTCTTGTGGTGACTACATACAAGATTGGATGTAAACTTGTGAGTTTGAGAAATCTAGAGCCTTGGGTCCATTGAGTGAAATTGTTTTGTAGCAAGAGAAACTTTTGCACTAGACAAGCTAATTAGTGACAGGAGAAGAACAAGGCCCTGGCCTGCCTTCCAGAAGTCCCGGACTTTGAGGGAGCTGAAGCAATATACAAGATGCCTAATGAGCCATCCCACAAACCGCATCATGTTCTGATTGTCACTAAGCAGCAAACCCCAGCAGATTGTTACAGAAAATTATGTTAAATTGCTGAATACTTCTAAAAGTTAGTTTGCCATCATAGGCTATGAGTCTTATTTTCAGAGTGTGTGTGCGCACGCGCGCGCGTGTGTGTGTGTATGTGTGCGTGTGCATGCGTGTGTACACGCTGCATGCACAGAAGGATAAAATACCTTTCCCGTATCTGATTCGTATTGTTTACCGAGTATCTTTCTACTTTCCACTCCTCCTTTGGGAAACTTACACACGAGCCCCTGTAATCTTTAACTACTTTGTTCCCAGGTCACCAGGGTAGAGTTTTTAATGAGCTGATGAATATGAGATATATCCTTACCCCCAGAACTAAATCTTGTCCAAGCTGCATGCCCAGGTCCAGAGTATAAGGTCCTCTTTGTAGAGGAGAAGAAGTGTTACTGTAGTCCTTAAACCCTAGCAAACCCAGAAGCACTTCCTTAATTAAGAATAAGCAAATATAGTTTTCAATATAATTGAAAATTCACCTCATAAGCTGATTTTTAGACTACTTCTACTTAGTACATTATTATCAAGATGATATTAATAAGTTCAAGGATGAGTAGCTGAAGTTCTAGTTTTTTCTGGGAGATACGATCCTTAAGTTATCTGTGTCTTCAAGGTCATTTACTCTGTGTCACGAAGAATTCATGTGATCTGTTAATGTTCTTGTCTTTTGCTTTTCTTCTGCCAAATTTGCCCATAAGATCTGTATTTTTGTGTTCTAAATTTTCTATTCTTGTTCTCATAGCTTCTTTGGAAAGATTCTTCATCATATTTTCATTTTTTTCTTCTCTGCTCTTTGTATTTTTAAATTCAACATTGAGGACTCCAGTTTTTGCTCTAAATTATTTATTTATTTCTTTTAAAAACTTTGTTTCTCTTTTGAACTCTTCTGGAAGTTTTTGTTTTATGGGGACTCATGAAGGAATCTATCATGTATCCAGTAAATTGTCTTTCATTGGGTAATAGAGGTTCATACTGTCATATTTGGTCATTGTGCTCTGGTTTCTCTTTGAGGTCTTACATATTTTCCCTTTCAGTTTTCAGCGCCCTCTCTGCTTTGTACACTAGCTTCTATTCAGTTCTTTCTGTATTCAGTGACTACCACAATGCTTAAGCCCTTAATGAATACTTGGTGTTTCGTCTTTTAAAAAATATTCCCATTCATGTACTCCTGGGCATTTCCCCTTCCCCTACAAGACACATTCTGATGGCCTTAACCCTTCTGCATTAAGGAATGGGGGACTATCAGCTAGATTTCTGCCTTGAGTAGTATCCAAGGGAGAGGATTAGGCCCAGTTGAGATTCTAGTCCCCTTTCTTTCAGACTTTATTTCCCCTCTAATTTATTTTTTTAAAAATTATTTTTAATTTATGGAATAAAATAAGCATTCCTGTAACACAGTACAATAAAAAGATGATTTCTGTTACTGTATACAGTGTTCTCTTGGTTCTTTACCACTGACTTGTGACTGAGTGCTGTGTGAGCCGTATCTTCTGCCGAAAGACTCTGTCAACCCTCCTAATTCATAAACTTGTGAGCTTGCTTGTGTTTCTGTGTCACTGGGGTGGGGCTGTGGATTTGATTGTTATGGAAATGGGGAAGTAGTCTTATTTTTGACTATAATAACTCTATCTCTGGCACATAACTCCTTTCTGGTTTGGGATCTAGAGAAATTTGTAGCAAATACTTCTTCGGTCATCTTTCTGAACACATATTCCTGACCAATTAACATTCCTTGATCTGATAAAGTATTTTGTGAATGAGTAGCTTTAATTTTTAACTTTGAGATTATATTTCTTTCTCTTTTTTTCTTTGCTTTCATTGGGATATAAACTCCACAGTTGAATTTATATACTCCAACTCTAATGAATTTATTTTCTCATGGGTGTGGGTATTTCCCTCCAACAATGCAGATTGTAGTTCCTTTGCTGCCCTGCCCACTCTGCGCCATGTGTCTGTGTTCTCCCACAAGTGGTCCACCCAACATTCTGAGGGCACTTCTGTGAGTTCTCTTGACATTGGAAGGATGCCAGTGGAATGTATAGACAGCCCATTGAGCATCCTTTATTCTTGTCCAATAATGGAGACATTCTTTATGCTGCTTTTCCTTTGTAATTCCTTGTTTATAATGTGTTTTACCCTGCTTATGCCCACAAGGTGCTTGTGCTCTGAGTGGTCCTTGATCTCAGTCCTTTGGATACTGTTGTGTCCCATGACTCTCAGCTATATGTCAGTCCAAGAATATTAGTGATATAAAGATGTGCCTTTGTTCAAGAGAGCAATTTGGGAATATCAAGACAATTTTGCAATTTCTCAATGGCAATCTAGTTCCCTCTTCTGTTCAATTCTGGATTAAATTCATTGTTCATTTGTCTAAGACATACATGAACATATTGATAAATACACATATACATATATATATGCATACATATCTATACACATACACATGCATACCCTGTTGGTGAACTCTTCAGGATGTCTATCTAACTACATGTCATAGTATGAGAAGCAATCATTCTGCATCCTCTTGGTTTTTTTCTGTGTTGGGAATAAGGACAACCCTTTTGAAAGATTACATATCTCGTTTAGTAAGCTCTTCCCTTCAAATTCCTAGTCTCAGCTCATTGTTGTTGTCCAGTAATTTCAGTCCTGTCTAACTTCATGACCCGCTTTGGGGTTTTCTTGGCAAATATACTGAAGTGGTTTGCTATTTCCTTCTCCAGCTCATTTTGCAGATGAGGAACTGAGGTGAACAGGGTTAAGTGACTTGCTTGGGATCACAAAACTAATAAGTGTCTGAGACCAGATTTGAATTCAAAAGGTGGATCTTCTTGGCTTTAGGCCTGACACTCTACCCACTGTACCACCTAGTTGCCCATCAACTCATTAAGGAGATAATATTGTATAGCTGAATTCACTTAGTTCATAACATCTTAGTGCCTAGAAGTCATATAGGTCCTACTCAGTGCAATATAGGTTTATAGAATCCCAGAAACATCTACTCTATCTCTTATGAAAAAGCAACCTCCATGACAAATTATTATCCTGTTTTCAATATTTTGAAAGGCTAAGAAAGTATCATGGTACAGTGGGAGGTATGTCTGATTTGTATCTAGAGGACTTGGATTAGAATTTGAGCTCACTCACTTATTATCTTTATGACCTTGGACAAGTTATTTAACCTTGAAGTTACATAGTATAATGGATAGGGTACTGGACTTGGAGTCAGGAGGATCTGAATTAAATCCTGCTCTGACATTTCCTAGCTGTGTGATCCTAGGTGAATCACTTGCCCTACCTGTACCTCAGTTACCTTATCTAAAAATTAAAGGATTTGGACCTGATGGTTTCTAAGGTCCCTTCCACCTCTAAATCAGTGATCCAAATACCTCTCTAGAACATGGTTTCCTTCTCTATACAAGGAAGGAATTAGATTAAATGACCTTGACGGTACTTTATACCTTTAAATGCATGAACTCAGTACTTTACAAGGATGATTTTAAAGCAGCATGTTCCTTTTTGTGGAAAACTCTAAGAGTTAAAAAGTTCTTGCTAATATTGAGGAAAGAGCTGTCTCCCTATATCTTTCACCCATTGGTCCAAGTTCTACCCTCTAGGGTCATAGAAAATAAGCCTTATCTCTCTTCCCATGACATCCTTTCACATAACTGGAGAGAACTCTCACATTCTCCCTAAGTCTTCTCTTTTCTAGGCTAAACATCTCCAGTTCCTCCAGCTGTTCTTCCCAAGAAATGGTTTTGCATCACCTCATTATCCTGGTACCTCTCCTCTGGTCATGCTCCAATTTGTCAGCGCCCTTTCAAAAGAGAGAAAAAATGAGCCATTTCCATGGAATTAAAGATTCTAAAACTCTCAAAGTTTTCTTGACAAGGAAGATACAAGAAATAATGTGACTGGAATGTTACCATCTGTGAGCTTTATATTTAATGGAGTAAAGCATGATCTTTATTTGATGGAGCCAATTAATTAAAGTATGATAAGCTCTATGAGTTTAGCTATTGCAGAGTCATAGATTTCTTCTGCAGAAACTAGGGCAAAGGATGACCAATTTACCCCTAATTTGTTTCTTGATTAAAAGGGGAAATCAAATAGGAAATATTTTGGAATATTAACTGCTAGTGAAGTGAAACAGTAGTATCTAAAAAAGAAAATTACTGTATAAGTGTTGGTCCGACCACAGGGAAGGGGGTTCAAGGGACTTTCAGAGGCAATAGTAAAGCCATACCTGAACTAGAACCCCTTTTATACCAAGCCTGATAAAAGGTCAACCAGTATCCCCCAAAGATCTTCTTGTAATGAAGATCCCACTACTTCTGGAGGCAACTCATTTCATTTTGGGGGAACTAATTGCCAGGAACCTACCCTTACTTATATTGAGCAAGGCTCAATTTCTTAGCAATTTCCAGGGAGTGATCCTTGTTCTGCCTTCTGGATCTAGGCAGTACAAAAGTAACTCCTAATCTATATGATAATACTTCATATGCTACCATATACCTAAACACAGTTATTATGGCCCTTCTAAATTTTTTCTCTAGATTAAATATTCTGACCTCTTCCAACTGATTCTCATGTGGCATAATATCCAGGTCTCTCAGCATCCTGGACACTTTCTTCCTTACTTTAGCTTTTCAATATCCTTCCAAAAATGTGGCATGCAGAATGAAACAAATAAATGTAATCTAACTAGGGCAGAGGTCTGTATAATGATTATCTTACTCATTATAAATGCTGGAATTCTTTTAATACTGCTTAAGAACATATCTTGGGAGAGGCATGCCATAACTTTGATTTATATTGAAAATTCAATTCACTCAGCTCCCCTAGGAATTTTTTCCATGAACAGTAATCTAGCCATACCTCCCCTAATCAGCATTTTTGTGATTGATTTTTTTCTTCTAAATAGTATTTTATTCTTTCTAATTCCACATAAAGGCAAATTTAACATTCATTTTTTATATAAAATTTTGAATTCCAAATGTTCTCCCTCCTTCCCTTCTTTCTACCCTCCTCAAGATGGTAAGTAATTTGATATAGGCTATATATGTGCAATCATGTAAAACACATTTTCATATTAGTCATGTTGTGAAATAAGAAACAGAACAAAAGGAAAAAATCCCATTAAAATAAAGTGAAAACAGTATGCTTTGATCTGCATTCAAACTCCATCAGTTCTTTCTCAGGATGTGGATAACATTTTTCATCATGAATCTTTTTGGACTTGTCTTGGATTATTGTATTGCAGAGAATAGGTAAGACAATCATATTCGATCATCACACAATGTTGATACTGTGTACAACATTCTGGTACTGCTCCCTTCATTTTGCATCAGTTAATGTAAGTCTTTACAGGTTTTTCTGAAATCTATTTGCTTATTATTTCTTATAGCACAATAGTATTCCATTACATTCATATTGTTTAGACATTCTCCAGTTAATGCACATCCCCTCAATTTCCAATTCTTTGCCATTGTGCCATTGTGCATGTTAACCCAAATTGAGGATTTTATATCTATCTGTTAATTTTCATCTTTTTAAATTTGAGGGGTAATAACTATCTCTGTTATCAAACTATCATCAAGCAGTTATTAAATAAATATTGCCCACTATACTTTTGATTGCCAAATCCAATGACCTTTTTCTGTTCTCAACCTCCTTCAATTCAATTCATCGTGTGGTTATTAAATGCCTCTTTGCCTGCTTTATAGCACTGGATGTTGTTAGCTACTTTTTCCATCCAGTCTTTTTCTTTTCTTACCTTCAGAGACACTTTAATCTCCTAGTTCTCCTCCTACCTCTCTAGTCATCCTTTGTTTCCTTTTCTAGTTTCTCATCCTATCTCTGACTGCTTCAAGGCAATATTCTCCAAGATTCTGTCCTTGGCCACCTTCTCTCTCTCTATATAATTTCTTCTTTGGGCATCTTATCATTCATAAGGCTTAGTGTCAGAAAGGGGTAGGGTGGGTCCAACCCTGTTATTGCATAGGTAAGAAAACTGAAGCATAGTGAAATTAAATGACTTGTCCAATAACTCCAAACCCAGGGTTCTTCCCACCCTACTAGTGCTGCTATGGCTTCAACCATCATCTCTAGGTGGATGAGTCCCAAATCTATGTAGACAGCTCTTGCCTCTTTTCTAAAACTGGAGCTACATCTTCATCTGCTTATAGAACATTTCTACCTATACAATGCTAATACCGGCTGACAAGTTCAGATGAGATTAATTGACATAACTTAAGTAAAGCACTTCTGAAACTATGAAGTGGTACGTGTCACTTAATGTTATTATTGCTATATCTGAACATGTGACCCTAAATTTCAGTAATATAAATCTGGTCACATTTTTGTTCATATTTCTGAAATGAGATATTTTGAAGATATACTTCAATACACCTTAATTAGTAGCTCCTTTCATGCCTCTCTAGTATACACTTTAGAATCATTATAATGAAGTTTTACTATATTTAAAAAAGTTAAAGTAAATGGTTGCATCACATGGTAGATATAGTTATTCTGCAAAGAAACACTTAATCCTGATAACTTTCTTTTTGCTTGAAAATGGTTCACTGACTACGTATGCTTACAAAAAATACTTTCTATATATTAACTCATTTGCTTCTTAGAATAACCCTGGAACATATTATTATTTACAGATGAGGGCACTGAGGCTCAGCAGGGATAAGACCCATGCCCAGGATCACAGAATAAGTATTGGAAATAGAATTGGAATCCAAGCCTTGTGGCTTCAAATGCAGTGCTCTTTCCATTACATTACATCTAAGCAAGTACATTGTAGAGAAATAATTTTTGTCAAAAAGCTAACATTCACTTTATTTGTTCCCATGGGAGTATGTGTGCATGAGAGAGATTGCAGATCTAATTAAATATATGAAAACAGACTCATTATATATCTTGCTTGTTTATTACAACTCTTCTCCATTTATAATGAACTAATCATTCATTTCTCATCACAGCAAGTAGTTCATAACTTTAATTAATTCTTTAAATGACATTCAATTAGTACAAAAAAATCTAAAACTCCACTTGACTTTCTCTCTTAATCAAGAGCAAATTAGGAGCAACTTGGTCATTCTTTGCTCCCATTAATTTAGACTCCATGAATTCATATCATTAATGCAACCTCCAATTTAATTGCAAAAGACCATAGGTAATTCTTAATTACCAAAAAGTTCAAAATGATTCTTTTTCTTATTAAAAAAGCCAAGACACCCAGCAGTCTTTAAATACTTCTGGCAAAGAGAACAAAGCAGAGGGAAGGCAAAAGTAGCAAAGGATGGCAAGAAAGCTGAGCTTTGTAGTATATACAATATTCTCGTCTATCAGACAGACTCATCAACTTTTTGACTTTAAACAAACCGTGAATTTCTCTCTTCTTGTCTTTGTCACACCATTTTTGCTGCATGGAGAACCATCTTTCCTTTTCTCTTGTTACCAAAGACCTTTCCATCTAAAGTTCAGTCCAAGCCCCACCTTCTACATGAAGCCTTCCCTTATCATCTAACACTACAATGGTCCCTATCTTCTTTGAACTTAGCAGTTATGTTCTGTGACACTTATTTAGAAGGATAACCTTCCTGGTTATCTTTTGATGTTTATGTCCTGCTTCCTCATCTAGACTCCAGGTTCCACTTGTGTTAGGGGGATGGGAAGCATCTATAAAGTATATATTTCATGACCTACCTCATAGGGTTATAGTGAGGATCAAATGAAATGATGATTATGAAATATTTGATAACAATAATGCATTGTATAAGTATGAGCAGTTATTATTAAGGGGAAAGGCTGTACAGGAACCTTTTTGCCTAATTGAGAGGACTGAGGAAGAGAATAAGGGAATAAGAATTGTATAGCACCTACTATGTTCTACACACTTTTACAAATACTACTTCTTTTGATCATCACAACAACCTTGGGAGCTAGGTGCTATTATTATCTCTATTTTGTAGTTGAAGAAACTGAGGCAAACAAATGGTTAAGTTACTAGCTGGGGGTCACAGAGCTAGTAAATATCTGAAGCCAGATTTGAACTCATCTTCCTGACTCCAGGTCCACTGTTGTATCCTTTGTGGTACCAGGTTCCTCAGATGAGCATATCAAATCCTAATAATGTTTAGTTTCGTTCACTATGTTTTAGGGGGAATATAGAGAAACTGAAGAGAATTCAGGGAAGAACAATATAAATGAGAGGAAGAAAGGAAAGGGTTTCCCTTTTTCTTTGCTGTCTATAAAGCATGAAATATGAAAAAAAATTTTTTTTACTCAGATGCTCCTCTCTTTAGTTCCAGCAAATGATCCTGAAATCTCAAGAATCTATAAAAAGACACTTGCATAAAACCTTTGGAAAGTTTTTTAGATTCCCATTTGGACCTTTTGTTTTCAATATTTTGATTGAGTATATGATTTCTACCAGGTTTTCTCTTCCCTCTAAGTCTTATCTTTTACCTACTTTAATTTAATTTAATTTCTCTTACTCTTCCAAATATTACCTGAAATGAACACTGGAATGTTACCCATCTTTGTACTTAAAAACTTGCTCAAACTTTGTTCTATTTTGACCCTTCTAACTTATCTTAAAGGTCAGGTTGTACCCACTCTTTATTCTATCCATGTTGCTATGGTCTTTGGTTGAAAGCAATCAAAATCTGACCTGACCAAATGTTACCTAGACTTCCAGAGTGCCTGTGGTTAATTGGGTATAAGCACAGCATGGTTTTATAAATCAAGTAAAATCTCTGGAAAACAGGAGACAGAGAACCAAATCTGTTTGTTAAGGAAGCTACAAATGCTTTCTTTCCCAAAAAGGAGAGTTATTGAATGTCAGAACTAGAAGGGACCTTTAGCACCTCAGTCTAAATCTCTTATTTTACAGATGAAGAAACTGAAAGGGGAAGATACTTGCCTGAGATGACATAGAAATCAGTGACAAGAGTAAGTATTCAAATTTATGACTCTTGACCTAGGTTCTCATCTCTATTCTGTTATTAATTTACTGCCTCCTAAGATATACTTTAAAAAAGTAGAAAAATCCCAAGGGTGAAATCTTTAGATTTTTTTGGAATTAAAATTTGGAATTCTATTGGAGTTTGAGAAGGAGAGTTCTATAGCCTGATATAGCTAATAGGACATTTATGAGAAAATCAGTGGCAATAATCTATCTACTAGGTTCGTTATTCACAAAGAATAAATCAGAAGATTAGGGCTCTGTGGAGCTGATATTTCTCTGAATGCTGCTGTCATTGTTGGGAATAGGTGAGCCAAGTGGAAGCCAGTGGTATGAGCTTTCAGCTTTTCTGAACTCTTGAGAGATGCTAGATAATAGCAAGGGTTCTGGTATATGGGAGTTCTCAAAATAATACTTATGTTTTTAATCCCACTCCACCAATTAAGCAAAGATTTTTGTTAAATTGGTTACTAACTTTCCACTTTCCCTAATATCAATAAATTGTTTTTGCCAGGTGTTGCATTTTTACATTTTTAATAAATGAATTCAAAACCCACTTATACCCTTTTTTGGGAAAGATTTTTAACTGGGTTAGAAAATTCTGCTTTCAATTTTTAAGGTGTGCAGATATCATTTTTATAGTGGCATACCTTCTTTTTTGGCCACAAAGGCTTAGTTTTTGAATGTCTTGTTAAGCCCAATGTCTTCGTGTTACCATTAACTAGTATCTTGAGATTTAAGATCTAAGAGATGAAAGATCTAAGATTTCATGATGTCTACTTAAGGTGAGAGTTATCATTAATGACAGTGAATATAATTCTGTATTTCAAATAATCTAGCTAATTTTTAATTTTTTGACCAATTTCTGGATCTGATTAAATGATCATTATTTTACCTCATGATGTGGCTGATACTAGGAGAAGAAATGGTATCTTTATTTCCTTGTTGTTCATCTATGCTTGCATTACTAGTATTATCTTCAAACCCCAGCTTATCTCTGGGAATATTTCTAAGCTATTTGTCTAATTTATGAGGGTTATTTTAGTAAAAATTAGATAGCAATAGTTAATAGACACTGACTAAGCATCTGCTAGGTACCAGGCACTATGCTAAGTGCTAGAAATATAAATATGAAAAAGAAAGTCAGCCCCTTCTCTCAAGGAGCTTACAGTCTAGGGGGGAAAGACAACATACAAAAGTAGTGAAAGTTGAAAAAGTAGTGATAAGGAAGGTATCTGAAGTGGGACCCTACTGGAGAAGTCAGGAAAATTATAGGTAAGTGGGAGATGAAAAGATGACTTGCCTGACCCCCTCTTTAAGTGGAGGTTTTGAGCTCTCCATCCACCAATTGAAGGAAGGGGTCTTAGGGTCAGAGGCTACTAGAGATGTGAGTTCCAGGGCTGAATTCAAATTGTAAGATGAAGAGTTTCCTATGAATAATGGAGAAGTGAAGCCTGGTGGAAAATCAAGGGATGGTTAACTGCAGGATATTTCAAAACATTGAAATTGAACAAAAGAGTGAGAAAATCACCATAAACTCTGCTGTGCTGTGGAATTTCCAGTCTTCCCTGAGAATATCTTCATAACGTATGTCATACATGGCTGTCTGACAAACTGACTGAATGAGAGCACTGTCATCAGTCTTTATTCTAAATATTAGTAAAACTTAATTTTCATTATTCTAGGTAGAAATAAATGTAGTTTAGGTATTTTCTTCTTCCCCAATCAATTGTTCTGAATACCCCTTAGGTACATGTACCCCATTTTGGAGACTGTTGCCTTAGAGGACTAGGAGAAGATGGCAGCATTGGAATTACCTAATGAGAAGCTATAGGAATTAAAATAGGAAAAGATATGCATGTTCTACTAGTATATTTCATTAAACAAATTAAGAATAAACTTGGGGTCAGTGCTTCCTGGAATCAAGAATTTTCAGGTGGAGAGTCACTTTAGAACTCATCTGAGGGAACTTCTGTGTAAAGGATGAAGTCCCTTTCCCAAGGTCACACAATGAATTAAGAGTAGATATGCAACTCTAAATCAAATTTTCCCACATCCAAGCTTGTCTTATTTCCATGATGATATGGCTTTTAAAAGTAGATTTAATAAAACATGAAATCACACAGACCAGAATTTGTATCAAAGAATTTTAAAGCTGTAATGAACCTTGTGAGCCATCTAATTTAACCCTTACCTGAAAAAAATTTCCATTTTCAATAAACCCAACAAATGGTTTTCCATCCTTTGCTTGAAGAAGTCTGGTGAATGAGAACTGACGACTTTCCAAAGTCGTCATTCCAAAATCTCCATTACCCTTTTGATGAACTCTGTAAGGAAGCTTTTCCTTATATTGAACTTAAATTTTCCCTTTTGTTGTTTCTACCCATTTCTCCTAATTCTGCTCTCTAGGGTAAAAGTTAACAAGTATAATTCTTCCACATGACAACCTTTCAACTACTTGACTACAGCAATCTCGTCCTCTTAGAGCCTTTCCTTCAGGACAACTATCCTTACGTTCTTTAGAGCAGAGGTCAACAAACTATGTGGGTACTGCCACCTGTTTTTATATTATTTTTAAAATAAAAAATATTAAAAAACATTGTTAACTCTCCTACTATATAGAAATAGACAATTTGTTGTGCTCCTCCATGGTTTGCTGACACCCTGTTTTAGACACTCCTCATATGATATGAATTCAACGTTCTTTCCCAACCTTTTCCCAAAATTCTTGAACTTATCAAAATATTTCCTTAAAAATGTGGTGCTTAGATCAGAACAGAAACATAGTACTCCTGATGTGGTCTGGCTAGGATAAAGATCAGCAATACCACTGGCTTCTTGTACTTGGGAGCTATTTCATACCCAACCTATTCTAAGACAGAATTTGCCTTCTTGACTGTCATATCACATGGTTGATGTTTTGAACCTGCAGGTCACTAAATATACCCTTCACAGGTATTTTTTTCAGACAAACTGCTGTGTACCTGTGAAGTCAATTTCTTGAAGTGTAAGAATATATACTTATTCCTACTAAATTTTATCTTGTTTAGTTCAGCCCAGTTCCAACCCAGTGTACTATTATCAGTACTCTTATCTAGTCATGTCTTTTCATCTGGTCTATAAAATAGTATGAGAAACTTTGCTTTGCAAAAATCAAGGTAAACTTTATCCACATCATTTCCCTGACTGATCAATTTAGTTGTCTAACAAGGAAATTCAGTTAGTTTGGCATGGCCTGTACTTGATGGTCATCACTTCCTTTTCTAGATCTTCACTAACCATATCTTTGATAACACATTTTAGATGCCTCTTATGTTGAGGAGCAGCTTGAAGCCATCATGAGAAGGCAGTAGAGGTTCTACTGCTTTGAAGGTATTTATTACCTACATGGAGGGTTTTCAGGGTGTAATGGTAATTACATTATGAATTTGAAGACCCCTTTTTGTATTGGCAAGTAAGCAGGTACTTAGCCCTTAGTACCTAATCAAACCTCTGTGAAAGAAACAGAAGGTATGAACACCTGCCTCCTGTTGCTGACATAACAGGAAGGGGTTGGCTGAGACAGGAAGGTAATGCTGTGTGTATATAAGAAAAGCCACAGAGAGGCACAGTCAGAATTTCTTCTGACAAGAACCTGGTGACAGAAGCTGTTCTGCTAGGGAGAGAGAGAGTTTCTCTCAGCAGCATCTGGAGACTGGGCTGCTACTGCCGGGCTGAGAACTTAGTCAGAGCTTTCTTTGGACAAGAATCATGGAGACTGAAGTTGCTGCTACCAGGAAGGCTGAAGAGGAAAGCTCCCCCTAGGCTGGAGAAAATAATTTTGATTTTGAAAACCTGGCAGGAGTGATTTTGATTCTAGGAGCCAGCTGAGATTTCTTCTGGGTCCTAGGGCCAGCTGAACTGCTGGAGGACTTAGGAAGCATGGCTGTGGTGCTGGTATTCTGTCTGTCTGTTTTGATGTTGTTTTGCCAGATTCATCTGCTGGTGAAGGACAGTGCTGCTGTTGCAGAAGTCCTGGAACCTTGCTGTTGGCTCAGAAGCCCTGAAAAAGGATTTTCTTGTTGTATGTTTACAGAAATCCTGGAAGAGAGTCTTACTGATGTTTTCAGGGGTCCTGAGATTGTTCTCAGGCAGAGAGTGAATTGATGAGAACACTGGCTTTGTTAAACTTTGTCTCCCTAGGAACAGAGATTGCTGAGTACTTGACTCAGGTCAAGATGAAGAAAAGACCTCTCCTTGGGTGTTGAGTGCTGTGATGATAACATGGTTTACTAGTGACAGGGGTGGAGGGTCTGTGTATTTTCCAATGATTGTATTTCATGATTAATGATACTTAGTAATTGATTGCTGAATAAGTGCTGATTGAGTTAAGTTAGTTGCCCCATGAGTGGAAGACTATTGTACTCTGAAATGACTGAATGACTGAGTAAGGAGGCAAACCTCCTTAGGGATACCAGGTGATTGTTCTTTGTTCTAAATATTGTGACTGCTTTGGTGAAAACTATGTGGCCATTTTAATGATAAGCTGTTGTGAATACTATATTGTGATTTTCTGTAATAAATTGTGATATTGTGAATGCTGTACCTTGATTTTCTGTGAATGTTTTGCTTTGATTTGCTATGAGATAGAGTGTTCACTATACTGTGTAACCAGAACCTTAAAAGCTGTTCACAGTAGCATTCTTCTGGAAAGCTGCTTGTGCATAGCATTACACAAGGCTTTTCCATGATTGAAACCATGCTCACTGAAGAATTAAGAGAAACATGGGAAGACTTGTATGAACTGATTCATAATGAAATAAGCAGCATCAGAACAACATACAGAATGCCTATAACAATGTGTAATAGAGGCAGTCTTATGGCGCACTACTTTAACAAGGGTCTCAAGTGCTTGTCTCACCTACCACAAAGCCAAAGCTCATGTTTCTGTAAATTAAAAAAAACACTAAAAGAAATTAAATCAGATTTATGGCATTGACCCGTCTCAGTCCCAGCACACAACAATGGAGTTTCCAATGGAGAGGTGGAGTACTATAACTGCAGAATGTTGGTTATAGATTGTAAGTTCCTTGAGGATAGGGTCTAATTTTTTTCTAATCTCCTGTACCTAATACAGTACTTGGCACATATAGCAGTACCTTAATAAATTCTTGTTGGTTGTCTGATGCTATCAGACATAGTTGCTGTATTAGTCTGTTTCCTTTTCTTCCTTTTTTTTAGGTATGGTTCTATGGAGTGGGGTATATGTGTCTTAGAAATGACTATGGTAACAATGAATGCAATCAATGATACTCTAAAAATAAAGCCAGTATACACACAATGAAGCATTGGAATAGAACTTCATTAGGGAGGGGGATGTGGAAAGATCCAACAAATATAATATTTTTCCAGAGGTAGAAGCAGTAAAGGAAGGTCAATGGCATTTGAATTTTTCTCAGATTACAACAAGTTGGATAGAAACTGAAATATGAGGTAGGTAGTCTTTGTCTTGACAGGGTTTTGTCCACATTGCAATTTGTGAAGATTTACTATGACTGCTGCTGTTTGGAAGAGAATAAAGGTCGTGGAATAGCAAGCTGTCTGTGAATTACTGGGTGCCATTGAGTCTAAACCAGCCTGAATCTGTTCTTGACAGGTCCATGCATTGTCTGTAGTACTTTCAGATTAAGTTAATGCATATTTCACCTTATGGTTCTGAATGCTATAATTCAAGTGTAGTGAGACTATGGACTTATTCTTCCAACCACATGGATGCTATCAGGGAGGGTTTTCAGAGGCAGGCTATTTACATATACCCCTCAGGGTGTTAAGATACCCCTGGGAGTATTATCTAATACCATTGGCTTGAATTCCCATTCTAGTGAGTTTCTCCTATGATTATGAGCTGACTATCATTTAGTATGTCAGACTCAATTTGTTTTTAGAATGGGATATTTACTAAGGTGGTATAGTAAGTGTAGCTGATATAAACACTTCTCTCCAAGTGTATGAGGATCTTCCACCAAAACATATAGAGTCCAAAGGAAAGTGGTCTCCAGAGAGGTGTGGTATAGGGGATACTTATAATTCTTGGTCATTGGAAATATTTTCTTCTCTTAAAGAGGTGCTCAAGAAGTTCTGATGTATCCTCTTTGTTTTGTAAGGCTGTGGATCTGCATTCAATCTATTCTTGTCTCATTGCTGCTAGCTGTTGCTGTTCTGGGGGATGATGCTAGGATGGCTATGGAAAGATAGGAAAACTGAAATCTAAACTCAACCGAAACCTTCAAAGCTTATAAGGTCTTCTTCCAGTGAAAGCAAGGGGAAAGGAGGCAAATGTCAAGACAAAAGCTGAGATCTCTCTTCTCCCCCTCCCCTTATCCCCAAAGTTTCTCCTCATGGATTTTACTGGAATGCCATGATGGATCCAGTTTCTGCAATAATTTATGTTCAAAACTAGCTTGATAATTTATAGATGACCCCTAGGGCATGACCAAATTTCTTCAGCCTATACAAATATGATTCCTATGTGTGTAAACCTTTAGATGGTATAGAAATGCTATCATCATGAATATGATCATGAATGATATTAAGATATAGTGGAATGAACACTGTACTTATACAAAGAAGGCATGAATTGGAATCTTTCCTTCATTATCACATCACTGTGTGATATTGAGTGAAGTACTTGATGCCCCCTAGACAAAATGAGGAAGGTTGGGAGCAGATAATTCCTAATGTCTCTTTTAGCTCTAACATTATGTGATACTAATTCAACAAACAAATGCCAGTGTACCACTCAGTTATTAAAATTATATGAAATCTGTGAAATGAGGAGACAGAAGGGATTGAAGAACTTCAGGGATCTTAGTTGTCCTTTAAGATAGTGATTCCTCAAATATTATCCCTAAGGGCCCTCCTGGTAGTCTCTGTAGTCTGGTCTTTAGCTGAACTAGTCATGATATAATAGCAACAGTCCTGGATTCTGTGGTAGGAAACCAGCATTTGATTCTTGGGTCAGCAACTTAATATTTTTAGCAACTTAGCAACTCTTTCCCCCTCTCTGGGCCTCAGTTTTCTCATCTATAGAATGAGGGGTTTGGATCAGATGATTTTAAAGGGCTTTTGTAGCTCTAGATCATATAAAAATATCTTGAGACAGAGTCAAGATGGCAGGCAGAATATCAGGAAGAAGTATATATAGCCCAGCTTCTACACTACCCTTCTACAAATATATAGAAAATGGATCAGACCAAGTTCTGATCAGGAAAACCAAGAAATAATCACAATGAGTTATTTTGCCAGCTCAGGGTAGCATAAGGAGACTGACAGAGAGGTCTGTGGATATTGGGGATAGAGTCTTGCTGAGGTTGCACTATAAGGAGGATTCCAGCAGTCAGTAATTGAAAAGGCAAGTACAGGGAGTACTGAGCTTGTGCAGATTGTGGGCATGTGTGCCACTCACAACTTTGTCACATGGTACCCAGTTCCAGGTCACAGATGCAGTATGGAATGATGAGGAGACCTATGTCTAGGGGTAGCTTTCCAGGATGAGGAGCAATAGCAGGGAGCTAGGTGGTGCCATAGTGCATAGAGCCCCATCCTGGGAATCAGGAAGACTTGAGTTCAGATTTGGTCTCAGACACTTACTAGCCATGTGTTCCTGGGCAAGTCACTTAACCTCTGTTTGCCACAGTCTCTTCATCCGCCAGAATGGGGATAATATTGGTACCAGGGTTGTTGTAAAGATCACATGAGATAATAATTATAAAGTGCTCAGTGCAGTGTCTGGTTCATAGTAAGTGCTAAATAAATGTAGCTATCATGATAATGCTGATACTGTGTACTGAGCTAGGAACAAGTTCAGAAGCAAACAGCAGTTGTGTGACTCTGAACCCAGGAGCAGAGCAGCCAAGTCTGAAGAGTTTATCAGAAAGTGAGGGCTAGAATCCTAGACCAAAAGGGTAGCCTATAGTTCTGTCACTGAGAACCAGCAGAGCTTTCTAGCCAGCTGATAGTGACTCAGTTGAGCCAACAATCCCCTGGAACTTCCAATCAGGAACAAGCCCAAAAGAGTATTGCACAGACCCAAAATCAGGTCAGGAAGTTGCAGATCTTAGATCAGGAGAGGAACGATCAGACTTTTGGCCACATCACAGGTGGATCACGCCACTTTGGGAGAGTGGAAAGCTTGCAGGTCCCTAGCTTGTGCTATGTTGGGAATTCTGGGATAGCATATCACCTAGTACTGCCAAGCAGCAGTAGAAAGACCCAAGAGGACAAAGGCTTAGCTCAAACATTTCCCCTAGAAGTGTACAGAGCCTCTCCCTAATGTAAATTCTAAAGTCAAGAAGAAACTTGCAAAAATGAGCAAAAAACTCCCCTTAGCTATTGTGGTGAAAGGGATGTTTGATACAAACTCATGAAAAAAGAATAACCTCCAAAATATCTACCAACAAAGCCTCAAAGAAAAGTAGCTTGGGCATAAATACAATTAGAATTCCTGGAGAAGATCATATGAGAATTAAGAGAAAAATGCTAAAATGGTTTTAAAAACTCAAGGAGAATGTTAAAGGGAAAAAAACAGGACAGGAAATGAGTTACAGAACAAATATATGGAAAGAGAGTCAGGATTTTGGAATAACAGCGACCAAATCTTACCTAAGGAGAAAAATTGCCTGAAAATTAGGCTTGACTATTTAGAAACTAACAACTTGATAAGATAATAAGAAATAAGGAAATCATGTCAAAAGACTGAAAAAATGTTAGATATCTCATTGCAAAAATAGCAACTGACCCAGAAAACAGATTGAGGAAGGATAATTGAGAATCATTGGACTACCTGAAAAACATGATCGAAAATGGGTCTAAATGTCATATTTCAAGAAATTATAAAATAAAATTGCCCAGATCTCTTAGAATTTGAAGGAAAAGTAGAGTAGAAAGTAGTCACTTCCTGAAACCCCCAAATAAAATTTCCCATGAACATCATCGTCAAAGACTAGAGCATCTAGGTCAAAGAAAAAATTATTGCCAATAGTTTGAAGGAAAGAATTTAAGTCTTGAGAAGCTACAGTTAGGATCACACATGATTTAGAAGTCATCACTATAAAGAAGCAGTGAGCTTGGAATAAAATATTTCAGAACTCAAATAATACTAAGCTTACAGCCGAGAATAACTTACCTGACAAAGCTGAGTATTTTCCTAAAAATGAACTTTTAGTGAAATAGAGGGCTTCAAAATATGCTTAATGAAAAGTCCAAAGCTGTGTAGGAACTTTGAAGTTCCCACACAGAAATTAAGAGAGACATAAAAAGGTAAACAAGAATAAGGGTTTAAACAAAGATAAATTGTTTACTTTCTAATATATGGAAATGATACATAGCCTCAGGACTCCATCATTATCAGGGGTCACAAAGGAAGTCTAATTAGATAAATTTTCTGGGAATGGTTCTATTATGCTCTGATGATCTTGAAAGAAGAATAGAAAGGTAGATGAAGAGGAATACATTGGGGGTGGGGGAGGAGAGTAGAGAAAGGAAGGGGAAAATTATCTCACAAATAGAAGTCTCTGCAAACTTGGAGGAAGGGGTAGGGGCAGAGAGTGAGACACAAGCCTCATTTTCATCTGAATTGGTCACAGAGTTGTGCATAGAAATATATTTAACTCAACAGGGAAACAGGAGGGAAAGGGTAAAAAGGAAAGGGGCAGGAAATAAGAGGAAAGCAGATTAAGAGAAGGATTACTCTTAAGAAAAACAAACTTTTAAAGAGGGCATAGGAAAAAAAGAACAGGAAAAGTATAAGAGAATAGGAGGTGAGGAAATATATACTTAGCAATCATAATTGTGAATGTGAATGGGGATGAACTCACTCATAAAATAGAAGAGGGTAGTAAAATGGATCAGAAAGCTGAATCCAACAATATGTTGTTTACAAGAAATAAATATGAAAAATGAGAGACACAGAATTAAAATTAGGGCCTAGAGCAAAATCTATTATTCTTCAGCCCGAGGAAAAAAAGGCAGGGGAAGCAATCATGATTTTAGACAAAGTAATAGCAAAAACAGACACAATTAAAAGAAATAACCAGGGAAACTACATTGTACTGAAAGTTTCCAGAGATGATGAATTAACATGAATGCTAAACATATATGGACCAAATGCCAGAGTGTCTAAATTCTTAAAGGAAAATTAATGAACTTATATGGAGAAATAAATAATAAAATTATAATAATAGTGGACCTCAATTTATCCCTTTCAATCCTACATAAACCTAACCAAAAAATTTAAAAAATGAAAGACATGACTATAATTTTAGAAGAGTTAGCTATTATAGGCCTCTGGAGATTGTTGAAAAGGAATAGAAAGGAGTGTATATATTAGCGGTACATTGTACCTTCACAAAAATTGACCATATATTGTAATGTTATAATAACCTTTAATGCAAATGCAGAAAAGCAGACATTTTAAATTAATCTTTTGTAGACCATAGAACAATAAAAATGACATTTTAAAAACAACTTTTAAAGTAAAGATTAAATTTAATTAGAAGCTGAATACTAATACTTAATACTAATTAGTAGGTGAGTCAAAGAACAAATCATAAAAACAATAAATGAGACAACATGCCAAAATTTTTTGGATACAATCAAAGCAGAATTTAGGGACAATTTTATAATTCTAAATACTTTCATCAATAAAAGAGAAAAGAGTAAATAAATGATTGATTATACAACTAAAAAATCTAGAAAAATGTTAAATTAACAATTTGTAGTTAAATAACAAAGTAGGAATTCTAAAAATCAAAGAGATGAGCAAAATTGAAAACAAAACTCCCCATGAATTTAATAAATAAAACTAAATAGAGATTTTCAAGCTTGGAGGTTTGGGACTATCTGTCAAATATATTACAGAGAGGATTCATGCTTCAAGTAGAAGGAATTAGACTAGGTGGCTTCCAAGATCCCTCGTAACCTGAGATTTTATGTTTTGTCAAGGTGTGTTAGTGTTCAGTCTTTTTTTTTGTTTCTATGATCCATAATGTGAGGTTACTGTGCCCTTCAGGACTTTTGGTATATCTTCCCATCTGTCCACCTAGTAGATATTACTTGCTTTCAGTTTTGAAATGTCTATAATTTTGTCAGTGTGGGTTCTCCCTCCAACAATGCAGATTGAAATTTTATCCTAAGAAAATATCCTCTGAGTTTCAATTGAGATTTTCTTTCACTTATTTTCTGTCAATTATGAGAATTGGATGAGCTGAGATCACTTTGAAAGCATAAATGTCATCTATGTCATATGTAACTGCTCAGCTTTATAAATGTGTTTTCTCTTGAATACAGCAATATTGCCTTTGAAAATAAATTTTTTTGAGTTGACTTTTTGAAAAAAAAGTTAAATGTGTTTTGAAGGCACTATCCTGCCATTATACTTGTCAGTTGTTTTTGATCAGTTAACCACATGAGAATTACATAGTGCACATGTTCTTATTCAGAGTGTAAATGAAGGACATTTCCTAAAATATCCCAAAGGGATATGATGTGAAGAATACTGCTTTGGGAATAGGACTTTTACTTGTGCTGTAGTCAAGGCTTCCACGGAAGTCCTACTTTGTTGCTTCAGCACGGTTAAAAAATGCCCTTGGATTCTCTATGGCTAGACCATTGAAGTAAAAGCTCTTTGTAGCCTGGACCCCTCTCAGTTGTAGACCCCCTCAAAGCTTCTCTGCGTTTACAACACATTTGGGGCCAGCATACCCTCAGAACCATAGCTCATGAACTCCCTCCTCTGGTGTTATTCTCATGACCAGATTTAACCAAAGCAGTCTTTAAGTAAAAGAGATGTAATTAAATAGCATAGCAAAAATGATGTCAAGGAAAATGTTCCTTAGACACATGGGGTTGCACTTGGCTATGGATTCCCGCAGCAAATTACTTTCCCAGGTCCATTTTATTAGAACAGTCTCTGTCTACTTCCTTTGCCTCTCTGTATCACAGAAATGGAACCCAGGCAAGTTAAAAAAAAATAAACATTTATGGCCAATTAGCATTAGCAGTAATCTCTATCTAAGATGCTTCCTGGTCCATCTTGTGCAGCATTGTTAATTCAGTTCCCAAGTAGTCCTCAGGTCTCTCCAGGTGTAGGGAGAGGAGGAACAGTTTAGGCACTTATGGACAATGGTTATGATAGCTAAAGTCTATACTGGAGGCAACTGTGGTTTAGTAGCAAAGATACTTACTCTGGAGTCATAAGAGCTGTATTCAAGACTTTTTGATAAATCCTGCACCTGCTACTTACTGTACCCACTGTATGACTTCTAGTAAGCCATTTCAATCTCTGAGCCTCAGGTACTTCTTAATTAAAATGAGAGGGTTGCATTTAGATGAACTCTAGGGTTTCTTCCATTAAAAATATTGGTGGGGGGAGTTAGGTGGTGGAGTGGATAGAGCACTGACCCTGGAGTCAGGAAGACCTGAGGTAAAATCCGACCGCAGACACTTATTAGCTGTGTGACCCTGGGCAAGTCACTTAACCACAATTGC
This sequence comes from Pseudochirops cupreus, assembly GCA_028627135.1. Classification (NCBI taxonomy): domain Eukaryota; kingdom Metazoa; phylum Chordata; class Mammalia; order Diprotodontia; family Pseudocheiridae; genus Pseudochirops; species Pseudochirops cupreus. The sequence goes on from CM053582.1 coordinate 506,155,203, forward strand.
TTCCTAAAAAAACTAAAACTAAAATCTCTGTTCCTATTGTTTAGAATAAAACTTGAATGTTTTCCAAGTATTTCTTAGAGAGATGATAGACTTTTTGTTCTTCCAAATGAATTTTGTCATCATTTTTTCTAGTTTTTTTAAGTAATTTTTTGGTAGATTTATTGGTATGGCACTAAATATGTAATTTAATTTAGATAAAATTGTCATTTTTATTATATTAACTCAACCCAGCTACGAGCAACTGATGTTTTTCCAAGTAGTTAGATCTTATTTTTTTTGTGTGAAAAGTGTTTTGTAGTTGTGTTCATACAGGTACTGGGTTTCTGAGTTGGAATTTGAACAAAGGAGTTCTTGATTCTAGAACCTCATAGAGGTGAATTATCCCATGTATGGTAAGAATAAGCTCTCCGAACCATGTCCTGTCCCAACACACACACACACACACACACACACACACACACACACACACACGCACACACACAGCTTCAAGACCAAGATTGCCTCACTGGTTGGAAAAGGGTTATGAGTGTCTGATCCCAATGGGTACGTGTGAACCATACAATAGAGAGACCACCTTTTCTGAACAAAGTACACAGGAGATTTTTAGCAGACTCTTAAAAGAAGATTATGGCTGACATGCCACACTACAGAAAGACCGTATGATGCCATGGATAGTGCACTGGATTTAGAATCAAGAACTCCTGAGCTGGAATTTGTATGCTTCACATGTACCCATTGGGCTCAGATACTTAGAACCCTTTTCCAACCAAGTGAGGCAATCTTGTTCTTGAAGCTGTGTGTGCGTGCGTGCGTGCGTGTGTGTGTGTGTGTGTGTGTGTGTGTGTGCTGGGATGGGACACTGTTTGGAGAGCTTATTCTTACCATACATGGGATGCTTCACATCTATGAGGTTCTAGAAAACTGAAACATGTCCCCCTCATGTTCAGGAACAGATATAAAATACTCTGCTTGGTGTTTAAAAGCCCTTTATAACCTGGACTTTTCCTACCTTTCCTGTCTTCTTATCTTTTTCTCTCCTCCACGTTCTCCATGATTCAGTGACACTGGTCCCTTTGCTGTTCTTCCCATTCAACTTTCCATTTCCTGACTTTACATTAGCTTTTCCCTTTTCCTTGAACACTTTCCCTCCTCCCCTCTGCCTGCTGGCTTCTCTGGCTTCATTTATGACTCCAGTCAAATTCCACCTCTGCAAAAAGGCCTTTTCTGGTTTATCCAACATCACTGCTGGTGTTTGCCTTCTGAGATCACTGTTTTTCAGCTCTATAATCTTCTATGTACTTAGTTGTTTGAACAGGAGCTTTTTAAAGACCAGGGTCATGGTTTCTGCCTTTCTTCGTATCCCTCCCTCTTAGTACAGTACTCTGGCACATGATATTTAATAAATGCTTGTTGACTGACTGAAAAGAATTCAGGAAGAGCCCAGTCACAGATTATGCCTGCTGTCGAAGGATCAGAAGCTAAATCTGGAGAGAGAATCATCATTAGAAGATCATTCACTTTATCCATGGTAACCCACAAAAATGAATGAAAAAGTACACATTAGCTCTCAGTCCTCAACCAGCAGTGACAATGTGGCAGAAAAGTGGCCATCAGAGGTTCTTAGACCCTCTGTATAGAAGACATTAATTTGGCTATTCATTGACATTCAGTCTTTGATGGCCAATAAGTGTACACTTTGCTAAGTGAACTGAATCGTATCTATTAAGGTAGCTAGTGGCACAGTGAACAGAACACTGGACTTGGAGTCAGGAAGACTTGAATTCAAATTTGATCTCAGACACTTACTAGCTGTCTGACTCTGGAAAAGTCACTTAATCTTTCCTAGCCTTAATTTCCTTATCTGTAAAATGGGGATAATAATAGAAGCATCTTTCCAGCATTCATCTGGGAATCAATCAATGCTATCAATGAGATAGCATTGATAAAGCACTTAAAATACTATATAAATGCTACTTATTATTAATGATACTATATCCACATTGATATTCTTTTTTTTTTTTTGCTTTTTGAAGGGAGAGGGCAGGGCAGTTGGGGTTAAGTGACTTGCCCAAGATCACATGGCTTGTAAGTATTATGTGTCTGAGGCCAGATTTGAACTCAGGTTCTTCTGACTACAGGGCTGGTGCTCTATTCACTGTGCCACCTAGCTGCCCCACACATTGATATTCTTAATACAAATGAAACCAGAAGATGCACAAAATGTTGCCATGCTAGATATAAATCCAGTTCACCAAGTGCTCCTCATAGAGGTGAGAAAGGAATTGTCAAAGTTGGTTTCACTGTACACATGAAGGGAGTAAGAATCATCACTTACTGAGATAATTTGGTCATTGTATTTTACAGAAATTATGGGAGAGCATAAGCACTCAGACTGTCTTGAAAGTGTGGCATTTTATGTCTTAGTGTCTGTTGCAGAGTTTAAAAAAGTAGAAAATTCCATGAAGAATATAGCAAGAATCCCCTAATTAAGTTACTAAGTATTGTGATATTTGGTAACTTTAGTGCCAAGGTATTCACAGAGAAAGATGATGAAAGCAATATTGGAAAAATATGGTTCAAAATGAAGAAATGAATGAGAACAAAGGTTTGCAGGCTACTCTAAAACCTCGTGCTCATGCGTCATGAGCAGTTTCTGCAAAAGCAGAGTCAGAAGACACGAGACATGATTGGTGGGGAGCAATATCATAAAACAATGAAATGAACTGTATCTTAATAGACAGGAAGTGGCTAGTTACCCATCTAGTGTTATTTTAGAGTCAATTCTATATCCAGTCAGATTTTGGGCTGGTTAGAACAGTCTGAATCGATATCCAATTAGAGAGAAGAGTAAAGGTGAGAAGATGACATGGTAGGCAATTATAACAATTCCAAAATGACCTGTTTAAGCAAACTACTTTGTTTTTTGAACAGAACCAATAACATCATGCAGTGATCTCTTGACTCACGTGTGAATTGGATTAGAGTGAGACAGAGCTGCACAAAGTCATCAGCCTCACTCTCTCTGCCAGAGACTTCCAAGAAGTCTCTCTGCCATGAATGTGGCAGAAAAGGGGCCCTTAGGGGTTCTTAGATCATCTATGGACTAATTTAGCTGTTAATCCTCTTGACATTCAGTCTTTGATGACCAATAAGTGTACACTTTATTGAGAGAACTGAGTCACATATGTGAAGGCAGGCAGGCGGCAAGTGCACAGAAGACAGGGCTTGGAGTCTGGAAGACTTGATGCTCAGACATCTATTAGCTGATGTCTTGGATGTCTGAATAAACTCTAAGAGCTCTGCAGAATTTGTTTTAGCCACCTTCATGGACATTGGAACAAATTATTCTCATCTGCCCATTCCACTGGGGGATCTCTTCAAGTGTTTGAGGTAGACATCTTCCTAACTCACTGATAGGTTTGAGGCCTTTCAGGTACCCTCAACCTGGCTTAGCCCATCTGCCAAGACAGAGTGTGGACACTGTGCATGCAACAGCTTCTTGGAACCACAGGTGAGAGGTGGGTGAAAGTGGACACCAAAGGTGAATGAGCCGCCCTGAAGAAGCTTAGCAAGCCCTCACATCAGAGGTACTAGTCCTCCCTCCATACCCTATACCTATGCATGCCTCTGCCATTTACTATCTTTGTGATCTTGGTCAAGTCACTTACCAAGTGGGACTGGGACTCAGTTTGCTTATCTGTAAAATGAGTGAGTTGTCTTTAGATGACTTCAGAGGTCCTTTTGACCTTTAAATTGATAATCCTATGATCCTAAAGGACATTTCAACTTGGATAAGTGTACATCTAGGACTACATAGTTATTTTCAAAACTAATCTTATCATTTAACTTTCAAATCCTTACGCTAGAAAAACGATCAACGACTGAGTTTTCAACCTCAACAATTTCAGTCATCTGTTTTTCTGGTGGCTTACCAAGTGCTGTGGGTTCTTCCTTTACTACATCTTCTGAGTCATCCCTTCCTTTCAATGTCTGTAGCCACCATTTTGTGGCAATGGACTGCTGGAATAACTTTCTGAATGCCCACTTCTTTCTCTCTCCAACCCTCCCTGCACGTCGCTGCTTTGATATTTTTGTCATTCTTTCCCTCTCCTCTCAAAAACCGTCAGTGGAATCAAGTCCAGCCCTCTTATAGGATAAAAGGGAAAATCAGAAAAGGGCTGGATTTGTGTTCAGAGGACTTGGCTTTGATTTCTTACTCTTTTTACTTACTTTCTGTGTGATCTTGGGGAAGTCATTTATCTGGATTAGGTCTCAGTTTCCTTACCTGCAAATAGATTCCCTCTATGGAAAATTTTAGCTCTAAATTTATACACTATTTCATTCTAAAAGCTCAGCAATCTGGCCATATCTTACCCAAATTTATTTTCCATTATTTTCCTATGCAAAATCTACATTCTAATCAAACAAATTCATTTCTTTCCTTACTTGTAACATATTTTGTATTTCTCTGCCCTTTTTTTGTTACTCGTGTTCTCTTTGAATATCCTCATGAATCTTCCTCTATATCAGAACCCTGCACATCTTTTAAGATTCACTCAAATGTCACTTTCTCATGAAACTTTCTCTTATTGCTTTAGCCAAGAATGGTTGCTGCCTCCTCTGATCTATAGTACTTTGTTCAGATTACTTTTAATGATGGCTTATATTAGAGGTACATGTTTGTGTATGCTATTTTTCTGTATTATTATCATCATACTTAATACTGTACTTAATCAATATTGCTTTGGAAGCAACATAGGAGATTAGCACTGGACTTAGGAAGAAATAGGTTTTAATTCTGACTCTACCACTTATAAGCAGTTGTGACTTTGGGGAAGTCACTTAACTGAACTTCAGTTTCCTTATCTGTAGAACAGGGATGATAATACCTGTATTGTCCCTAACAGGTGGTAGTGATGCTAAAGTCAATCAACAAAAAATTTCGCAAACTTCAAAGCCCCTGTAGTTAGTTACTCTTATTATAGTGAACAAACTTTTCCCTTTTTATATGTGTGTTTTTTGTTTGATTTTTTGCTTTTTTGGAAGGGGGAATGCAGGGCAATTGGGGTTAGGTGACTTGCCCAAGGTCACACGGCTAGTAAGTGTTGTGTCTGAGGTTGGATTTGAACTCAGGTCCTCTTGACTCCAGGGCTGGCATGCTATTCACTGCTCCACCTAGCCACCCCTTTTTATATCTATGTTAAGAAAATATTTAGTAACCTGTGTTCAAATGATAAGCACTTGGTGACAACATATTTATTCTCATTCATGTATCTTCTTACCAGCTGCTGAGCCCTAAATAAGGATTAAATCTTCATACTTTCATAGTCTAAGCAGCATCAGTGCCCGGAGTTCTGTTTTTCTTCTTTTTCTGGTATTAGCTTCCAAGTGTCCATCACATAAACTCTTTGTGTTGTCTTCTTCCTAGGATGCTATTTCAAATGCTGTTGTTTATTGCTTTATCTCTACCATGACTTCTGGGATTTCAAAAGTTATTGTTTTTCCTCCCTCCTCCCCTTTCCCTCTGGTGCATTCTCTGTTTTAATTGGGTAGGTACCCTAAAAGTGAAGAACTCACCTTACCAAGTCTTAAATGCTGTCTTTTATCTTTTAAATTCTTTTGTTTTCCTTTGTTAGTCCCTGGTGCATGGATTTTGTTTGTGTTTCTTTATCAAGTCCTCCAGTTAATTTGATCTGGTGTCCAGGGGAAAACAATTAGCAAGTCCTTAGGGGCATTGAAGAGAGTCAGAGACAGATTTTTAAAGAAAATATTTCTTTCCCCCTTTAATTATTTTGTTAAAAAAAATAGAAGTCAAAGAGTACAGACTAATCCTGTAGTCGCCTCTCTGGGATTAATAGTCCCTTCTCTGTCAGTTAAATCTTACATAAAATTACAACGCATTCATTTGGTGCCTTTTGCTTAGCAAAGCAGTCACCTCATAACAATCCTATGAGGTTAGGCAGGAATAATTGTAATCCTTACTTTAATGAAGAGGAAGCAGAGATTGGCAGGATTTAGAGCTCAAAGGAACCTCAGAGGTCATTCAGTTCAACCTCCTTATCTTACAGGTGAAGAAACTGAGGTAAGTCATGATGCTAAAAATTAGTGACAGAGTCATGATGACACCCCCATGGCCTAAAGTTAAAATGGAGAGTTTAAACCCGTCTAATATTCTGGTTGCCTCATTTGTCTTAAAAATACAAAGACAATGCTCTCCTGAGAATTTCTTCCTTGCTTTCTACCTTTATGTGAGGGTAAATGGAACTGTTGACCTTTTGAGTGTTGGTCAAGGTTTTCTCCCCTTTTTTAAAGACTGGCTTACTCATTACTCTGTAGTGTTAAAATTTCTGGGTACTGTCTTTATTGTTCAAGTGTTAATTACTTGGAAATTTAAAACTTGGGGTAACGAGTCCTGATAGTTTCTCAGTAATGGGGGAAGTAAAAAAAAATCTGATAACAAAGTTACAAAATTCACCACACAATACAGTGAAGTTTTGAAAAAAATCGTCCTGCTTCTTGAATCTCTGTGGCCACTGACTTCTAAATGCAGACTTGAAAAATGAGAATTGTGATCAACTCTGTCAGCCATTCATCTGAAAAAGAATTGGGTGGGGGAGTGTTAGTCAACTCTGAGATCAGTATGAGCCAAGTGTGACATGTGGTTCACAAGAGCTAATGTGATGTGATGATGAATTCTTAGAGGTCCAGGGTTGGGAAAATAGAAGGTGATAGGTGTACTGAACTCTATATTGGTCAGACTACACATGGAGCAGCAATGGGCAATTTTGGGTACCATGTTTTATGAACAGTGACAAGGTGAAGCTTGCACATAGGGAGTAGAATAATGAGAGAACTGAAAACAATGACTTCTGAGCAATGCTCAAAGAACTGGTAATATTGAGCTTGTAGAAGAAAAGATAAAACAGAGATATAATGAGAATTTTAGCACCTTGGGAAAGGACCATAAGCCACACCCAGGGTGAGGAATAGGAAAGGTGTCCTTAGTTGTTTTGATATGTGTGTGTGGGGGGTGGGTAGAAAAGAAAGAGAGGACCTGGGACCACTGGCATAAGGCTGCAACTGGTATGGGGGTGGAGTCAGGTAGGGAAGCAACATGCCATCTGTTAGTTAATTTTAACTATTTTTGCTAAGTAGATGCTAAGCTCCGTTGTTCCCATACTTCCAAATGATCATAAGTGCTGACATTTCTCTCTAAATTCAGTGCCCTGGGGAAATACCCCATTGTCCTATTTTTATAATTATGTAGGGAGACATTATTATTTTATTCAAATAGTAAAAGAGAGATTATATTTATTACACATGGTTCCAAAGGGCAGATCCAATACCAGAAGGTAAAAATGACAGTAAGACAGATTTCTGCTTAGTATGAAGAATTTCTTGAAAATTGGAGTGGTTCATAAGATGTTCCATAGATGGAGAACTCCATAAGCCTAGAAATTCAAAGAGAAACTAGATGACTGCTTGTCTAAAGTAGTGTACCCTTCTTTGGCTCTTCTACATATTTGGTGAAAACCAAAGCAACTGTCGTGCTGCCAATAGCCCTAGCTGCAACGGTGGCATGTCAAAAATGGCCCCAGAGGACTAAGCCAGTACAAAGTATGGTGGAATCAACCAAAACAATCAAAGATGGATTCTGGTGCTTCTGGTGCCCACTTCTCATGGGCATTTTGCTTTTTTTCTTTAATTTTTAAAAAAATTTTATTACAGTTTGCATCATCCATTTCCACAAGATTTTGAGTTACGTATTTTCTCCCCGTCTTTCTCCCGCCCACCGCCCCAAAACAGCCATCCCAGTGTGTCCCCCCTGCCCCAGTCTATTCTCTCATATGTCACTTTTTGGTAGGGCAGGATGGATCTCCCAACTGCAGTGCCTGTGTATCTCAAGTTCCAGTTGGATGTAGTCAATAATAATAATAATAATAATTGCATATATATATATAGATAGATAGATAGATAGATAGATAGATAGATAGATAGATACACATTCATAACATTTGATTATGGAACTCCAGATTCCAGATTCTTTCTCCTCCTCCCTCACCACCCATCCCCACTGGAAGGACA
>CM053582.1:506163787-506179250 GCA_028627135.1 Pseudochirops cupreus
GTCTATCTATCTATCTGTATATCTATCTACACACACACTCCTTGCTGTCTCACATAGTGTTTAATTCCTATAAACATTTCTATAAACTGGTATTCTGCTCCTCTCATGGTTTCTGTTAGGCAAGTGCCCATCTTCTAGTATTTGCTCAGCATAATTTTTCTGGGCACATAGTTATAGAGCTTCTCTTTGCTTCTAGATTCTAGTTGCTAGTGGAGCTTCCATTTGAGATACTACCTGTCTTCCAGGAAGATAGTCTCCTAGAAATTGGTATCTGAATCGTTAACTGCTCTTTTTTTTTTCAAGGGGGGAGGGTAAGGGAGGCAGGTTCTTCAAAAATCCAGTGTCAATTGATCAATTAATTAATCCACATGAATTTATTAAGCACTTACTGTGCAAAGCCTTGGTGATACAAATGCACATTATCTGACTAGGGAAAATCCTTCTGTAGCCCCAGTTCCAAAGCCCATTGGTATGAGACTCTTCTTCTTGGTAGAAAGCAATTCTCTGTACCTGTTTAAGGGTCAGAACAAAGTTAGCAAGAGCAGGAGAGAAGAGAGCTTTTCAGTCTCTTCAAATCTTTGGGTTTGACTCTTTGGGTGCTTCTAGCTTTCAGCTTTGAGAGGGAAGATGCAGGAGGCCAACGCTACTTTAGGTGGTTAGAGGAAAGGACTCTGGGAAGACATGGGAAGAGTTAGATGTTTCTATCATGTCCTGTCCCAGTTAGCTATACTAGAGAATAGGGAGCTTTCCCCTAGATGAAATCGAGGACTCTCTCTTGGTTGAGTTAAGTTACCTCTCTCCCAGTGGGAGAGTTCCTTTACTCTGTATTATCCAGTATATAACCTGCCATATATACTTATTCTTATTTCTGTCTTATAATGATTCAGATAAATGGTTTCTTTGCTAATTGCTATGTTTGTTCATTACAGAACTGCAATTTGCTGGGAAAGGGGCTAGAGACTTGAATATAAAGCTTGGGGTTCTCCTTCCCCCCAAAATATAAAGTCATCGGAAATTAGACTGAACCTGAAAACCTCATCCCCTAAGCTAACACAATTTAAGGTAGCGTTATTCTAGTGGTACCCTTTCTGAGAAGCACAGAGTAGCCTCTAGCCTCAACTTCCTACTTCCTCTTTTGGCAGGAATTAAAGTCTCCCTTGGAGAAGCATGAGGAAGAAAAAGATGCTACAGATGTCTGTTCTGTCTCCTTTCAAGCCACACAATGCACCTTGTACAACACTATACTTCAGTGGTTTTTCTCTCTATTAGAGAAAAGAGAAAGAACTTAATTCACAGAGCATTGGCTATGGTCAGATTTTTCTCCCTAGGAGATGCTTTGTCTCCAGAGACCAAGAACTTTTGGAAGACATAATAGCCAGCCAATAGTCTGTAGGCATTTCTTTGAATTGCCCTTTCTTGTTCATTAGGATTAAGGTCTCAGTTCCAAGCACCTATCCGACTTAGGGTTAGAAAGTTGTCTTATTTCTTGTTTAATTTTCTTATGGGTATGTCTCATAAGGGATATTCCTATGTTTCCTAACTCATTCTAGAGACAGGATATTCTGCCAATATATCCACACAAATATCATGTGAATTGAAGGCATCCTGATCTTTCTTTAGCCCAAGAGTCTTTGGGTTTTATACAAATGAAAAGAAGGGAGAAGGTCAAAGAATAGAATTCCACTTGGCAGAGTGTCAATAAAGGTATCACCCTCCACCTCAATCCTTTATTCCAAACTCCTACCTTAATCATATATATATATGTGACCAGTAGTAAGTCTTAGGCTCTGAACTACTCAACAGATAGAAACTCTCCCTTTGATAACATTTTCTAAAATTTTTTCGGAAATTGAAGTTAATTTCATTGACCCATAGTTTGAAGACATCATTCTCTTTGTATAAGAGTAATGTAAAGGGCTTTTGGAAGACCAGTCTATATCACTCCCTGCCACATACTTATATCAAACCATTAGAGATTCATTCTTTTGGATCGTAATGGATTTTAAGTTGTCAAGAATCCCTTTCTAAAGGAATGCACCTTAATCCTGCTTCACCTAGTAACTTAGCAGTGATTAATTTTATCTCAGTGATAAGTGAGAGAGCAAAACCTTAAATGAATCAATCAACAAGCATTTATTAAACACCTGTACCTATGTGCCAGGTACTTGGAATGCAAAGGCAGAAAATAAAATCCCTGTCCTAAAGGATTTTGGGTTGAACTAGGTGGGTTATATAATGCTGTGCAGCTTCGAGTTGGCAGATTCACTTGAGATTATTTAGTTCAATCCCTTTATTTTATTTATATGCATTATATATTATTAATTAATAATTTATAGAATATATTGCATATAAAATCTGTTATATATTTTTAATGTAGAGTGTTTTACATTTGTCATCTAATTTGATTCTCACATTAACCTGGGAGCTGGGGTGGGTAGAGCAAGATGTGCAATAGTCCTTAGAGAAGTCCTGATTTTGTCAAGGAAAAGCAATTAATAAATGGCAAGAACTGGGCTTAGGACCTAGGTTTCTGACTTCCAGATTGGTGCTCTTTTAGCTTTACAAAGGGCCTCTCAAAAAATTACCTGGGCACAGGAAGAGTTGAATATGAAGGGATGGTACCTAATAAATAAAATGAAAAGGTGAGAGAGGAATATATTGGGAGAAGGAGAAAGGGAAAGATAGAATAGGGCAAATTATCTCATAAAAGGGGCAAGAGAAAACTGTTACAATGGAGGGGAAGAGCCAGGAGGTTAAAGGGAATGAGCCAACCTTACTCTCATTGGATTTGGCTTAAAGAGGGAATAACGTACACACTCAATTGGGTATCTTACCCTACAGGAAAGTAGGGAGGAAGGGGATAAGAGGGGAGGATGGTAGAAGGAGGCCAGACTGGGGGAGAGGGTAGTTAGAAGCAAACACTTTTGAAAAGGGACAAAGTCAAAGGAGAAAATAGAATAAGTGGATGGGTGGGCGGGATAGGATGGAGGGAAATACAGTCAGTGTTTCACAACATGACTACTGTGAAAATGTTTTGTGTAACTACACATATATAGCCTATATTGCATTGCTTGTCTTTTCAGTGGGGGTGGGTGAGGAGGGAAGAAGGGAGAGAATGTGGAACTCAAAGTTCTAAAAACAAATGTTAAAAATTCTTTTTACATCCAACCCAGAAATAAGATATACAAGCAATGGGGAATAGAAATCCATCTTGCCCTACAAGAAAGTAGGGAAGGGGGAATGGGGGGAGACATAAGAAAGGGCAGATTGGGGGAAGGGGTATTCAGTATTCTTGCCAACTTGGGTGGGGGACAGGGGAAAGATGGGGAGAAAATTTGTAACTCAAAATCTTGTGGAAATAAATGTTGAAAATGAATAAATAAATAAATAAATGAAAACAAACAAGAAAAGATAAGTAAAAAAAAGTTACCTGGCTCTTTGTGACTTAGGGTGATCCAGATTTGAGGGAAAAAATTGCTTGGATTATTCTCTTCTGAAACTGAAGTAAGAATCAAAATAAAATGTATAAAATTAGCCTTCTGCAAAAGTAACTCACCCAAAAGATCACTTATAAACATTGTTGAGTAGAGAATTCCCATTAGGTAAACATCAATCCAAAGCTTAAAACTACTCTAAGACTTCTGGTACACACAATTAATGTGAGATAAATGAGTATCTTTAAACATAACTTTAAAAAAATTTTATGTAGGGAATTGGAGTTAAGTGACTTGCCCAGGGTCATACAACTAGTAAGTGTCTGAGGTTGTTTCAGGTCCTCCTGACTCCATGACCAGTTCTCTACCCACTGCACCACCCAGCTGCCCCCAAATATGCTTTAAAAAGTCATGATATATGACTTTCCTTTTCCTTTCCAACACATAAGGATGAGGTAGCCCTCCTCCTTGTCTAAGAAAATGCCTCCACTAATATCCTTGATCTTATTCCTTTTTTGTTTTCATTTGGTAACTTTAATAAGTGATCAAATCTGCCTCTATATGATCATTGGGCCAACCTTGTTCTTTCCTCTCGCATTGTCCCATACTTGTTTCAGCTCTCATGGCCTCTCACTTGGACTCTTTTGGAATCTTTTCAATGGGTTACTGTCCCTTCAGTAGAGAGAAATGAAGGTGAAAGTGGAGGGTGGGACCAGACTGTGGAGAGGGCCTTCTATAGAAATACTTGACTTCTATGTTCTGACTCCATCCCACTTTTCCAGCCCTCTTTTATATCTCTCTCCTTTATGTATTTTCTGTTCTATTCCAAATCAGACTACTCGCTGCTCTCCAATGTTGTCCTGTACCTCTGGTTTTTGTGCACTGGTGCAGATCATCTCTTCTTCCTGGAACATACTCTTTCCTCATTTCTACCTGTGGAAATTCTTCTCTTTCTTCATTGCTTAGTTTAGCTACCACTTCTTCCATGACGCCTTCCCTAATTCCATTCCCCTGAAAGTGATTTCTTCCTTCTCAAACTTCTTATAGCACTTTGGCTGAATCTTTCGCTTGCCCACATTATATTCTACTTTGTAGAAAGCCTATTGTATGCTCATCTTATCAGAAAGAGCACTCGTTTGGTAGCCAGATGATCTGGGTTCAAATTCTGTATCTGACACTACTTATAGGACCTTGAACAAATCAAATAAGCTCCCTTGGCCTCAGTTTTCTCATCTGTAAAATGAAAGGCTTCTACCAGATGATCTTTGAGTTCTCTTTTAGGCCTAGACCTACGATCTCATTATTAGATTGTAAGCTCCTTGAAGGTAGGGGCTAAATCTTATTTCGTCTTTCTATCTCTCATGTCTTGCATGTAGACATCAAATATATTTATTGAATTTAACTTTATTGAATAAACTGAAAACTTGGAAATTGTAGCAAATGGATAACAAATACATAAGATAGCATGGGGATCTGTACAGAGTCTAGAAAGAGGGGAGTCAGAAAGAAAGCATCTTTTAGTAGATCATCATGCTTTGGGTAGGGGTTGGCCTACTTGACTTCTAGGGTCTTTTCTAATGCAGCATCTCTATGATTCTAAGATTCTGTGTTCCTACATTATCCAAGCAAGAGAATGCTTTGATTCTGGGAGACTGATACTGATTTTTGAGCCGGAAATAAAAGTAGAGCCAGAAATATCACTAGGGGGGCCATTTATCAAACTATCCCTTCCTTACTCAATGGAAAAGATTCCTTAAGAACATCCAACTCCCTTTGCTCAGACTCTGCTTCCTAAACCACCTGACCTAGGCTCAGGATGGGATAGTGAGGAGTTGATTGACTTCAGCTTATAAAATCAAAGAGCAGTGATGCTCTTCTTCACCAAGACAAATGTTCTAATTTAGGAGTCAAGAATTGCCTTGATCTTGATACAATAATCCATGTCACATCAGAGTTTTAGTTTTACTGGCCAACAATGAGTAGGAAGGTGCAGTGATGGGGTGTAGTAGGAAAAGCACTGGACTGGAGTCAAGTCAACATTTTCTTTGCAACTTAAAGTCTAGAATAGTGGTGTTAAACTCAGGTGGAAACAGGGGGTCACTAAATGTATATAAGGATCCCTGCAGGCCACACATTGACTTCATTTTAAAAATGTAATATTAGCTATGTTTTATTGTATTTTTATGTATTTGAGTAAATATTTCCCAATTATGTTTTAATCTGGTTCTGGCCACACTGGGGAGTATCAAGGACCTTCAAGTTGTGTTTGACACCCCTGGCTTAGAACAGTAAGAGATTGTGACTCGCCCAGGGAGATGTAACCTGTACGTGTCAAAAGTAGGACTTGCACAGAGGTCTTCCTGGATCCAAGATGAGCTCTCTTTCAGGCTACATTTTACATATAAATCTTAAAGCACAGAATAAATATATTCTACTACTCCAGGCTATCTTTTTATATTGAAGTCATTAAGCACTAAATAAATATGAATTACTATAGCTCCTGCTCCTGTTTAAGAAATGGAGCATGGAGGGGCAGCGAAGTGGTGCAGTGAGTAGAGCATCAGCTCTGGAGTTGGAGGGACCTGAGTTCAGATCTAGCCTCAGATATTTACTAGCTGTGTAACCCTGGTAAAGTCATTTAACCCTAATTATCTACACACATACACATGTGTGCGCACGCACATACAAAAGAAAGGCAGCATGGAGTAGGTAGGGAGATGGCTTTGGATTTGGGAAGACCCATGTTTATGTTCTGCCTCTGACACATACTAATTCTAGGCAAGTCACTTCATCTCTGGGTGTTCTTAGGCAAATTTCTAATTTTGCAAGTTTTGCAATCTGTGCTAATCTGCAATGGCAGAGAGCCTTCCCAAGCCAAACAAACAAACAAAACCCCGGTGGTATTAGCATGAGAAACTGTGGCAGGCATTTTCTGGCATTACACTACTTTTCAAGGGAGTCAAGAAGTTTTTTTTTTCTATTCTGGCTAGAGCTCTAACTAGCAATTTTGTGCTTGAGGCAACTGGATTAGAGAGTAGTCATTGATGGAAGGACTGGCCATGGGTAAAATATTGGTCATTGTCTCTGGGGGTGGGGCGTGAGGTTTGACTGCCCCAGGGGAAAGGACAGCGTCTTCTCCATAGAGGGCTGCAGAGGATGGACTGGGGAGGAACTGGGGTGGGGAGGGTAAGTTTGGAAGAGTACTATCCGTGCCCTCTCAATTTCTTGGTCACAGTAGGGAGGAAGTATGTGGTTATTGCCGGGAATAAGAGTGGGAGAGGGGTAATGTGGGGCAAGGGAAGTATACCTAACAGCAGTACTGTTGAATGTCACCAACAACCTCTACATATCCCTACCAAGGTAAAGCCCCAGTTGCCTTGCCCTAGTTATAGCTCTGATGCTTGGAGAGAGTGAGATGGTGAGAAGGAAGATGACTGTGTTTAATCTACAGAATTGGAATTGTACTTCTGTAGCTCTTTTAAGAAAGGAAACATGGGGGATAAATAACATTGTTAAATCCCAGAGTTGGGAAGGATCTTAGAGTCATCTAGTCTTACCCATTATATTAATTCACTCTATAACATCCCAACAAGTGAATGCCAATCTCCTCCTTGAAGGTCTGTACAGCACTGGGCAACTCACCACCTCATGAGGTGGCCATAATGAGTTTTCAAAGAAGAAGCTTCCTTGGAGTTGTATGAATTTTGTGAATTCCTTAAGACTACTGAACCTCCAAGAGTTTTCTTCCTTATCCTCTTGAAAGGCTAGAGCCTTTTAACTATTGCTTCTCTTACTGCCAGCCCACAATTCTCATCAGACTTGTGATTTCGCTAGTAGAGGAAACTTCAACTAGCAATCCCATTTGGTAACTATTCTATAACTTAAGTTTTAACAAGTTGAGTAGGGACACTAAGAGGTCAAATGACTTGCTCAGGGTCACATAGTGAGTAAGTGTCAAAAGTGGGACTCAGTCTCCCTAACTTTGAAGTTGTCTCTCCATCCATTGCCTTTCCTTGGTCTTGCTTTAATTTCCATACTGCATCATGTATTTATCATGGTAGGTAGCCTAGTTGAGTTTAGTGACTAGAAACAACAGAAAGGTCACATCATATAATGCAATCTCACCTGTCACATGGTCCTATGTCTACATGTACTGCAAGGATGGTAATATGGTAAGGTGCTGGCACTTATATATATTGTCCTGGAAACTTCTTTGAGTCAGTGTTTGTTGGCCTAGAAAACAGAATGAGCACTGACTCAACCTATTGATTTTAAGACCAGCACTGCATTTCTCTGCTCTTGAAATATCTGGTTGCTATTTTCAAGCAAACCTCTTGTCCCTGAACATTTGTTCTTTCTCACTATGGTTTTCCTTGGCCGAGTTATGCTAGATTTATATTTTCAGCTCTGTAGCCAAGGCCATGTTTCAAAACCAGCAATCTGGTGGGAGTCTTGTTTCTGCACTTCCAAGACAAGCCCAATGTTCCTCTTATGAATTCAGGACTTGTCAATGTTCTGATGTCTTGTTTGGAACTCTTGTGTACTATGTTTCTCAGTGTTCTAGTACATGCCAACAATATATAAAATCGATCAAAGGGATCTGGGTACTTGGACCTCAGGGAAAGGGAGAGGGTTGTAAAAGGATGGTCAAGAATCAGGCCTTTTTGGTCCTTTTAGATTGTTCAGGCCATGGGAACAGTCACTGTTCATCTCTCAGAGAGAAATGATCCCTCTTTTCTTCTGAATTCCCAGTGAGCCTCATACCTAGGGGCATATTGGAGTCAACCCAACTGGCTTTTGAAAGCCCATTGTTAAATTTTCAGCAGAGCATTTATGTATCAGAAATGGGCACATCATTACAAATAATGGTCTAATTCATTCTCTTGCTAATTGTCTAGACTAAAGACAAAGGGAGAGAACAAATGTTAATAATGCAGAAAAACTTTAAAATGTGCTATTTACATATTTTTCCCCCTAAGGAGCCAATTGTTAATTATTGACCAAGACTTTGTGACTTGTTCCTTTCTTATTGCACCTTCCCATTTTGAATTGTATTATCATTATTTGTGTCCAACATTTTATTACTCTTACTGGAGTATAAGATTTTTGAGGGCAGAGACTGTGTATTTTAATCATCTCTATAGCTCAGAGAATATCTAGCACACAGCGTCTTTTGAATGGACACTCAAATATTTGTTGAATCAAATTAGACTTTATTGAACGCTAGGAAAAACAATGGAATTTTTACTGAACTAGTTAAGATAATCACTTTGGGATAGTGTATGGAGTTCCTTCCTCTCTCTCTCTCTATCTCTCCCTCCCTCCCTTTCTTCTTTCCTTCCTTCTTTCCTTCCTTCCTCCCTCCCTCTCTTTTTTTTGGTTATTTTTAAATATAAATTTTAATATCTTTGTTTTTTACAGCACCAGGATTTCTCCCAGTATTCTGCTCCCAAGCCCAATGAAAGAGCCATTTCATTTAACATTATTTCTAAACAAGAAAAAAGAAAAATAGGAAGCAGAGATAAAACTAGCAAAACTGATCACTATGTCAAAAAGTTTGAAAATATAATGTGCCATATTTGTGAACCTTTCACTTTTTCAAAACAGTGGAGTGAGGTATTTTTTTCTCTCTATCCTTTGAGGTCATGTTTGTTCTTTGTAATTTTGCAACATTTACTTGAGATTGCTCTTCTGTTTTATTGTGATAATTATAGCATTTTTCTGGGCTTTACTTCACTCTGCATCAGAATGTTTAATCTTTCTATCTTCTGTATTCATTATATTTGTCATTTCTTGCATTTATTTCTAAAGATAAACGCACGTTTATCGTATAAATCCATGATAATGCTGCACTTTATGACAAAAGTTAAATACCTCTACTTAAATACATACTGTTTGAAGTGAAGAACAGATTGAATACAATGATGAGTATGTGCACACCTTCTTTTACTGAGATAAGAAAGGACATAACTCTCAAGTAGTGACATAGGAATACATGATAAGGACAGCTTCTTGGGGTCTTCATGTCCCTCTGCAAAGATAAGAGAGGTGACCCCAAGTGAAGGCAACTTCCATGGAATTAGAGGCTCTACCATATCTGAGAAGCAGATGGTAGGTAGTGTTTGGGATGAAAAATACCCTTCATCCTTAATTTAGTAAAAAAAATAAATAAATAAACCCAGAGATCTTTTAGGACAAGAAGAGGAGTTTATTCTCTTCCCCAGGAGAAGAGGGTGGTCTTCCCCATGACTCATCATGGAGAAGAGGCAAGTTACAAAAGATAGTACCGGAATTTATAACTTAACTTAGTCAAGACCCCTCCCCGACTGTTTCCTCTCTCGTTGGTGGAGAGGCATACTTCACCAAATTCTTCCTCAACTGGGACAGCAAGAAAAGAGGAGGGAGAGTCCCACCAAGGCGGGAAAACAGACAAAGGAAGATAAAAGTGATTGACAGAAGCAATGGAAAAGGAGGAAGGGAAAGTGAACCACCCCAAATTGAGAAGTTTGCACTTATCCCATACAGTAGGATGACTCTTAGATACTCTTTGAGAGGCTTTGCCATATTTAATGATCTCCTGCCTAAAGCTCATGCCTATGCTTAAGGTTATCTTCATGGGTAAAGTTCCTTATCAGTTTGAACTAGGTATAGTTTTTGTAACCTAACTTCGAAATAACCCTAATTCAATTTCTAGCCTACCATATGTAACCATGTTATATCTTAAATACAATAATATTGTAAAGTGATTTGCAAAGTTTAAAGTACTATATAATAATGATCATAATAACAAAAATTATAATCTACCATGTTTACTAGAATTCTTTTCTAATGTCTATTATGGCATGGAGGATACCCATAGTTCTTGAAGGCTATTCCAGAGGAACCTAAATTCTGGCAGGAGCTACTAAATTGAGAAGACTTGAATGATGGTCCTGGTGATAGATTCTTGTCTAAGTACCAGTCTAGTTAAATTTCAAGAAGTTCATGACCAGGTTGGCCACTGGGTGATACATTTTTGGGTCTTAGGAAATCACTTTAATAACCACATTAGAGTAGGTGTTGCAATCTACCTTGATGGAGTATTTTTTTGCAGTAGTACAGGATGAAGACACACATCAATGACATGTGTGTTCTTGTGTATTTTTGTATGCTCTAGATCTGGCTGAAATGCCCAAAGAAAATTTGGAAATGAAGGGAGGTACAAGACAATTCAATTTCCTATCAATTCAATATGGTGGAAAATGTGCCTTCATGACAGTCAGAAAATGGGCTTATTCTTTGTACTGCCACAAAAGAACAGTGTGTCAGTCCCTTGACTTCACTGGATCTCAGGTTCCTCATATATAAAATAAATTCCTCATTTATAAATACAAATTATAAGTCATAAATAAAAATTATAAATGAAAATAAATTCCTCATTTATGAAATTTTTAAAATAAGCTCCCTCACAGCTCTAAGATGTTATGATTCTGCATCATCATTTGACCGAAGGTGACCTGACATCTCTTCTTCCCCTAGCTGCCAAGACCAAAGTGAAGGGTCTATGAGATCTTTCAGCCAAGCTCTGCCACCCTGGCTGTCACTGTTGCTAAAACTCTCCATCCATAGAAAGAAAGCACTCAACTTTTCAATTTACCTAGCTAGAAGGGGAAAAGCTAATGGTGTGAAAAATCAGCCTGTCTATGTTCTGGGATGATTTCTGGGAAATGAGTTGAAGCTGACACAGATGTCCAATTCCTGCCCTTTTCCACATAGACCTTTTGGGCTCCTGCAGAGGTGAGGGTTTTGCAATTTAGTTAACTGCAAGACTAGCCTCCCATTTCTGCAGGTGCCTAACTTTCATGCAAAGCAAGGATTTCTCTATCTTTCTTTCCAGTGATAAGTACCACCACGATTTAAGTAGCCTTTTAGGAGTAATGCCATTTAATTCTTACCTCTTACACCTTTAAATTTAATTAGTGAAACCATTTAATAAGAGTTGTTTACCTTTACTATTCTTCAGAGACTTTAAAGCTAGAAAGGATAATCATCACCATCGTCATCCAAGTCCCCAGGATTTGCTTATTGAAATGATGGCAGTCTAGGACCAGCTCCTCACTACCAGATATTATTGTTGTTGAGTCATTTCAGTCATGTCTGACTCTTCATGATCTCACGTGGGGTTTTCTTGGCAGAGACATTGGAGTGTTTGCCATTTCCTTCTCCAGCTCATTTTACAGATGAGGAAACTGAGGCAAACAGGGTTAAGTGACTTTTCACATAGCTAGTAAGTATCTGAGGTTGTACTTGAACTCAGGTACTCCTGACTCCAGGCTCAACACTCTATCCATGGCCACCTAAGCTGCAAGAGCAAAGTGTAAGAAAACTGGAAATGTAGGACAAGACAATAGCTAGCATTTACACAAGTACTTTAAGGTTTGCAAAGTAATTTTTGTTGTTTCATTTGATATTCACAATAACCTTGTAAGGAAAATGTTATTGTCCCCATTTTATAGATGAGGAAACTGAGGCTTTGAAAGGTCAAGTGACTTACCTAGGATCACACAGCAGGTAAAGATCTAAGGCAGGACTTCTACTTAAGTCCTCCCAACTGCAGGTACAGCACTTTGTCCATTGTACCACCTAGAGGCTTTTGCTTCGCTGTCAATGGTACTTCTTAGCATAATATAATTTCCTTAGCATAATATAAACAAATATAATTTGTTTTTCTTAATGCTTCCCAATTTAAATCTCAGTTTTCCTAATATTATTACTAATATTTTTGGTTTTCTGGAATTAGCTAAATTGCAATCCATTTTAATTCATTATCTCAATTCTACATCTCTACATTAGGTGTTTTCCCTAGGCTGCATGTTATTGGGTTTTGTTTTTTCATTTGTTCAGTGACCCTTTTTTTATATTAGAATTAAATACAGTCCTCCCTTGGTATTTGTAGGGGTTAGCGGTACAGCACCCCCCAATAATGTGAAGAACCAGAATAACTCCAGGCAAAACTTAGCTTAAAAACTTAAAAGCATAACTCTGGCCAAACTTTTATTTTTAATAATTCTGATCATATTTGTTTATCACACAAGACAAGTAGAACAACACACTGCACTCATAAAAAAGTTGCAGTTTCTATGTGGGAGAGATTGCAGCAACTTCTCCATGGATTTCCTTCTCTTAGGAAAAGCACAAGATGCAAAGATCACTATTGGAGAAAACCATGTGACTGAGGCTAGATGGTAGAGAGACAGAGTGCATAGTAGTTCTTTAGTGCACTGGAACTTTTAACAAAATTTAACCAGCAATAATAAATTCATATATATATGTGCTTATGGTAGCAAATGATAAAAATAGATTAATCATTGTTCTTCAGTTGTGTCCAACTCTCAATGACCCCATTTAGGGTTTCTTGGCAAAGATACCGGAAGTGGTTTGCCATTTTCTTCTCCAGCTCATTTTCTAGATGAGGAAACTGAGGTAAAGAGGGTTAAGTGACTTGCCTAGAGTCACATCGCTGGTAAATTTCTGAGTCCAGGCTTGAGCTCAGGAAGATGAATTTTCTTGACTCCAGGCCAGGCACTCTATCCACGGTGCCACCTAGCAGCCCAAGACTAATAATATGCAGTATTTATTTATGCATTTATGACTTACTAAAGTTTTTTTTTTTTTAGTTTTCTTTACCTGTGGGTGTTGGTGATTTTATGTAGTGCGCTGCCAATTTCCAAAAGTTTCCATTTAATTATTGATGGCTAATCCATAAATAACCAAAACCCGGATGTGAAACCTGCAAATGTCAAGGGATGACAGTATGTTTAAACTCGAAGCGTTCTAATAGCACAAGGCATCTATGATGGATATTTTCTGGTGATGAAGATCAAAGACCATTAATGCTTGCCCATCTTATGTGACTTTCATCTGTGCCCTGTAAATGCATCACAGGACAGATCTATCCAACATACTCAGGGTCTTCCTCGTGTTGTCTTGATTTTGCATGGATACCATTGGAATATGTGTACATTAATTATCCCCTGCTCTCACCATGTAACACATTTAACTTTTTTTTTTCCTGTTCATCCATTTCTTTATGGAACATCCTTTGTACTGTTTCTTTTGGATAGTTTCTCACTTGCAATGCCTTTTAGCAGGCCCTCACCCACCACACACCTCACCATTGCTCTTTTGGTGACCTTTAACTTAATTTCTTTTGAATTTTTAATATTCCTACACTTGCAACTATACAGTATTACTGCCAAAATTTTGGAACAGTGGTGCTGAAATGTCTGGCCTTTGTTTCAGGGAGAAGATTGGCATCATTAAAATAATTGTGCAATTTCCTGAAGGCAATTCAGCCTACTTTCTATTCAGTTGTGGGCCCAGCTGATTGTACAATTTATATGTTCTGATGACTAAACTCTTCAGTTTTACTGTCCAAGTGCATATTATCAACTGCACAACAAGCATTATATATCATAGGGCCAGCTTAGCGGCACCGTTGATAGAGCATTTGGCTTGGAGTCAGTAAGACCTGAGTTCAGATTCTGCCTTAGATATTTATAAGTTGTGTGACCCTAGGCAAATCACTTAACCTCTGTTTACCTAGGTTTCTTCTTCTATAAAATGGGGATAATAACAATTACCTTTTATTTACTGTCATGATCAAATGAGATAATATTTATAGAGCATATTTGTAAATTTCAGAGGGCTACATAAGTGCTTATCATCACCATCATCACCATTCAAAATTAATTGAGCTTTAATTACATTTTTAATTAATTAATTAAACTATTAAGCTTAATTTGCCAGATTGGTGAAGTGATCATACCATGCCATTATATAATATGATTGAAAGAGCTAGGAAAGTTTAACCTGGGTATTATGGCACAATAATCTTCAAGTATTTAAAGGGCCATCTAGTAGAATTAGATATGTTATGCTTGTCCCCATTGGCTAAAACTGGGAGCAGTAGGGTAGAACTTATAAAAATGCAAATTTAGACTTGATATCAAGGACAATTTGGTAAGAATGAGACTTGTCTGACAGCTACAGAAAATCCTTAGGAGGTTGAGGGTTTCTCTTTACTGGGGCGGGGGGTAGGAAGGGGATGTCAAGCAAAAGTTGTATGAAACCTGTCCAGGTGTGTCACTGAGGGGGTTGTTGTTTAGTTATGAGATAAACCAATCTAATCTCTTGGATTCTACAATTGCTCCTTAGATTTGGACCTTAATGTGGTCTGATAGATGCTGCTGCAAAGTGGGCATGGAAATAGATTCTGAAGAAAGATAAATTAGTTGAGTATAGCCAGCATACAGATCCAGAATCTGTGCTCAGATAAATAAAAGGGGATATATATGTCAACTTTAGGACCAGAATGTCTGAGCTAATTCATTTTGGGTGATTCACACTGGATGCATATTTTTCCTTTGGTTAAAATTGTATGTTTTTTTTTTAATGAGTTGGCTTAAATGATTTTAAATTTTTTTAAATTGATGGAATAAAACAAGCATTTCTATAAAGAAATGACTTCACATGAAACTATAAATATATACAAGTTGCTACTCCTTTTAAATATATAATAAAGTTATAATGTAAATTTTTTTCTTTTTTTTTTGTTATTCCCTCTCGCTGCCTTAGAGATGGCTACCATTAGACACAAGTATGTATATGTACACACACATATACATAAAACCATTCTATATGTTCTTCTATTTATCAGTTTTTTCTCTGGATGCAGATAGCATCTTCCTTTATATGTCCTTTTGTAGATAATTGGGGTGTTTGTAATAGTCAAAAATGACTTGATCGCTCAAAGTTGTTCTTAAAATAACATTTCTGCTACTGTATACAATGTTCTCTTGATTCTGGTCATTTTGTTGTTTGTTATTTTGTGCAAGTCTGTCTATGTGTTTCTAAGATCATTGACTTCATCATTTCTTATAGCACGATCATATCCTACAACTTGTTTAGCCATTCCCCTATTGATGGACACCCCAATGGTTATTGCTTACTAATTGTACTTAAATTTCACTTATAACATGCTTAACTTT
>CM053582.1:506179750-506222046 GCA_028627135.1 Pseudochirops cupreus
TACCACTACCACTACTACTACTATTACCTCTACTACTACCACTACCTCTACTACTACCACTACCACTACCACCACTACTACTACTACTACCTCTACTACTACTACTGCTACCTCTACTACTACTACTACTACCTTTACTACTACCTCTACTACTACTACTACCTCTACTACTACTACTGCTACTACTACTATTACCTCTACTACTACCACTACCTCTACTACTACCACTACCACTACCACCACTACTACTACTACCACTACCACTACTACTACTACCTCTACTACTACTACTACCACTACCACTACTACTACTACCTCTACTACTACTACTACTACGACCTTTACTACTACTACTGCCACTACTACTACTACTACTACTACTACTACTACTATTACTACTACCAGTACTACTACTGCTGCTGCTTCTGCAGCTGCTGTTGCTGCTGCTGCTATTACTACAACTACTACTGCTACTTTTACTGTTAATGCTGCTGCTGCTGCTACTATTACTGGCTTTCACCTGCTCCAGTTTGCAGCACTTATCTCAGTGAGTTGCACACAATAGGCACTCAATTAATGTATACTCCAACTGTTGATCTAAGCATCTAACAATGCTGGTATTAGATACTCTTCTTGTAAACAAGGCAATTCCTATGTAACAAAATTTAGAGAATCACATTTTAGAGTGGGAAATAGAGAAGTTATGACATTGCATTCCCTTGGTGTTATTCCTGGATAATAAAGAGTCCTAAAACCCATTTTCCCCTGATTTTTATTCTGTATACTGTTGGAGAAAAGTGTAGCAGTTAGAAGAAGAGATTAGATATTAGATATTCTTAGTCCAAAACAGTGAGTTAGAGTTTCTATCTATAATGGATAAAGTTCTGGGGTTGGAATCAAGAGATCTGGGTTCTAGGCCTGGTTCAATCATTAACTTGTTAGGTTTCTTTCCAGGTCTTATTTTCCTCATTTGGAGAATAAAAGGCTTGGATTAGATGATATATAAATTCTCTTCCAGTTCTAGATTTTAAGACTGTGGTTTATTTAATGCCATGTGGGAAATGGGATGATAATTATTTTAAATATGTAAGTTATGTCTGAAATGCTAAATGTGTGCTGAGGCCAGGATGAAAGCACCATTATTAATAAAATCTAATTTACTCTTTTGAGTCAAGGCCTGAGTTATTAAAGACAAATGTTTGATTTTAATTGCTGTATTTCGAACACTCATTTTTATGCAGTAGTAGTAGTTATGTAACAGGTAAGCATATTTTACCACAATGTTTTTTTAAATATCATTACATAAATTTGAATAATCATTTGGGCATTCTTTGAGCAGTGCTAAGAATTGAAATTCTGCAGCCTTGCTCGTAACTGACGGGGGAGCCCATTTAATAAAATTAAAGCAATTGGAAGCACAATTGTGTATTTTCAAAGAATCATCTATATGCATATGTGTGCATTAATATGCATGCCTTTAATCCCCTTGTCAATTATTGAACATATTTAAGCAGAAACATCAATTTGGAACAGAGTCAGTTCAGCCATGCTACTTGCATTTTAGATTCTAAATGGATTTAGCTCATTTAGTTGTTACTTATATTAATTTAAAGAATGAACTACTTAGTGTACTTTAAATTTCTCCAGAAAAATGATAAATACTACTAGGAGCTTTTGAATGGATGATAAGTATGTATGATATCATATTTAAATTTTATTTCTCTATCTCTGAGATAATCTTTTTCAAGGCATTCCTAGCTTTTATTCTGGATCCATCAAAAAGTGTGCCACTGCGTGGTTGTAAGGTGCACTAGACTAGTCAAATCCGTCCACACTACTGGGAAAACAGTTCCAATTGAGTAGCTCACAGTTTTGTGACTATCATAGGAGCTCCAAAAAGATCTTGGTTGAAATCCTATTTTTTGGGGGGGGAGGGAGGGAGATTGTGTTATGTTTTTAATAATTTGCAACTGCTCCCTGGCACAAAACCTCATTAAAACTATTTTAAAAATTTCTCAATTTAGCAAACAGCAAAGAGTGTTTCCATATTTAAAGTAGAACAGAAAAAATGAGTTTACATTTAAAACCATGATCTCTATTTATGCATAATTTGCTTTTTTTTTAAAAAGGATATAATAAATTCAACACGTAACTTTATTTTGCTGATGAACAATTGGTATTGTTTACTACAGAAGTTTTTGTGTGTGTTTACTTTTTTCGAGAAAAAGGTAAAATGAATTGTAAAACAACAGAAGCAGACTGTTAAAATAATGCATGAATGAGCTTAGACTCATCAATATAATATTCTTTTATTTAAAAATAATGCTGAAAATACAGATCCTTAATGAGTATTTAAAAATGAAATTTCTAAACTCATAAGGATATAAAATAAAACACATTACTTTCAAAGCTGTCCTGCCTGAATTTGTCTCTGCATTTCCATCTGTTCCCTTCTGTTCAATAAAAAAAGTAAAATTGGGGCAGCTAGGTGGCACAGTCAATAGAGCACCGACCCTGGATTCAGGAGGACCTGAGTTCAAATCTAGCCTCAGACACTTAACACAAAAACTAGTCATGTGACCTTGGGCAAGTCACTTAACCCCAATTTCCTTCCTCCCCCACCAAAAGCAAAAGAAATAAGATCAAAGAAACCTGCTTAAATGACCCTCTTTTCTTTCTTTTGGGCAATATTATTGCTAGTTCCCTTTTCCTTCCAATCCCTACACCTATAATCCCTGCTAGCTGGAAGCTTTGTGGATAGCTTGAGTTTAGGAGTTCTGAACTACAGAGGGCTAAAGTCAATTATTGAATAACCAAATTTCACACCACCTATAATGGATCCAAGGATGTGGGAGCTATCAGCCTGCCTAAAGAGCTGGGGGCAAATCAATCCAGATCAGAAATGGAAAAAGTCAAATCTTCTATGATGAACACAAGTAGGATTGGGCCTGTGAGGAGCCACTGTACTTCCAGCAAAGAAAGACTTGGCTCCCCCATCTCCCCTTTCCCCCAAATTGTAGTAATAAAGAACAAACCCACACATCTACTGTATCTTAAAATATGTTTCCTTCTGCAATCTGAATTCATTCTTCCTTTGTTAGGAGGTAGGTAGCATGCTTCATCATCGGTCAGGACTGCTTCGAGCAGAATTCTTAAGTCATTCAAGGTTGTTTTTTCTTTACAATATTGTGTAACTATATAAATCACACTCCTGGTCTTGCTCACTGCATTCTGTATCAATTCATACAAGTTTTCCCAGGTTTCTCTGAAACCTTTTCTTTTATCATTTTTTTCAGCACAATAATATTCCACGACATTCATAAGTCATAATTTGCTCAGCTGTTCTTCAGTTGATGGGCACCTCCCCCCTCACTCTGTTTGTTTCCACTTCTTTGCCACAACAAAAAAGAGCTGCTTTATGATTTTGTTTTTTTACATTTGGATCTTGTTTTTTCTTTCCTAGATTTCTTTGGATAGAGGCCTTGTAGTGATGTAGCTGCACCAAAGTATATACAAAGATTAGGAGCTTTTAAAGATGTTCCTAAGTTGCTTTCCTGAATGGCTGGACCAATTCTCATTTCCCCCCACCCCAACACTGTGCAAGTATGTATGTCTTCCTGAAGCCCTTTCAAATGTTCTTTTCTTTTTTTTCCTTTTGTCATATTTGTGAACATGATAAGTATAGGTGGAAGCTCAGAACTTAAATTTGTGTGTGGCACATTTCTCTAATTATGAGTGATTAGAGATATTTTTCTCCCATGTGACTATAGACATCTTGGCTTTCTTTCTCTGTGAGCTGCCTGCTTATATCCTTTGACTCTTTCTCTGTTGGGAAATGGCTATCATTTTTATATATTGTAATTGGTTCCATATATATCTTGGATATCAGACCTTTATCAGAGATATTTTCTGCAAAGATTTTTTTCTTAGTTCCTTTTTTTCCCTTCTAATTTTAACAGCATTGATTTTACTTGTGCAAGACCTTTTCAATTTTGTGTGATGAAAATTGTTCATTTCATCTTCTTTGATCCTCTCTGTCCCTTGTTGGGTTATGAACTTATCCTCTCTCGGTAGCCACAAAAAATATTTTCTTCCTTGCTCCTCCATCTTGTTTAAAATGACATGACCTTCTATATTCAGCTCACATCCATTTGGAGCTTATTGTGATAATAATGACAATATTTACATAGAGCCTCCTATGTGCCAGGCACTGTGTTAAGCACTTTATAAACATTATCTCATTTGATCCTCACAACAGCCCTGGGAGGTAGGCGCTTTCAGTAGCCCCATTTTACAGTTAAGGAAACTGATGTAACAAGCAGTTGAGTGATTTGTCCAGGGTCATACTACTAATAATGAGGCCGCATTAGAACTCAAGTTTTTTTCCTGACTCTAGGCTCAGAGCTCTATCCACTGTGCCATCTAAACAACTGCCTAAATACACCCATATTACTTACTGCCTAAATATACCTGCCTTACTGCGGCATATAGTATGAGGCTGGTGTCTGATTAATGGTGATTTGATATCACTGTGTTTTTATGAAGGCTAGTACTCTCTACAAAGGACTCATCTCTCCTATAGATACTCACCTTCTCTCCATTTTTGCTCAAAAGGAATCTCTTCCAAGAAGTCTACCCTGATTCCTTCTTTGCTGAAAGAGATCTTTCCCTCTTGATCGCATAGTGTGCCGTCTCTCACTCAAGTATTTATCATATTCAAATTTGCATTTATCTTTCTATGTTTCTGATTTCCTAGATTTGTTAAGTGTCTTGATGGCAGAGGCTCACTAGAAAGTTTTTCATTTATTCCCCGGCACTTAACTTAGTATGTTTCATATATAATAATAAGGACTCAGGAAATAATTGTTGAATGAACAAATGAATTCAAAGTCTTCTGTCACTTGCAGCTTGATTCAGAAACTTATCTGTCATGGACATGCTCCAAAAGTTCAGACTATTTCTGCTGTAATGCTGCCCCCCCACCCCTGTCCCCTGCGCCAGGTTGCAAGGCTTTTGTGAGGGTGGGTAGGGACATCCTCCATGGCACCACACACACATACACACACACACACACACACACACACGCGAGTAAATTTTTTTAAGAGCATAAAAATGGGGATCTGGAACTGGAACTGAAGGATTTCTGAATAGATAATAAGCTACTTCATGTAAATGAATATTTAGAAGAATTTGCCATTCTTCCTTGGGTGAAATGGTAGCAGGAGAGGGAGACCACTCAGCCTTCTCTTCTTTCACTATTAGTCCCTCTATTTCTTTAGGGACATTGTTTACCTTTTTTAGAAACTCTATAAGCCCCTTTTTGTTTTCTGGCTGCCTAGCCAGTGAGTATCAGGCTACTTTCCCCCAAAACTAACATTTCTGTAGGACTTTCAAGTTTGCAAAGCCCTGTTGTGTACCTCATCTCATTTGATTTTCACAATAAACCTATGGGATGAGTGCTAGAGGCATTATCAACCTCTTGTGGCCAAGGAAATTGAAACTGAGAGGTTAATTGAATTTTGTTGTTGTTGTAGAGTTGCTTCAGTCATGTCTGACTTCGTGACCCCATCTAGGGTTTTCTTGGCAAAGATACTGGAGTGGTTTACCATTGACTTCTGCAGCTCATTTTACAGATGGGGAAACTGAGGCATTGAGGCAAATGGGGTTAAGTAACTTGCCCAGTGTCACACAGCTAGTAAGTATCTAAGGCTGGATTTGGTCTAGGGTTGTTATTCTCCCCAACCCCCCAATTTTGAGCACAGTATCTCTTTCACTACCCAAAGAAAAAAATGTTTCAAGACAAATGGCTTGCCCTTAGGAAAAATATTCATTCATTTCTCCAAAGAATTAGAAGAGAGGGTGATGGGGAGTCACTTGAAATACTCAAATGGATATTATGGGCAGACACATAACTTGCTAGTTCATTAGAGTGATAGAGTGATGGATATGGTAAGGATTCATCTAAATTTTTAGTAATCTTTTTTTTTTTTTTGCTGTTCTTTGGTTACTATTAAAACTTTAACACGTGAGAAAGGAGGTAGGTCATCTAGGTAGTAAGTGAGGGAATCAACAGATAGACATTGGTAACTCCTAAAACATTAAAAAAATGAGAGCAAGAGCTGGGTTTTCTATGGGGTTATCTGGAAACACATTAGTCAACCAACATACATTTATTAAGCACTTATTATATTCAAGCCACTGGATTGGAAATACACATACACAAAAGGCGAAATCAGCCTTCGCTCTTAAAGACCTTACATTCTGATTGGGGAGACAACATAAAAAAAGTAACTATAGATGAGAAACTTTAAAATGGAGGTTAACTTTAGAAAGTTAATCAATAGTAACTGGGGAAACCGAGAAAGACTTCCTTTAAGAGGTGAGATTTGAACTTAGTATTAAAGAATACCAGGAATTTCAAGAGGCTAAGATGAAGGGGGAGGGGAATGTTCCAGGCATGGGGAACAGCCAGCCCCACAAGGCATAGAGTTGGAAGATGGCACATAATGTACAAGCCAGGGTGAGCTAGAGCCTACTCTTACTGGCTTTGAATTGATTGTTAAATTTTCAGTGTGAGCATTTATTCCTCAGAAGTCAGCAAATGCCACAAACTAGGGCTTCATTTTTGTTGATTGTTTAGTTTTGACACAATTTATAGATTTATAACACAGATTAAACTTTAGAAGTATGTCATGCATATACTTTTTTTTCAGAGACCTGGTTATTAAATGTTTACCAGCATACCATTATGTCCAAGGAAAAACAAGATTGGAAGGATTGTAGAATGTGTGGAGGAGACTGCAGTGTAAGTAGCCTGAAAAGGAAGGAAGGAATAGGAAATAGAAATAATCAAATAGAAATTAACATCTTTCTTCCTTTAGCCTGTTGTAAAACTTAAAGATGTGATCTAATTGGTTCTGATTTGCCCATTTTGTATTATTTTGTGGGCAGAGATCTTATTGGATTTACAAGGCAAAGACATAGCCAAATTATGCAAAAAATGTCTGCATGGAATCAGTCTGGAGTATCACTTCCCCTGACCTGGCCTCCTATCATAATGGAAACTCCATTTGGGGAGGGATTGCTTATAGCTTGAAGTGGCCTTTCAGAGTATCCTTTTTCTGACATACCCTTATTTTCTTGGACTTTCCAGAAGATAGTTGGCATGACTGCCTGCTGTTAGAGGTACAGAGAGATTAGATAAACTTCTGATAATCGGAGGTTAAGTTTAAATTGTGGCTGCTCCAAAAAGATTTTTACAAATGGTTCCCCTCAAACTCATTCTCTCCTACCCCAAGGACCTGTGTCCTGAACCTTAGCTTCTCTGCCTATACCTAAGGTTGGAACTGGAAGGGACTATAATAAATCATGGAATCCAAATTCCTTATTTTTGCAAAGGCATCAATCAGATGATAAACATATATTAAACACCTACTATGTGCGAAGGCACTGTCCTATATGCTGGAGATGCAAAGAAAGGCAAAAGCAATTCTTGCCTTCAGGGAGTTCAGATATAATGAAAAGGAAAAAGCTAAGGGAGGCCCAAGCAGCTTAAATTACTTGCTCATGATTACACAACTAATATGTGATAGAGTCAAGCTTGAACTCAGGTCTTTATTAATAGATGTTCTTTCCATTAAACTATTTGACCTCTGACTACATTCAGGGATTATTTGTGCATGTGTGTGCATGTGTATGTGCATTTGCATGAGTGTATATGTGTGTGTGTGTGTGTGTGTACATGTGTGTGGGGATGTATCTTGGCAGAGAGGAGAATACACCTACATATTTGACTCTAATACCTGCGTCCTCTCATCCTCATGGTGGTCCAAGAAGCCAAACATGGTGTTTGGACCGGAGCAGAAGATAAACCAATAAAAAACAACTCCTGAAAAAGTACAAAGGAAATCAAGTCCCTTTGTTTCATGGTGTTTAAGATTTCATTACTGTACTCTGCCTGGAATTATCTCTGCAGCTTTACTCCTTAGTTCAGAGAATTACTGTCATCCTGCAATCGAATTGTTCTTAGAGAAGCCCTTAATGCATTTCTTAACAGGTTACCTAGCAATGGAAATCTTATTTGGAAAATAATTTCAGTGCAATATAAGGCTTAATGTTCATTGGAATTATCTATTGATTTTTATTCTACACTGATCATATTTTCTGCAGTTTTTACAATCAAGCTAAAAGTGATTATTTAGTTAAATGTTCTCTTTCCTCCCCTTTTGTAGAAATATGATTAAAATTATTTACTATTTACGTCTATACAGTTATTAGTTCTTACAATTTCCTGCATTTCAGATAAGCTACTAACCATGCACTGGGTTGCTGTTTTTCTGAAAGATAGAAATTGGTTGGATTTCAGGTAGTTACCTGATCTTGGTGGTGTGACAGGGTCTTGCCCAGACTGACTCAGGGCAAGAGTATTCTTTGGGATCAGTGTGGCCCTTGGGCTTAGAAGACATTTAGGAACATGTATAGAGGGCACAGCATAATGGGAAGAACCCTGGATTTGGTGTTAAAAGACCTGGGTTCACATGTAATTGGGGGAAAAGTAAGTTATTATTAAAAAATAATACAGACCTGAGTCCAATTCCAGGCTCCGCTACTCACTTATTAACATCAACTAGTGAAGAGTTTAAACTTCTTAAAGGCAGGGGCTATTTATCTATATCTTATATTTTTTTGGGGGGGAGGGCAACTGGGGTTAAGTGACTTGCCCAAGGTCACACAGCTAGTTAAGTGTTAAGTGTCTGAGGTCACATTTGAACTCAGGTCCTCCTGACTCCAGGGCTAGTGCTCTACTCACTGCGCCACCTAGCCACCCCTATGTCTTAAAATTCTTTAGCAGCTAGGTAGTGCAGTGCATAGAGCTCTGGGTCTGGAGTCAGGAAGTTGTTCAGTAGTTTCAGTTGTGTCAGACTTGTTTTGACCCCATTTGGAGTTTTCTTTGCAAAGATACTAGAGTGGTTTTCCATATCCTTCTCCAGCTCATTTTACAGATGAGGAAACTGAGGCAAACAGGGTTAATTGGCTCGCCCAGGGTTACATAGCTACTAAGTATCTGGGGCCAGATTTGAACTCAGGAAGATGTGTCAAGGAAGACTTGAGTTCAAATGTGACCTCAGATACTTATTAGCTACGTGACCCTGCACAAGTCACTTAACCCTGTTTGCCACTATTTCCTCATCTGTGAAATGAGTTGGGCAAGGAAATGGCAAACCGCTC
Organism: Pseudochirops cupreus; assembly: GCA_028627135.1. Taxonomy (NCBI): domain Eukaryota; kingdom Metazoa; phylum Chordata; class Mammalia; order Diprotodontia; family Pseudocheiridae; genus Pseudochirops; species Pseudochirops cupreus. The sequence continues at coordinate 506,188,979 of CM053582.1, forward strand.
TAATATCCTTGCCAAGAAAACCCCGAATGGGGTCATCTATAAGGATAAACATACGTCTTCAATAGATGCTTGTTGAAATTAAATGAATAAAGATGAGTGAGTGCAAGTACTTAAGACTCTTTGGCAATTTATAAAGATGAAGACAGTCAATGCTTCAAGAAATTAATCCAGTCTACTCATTGGAAGGACAAATACTGAAACTGATTCTTAAATACATTGACGATATAATGAGAAGACAAGACTCACTGGAAAAGACCCTGATGTTGGGAAATATTGAAGGCAAAAGGAAAAGGGGATGGCAGAGGATAAATGATGTCATGGAAGCAATGAACATGAGCTTTGGATAGACTTCTGGAGATAACGGAGGGTAGAAAGGCTTGGTGTGCTATGTTCCATAGGGTCACCAAGAGTCAGACTGACTGAATGAAACAACAACAACAGCTCATATTTATGTAGAGAGCTTTAGCATTCATAAAGTGTTTCTCACAAGAAGCTTCTGAGATAAGTAGTCTAGTTATATAACAATAGACAAGGTGCTTAACTCTTATAAACTTCACTTTCCTTATCTGTAAAATAATCAACCAACATATATTTATTAAGGACTCACAATATGCCAAGCACTGTGCTAAGTGCTTAGATACAAGTACAAAAAATGAAAAAATGAAACAGTCTCTAATCACAATGAGCTTGCTTTCCAGTAGGGGAGACAAGTACGTACAAAAATATATGCAGCATCAATTCAAAGTTAATAAATACAGATGTTAAAATTTAAACAAATTAATTAAATGAATGAATTAGACTAAATTAGTTAAAAACACAAATAAATACAAAATAGTTAAAAACCAGGTAGTTTAGGAGGAAGGGCACTAACAGATCAGGAAAGGCTTCATGCAGAAGATGACAACTGAGATGCATCTTAAAGGAAGAGAGGGCCTTTAGGAGGCCCTTTAGTTAGGAAGGAAATGAATTCCAAGCAAGGGAAACAGGCAGAGCAAAAGAATAGAGACTGGAGACAGAGTGGTATGTTGGAGATGGCCAGACAGATGGCCAGTTTGACTTTGTTGAAAGGGATGGGAGAAATAATGTCCTATAAGACTGGAAAGATTTCTTGGAATCAAGTTGTGCAGGACTTTAAAAATTTGACAGAGGGATTTATATTTTGTCTTAGAGGAAATAGGGAGCCATGGATGTTGTTTGATGAGAGCAAGTTCCAGTGGATCATGAACTGCCTAAGGGCAATAACTATTTCATTTTTGGTCCCTAGTGTGCTTAGAATACGCTTCACAAATGTTTGTTGATTTGAATCAGCTTAGAAAATAAGCCAAATACAAACTTGAAAAAATAAATTCAAAATTATTTTTCTTATAGACTACACTACTCTTTATACAAAACATTTTCTGGGTTTTTACAATTCATAGCCAGTTTTCATTTCTTTAAATTATCCCATTTTAGGGTTATTACCGCATCGTTATTACTTGTTTAAAATTATTTTAAAAGTTATTTCAGCTCATCGTGGCTTTCATTACAGTTTAAAATTTGATTTAGGATGTGTATATCTAACTCATATTGGAAATGAGCAAATATCCAGTTAACATGAAGTTTGCAGAGAGCGGCATATGGGCAATCTTATACAATGAGGTCTGATAGATTAAGGGCCTATGTCACTGCCATGAGAGCCTGTAAGAGGTATAGAGTGTTAGACTTGGAGCCAGTATGGTCTGGGTTCAAATTCTTAATAGTCATATGACCCTGGGCAAGTCATTTAACCTCTTTGACATGAAAAAAGTTTCCTCATTTGTGAAATGAAGATAATTATGGTACCCACCTTTCAGGGTTATTGTGAGCTTCAAATGAATTAATTTGTCTAAAGCACTTTGTAAGCCTCAAGTGTTTTCTAAATATCAGCTATCATTAATGCAAAAGGAAAGAGACAGCGATTGGTTTGGTGCATGTGCTAATCGGGAAGCATTTCGTTCTGGCGTGAGGACAGACATTCAGTTGTTTCTGTCCCACATTCCTCCTTCTAATCATGGGCTGTCCCTATAGGCTTGAGCTGGCCACCTTCTCTGGGACTGAGTCCTGTCGCAGGGGAATGAACATGAGGAGTTTTCTGGGTAACCCAGATGTCAGAAAATCAAGGTAATTTTTAAGGAGTGCATTACATTTTTCTCTGGTTTTGCTTCCTCAGTTTCTTTGACTCTCCAATTTCCTGATTGTCTCGACTTTTGATCTCCCACTTTACTGTATCCTTTGTTATTTCAGTCATCTTTATTTTTATCCGCCTCTCTGAACAACCACTTGCCATCACCTTCAATCTCTCTCTACCTTTTTACTTCTGTTTGCACTTTTTTGACCCAGTGTTTTGCTCTGACCTTTTGTCTCTTCATTCAAAAGCAATTATTAAATGCCTACTGTGTGCTAGACAGACACCAGGGAAACAAAGATTTAAAAATGACATCGTTCCTGCCTTCAAGGAGCTTACATGTCACTGGTTGGGCTGAGTAGAGAGTTGACATCTGTTAATCTTCTTGGCATCTTATGCCAGGTTGCTGCCCTGTAGCCTTGATATTGACTCCTCTCACTGTTCTGTCTCTATGGACCACCCCATAGAGGGAATGCCTGGCAGCCAATTAAAGAAAGATGCAGCTCAAGATCTGTGTAGGACCGGGTTATATAGTGGAAAGAGCATTGGAATTGGAGTCAGGAAGACTTGAGTTCAAATATTCCCTCAGCTGTCTGATCCTGCACAAGCCACTTAGCTCCTGTTTGCCTCAGTTTCCTCATCTGTAAAATGGAGGTAGCGATGGAGCCTCACTCAGAAAATAATTTGTGAGGATCAAATGAAATAATATATGTAAGCACTGAAGTGCTCTATAAATGTTGCTGTTTATTTATTTATTTTCTGCTACAGTATTTTGTATCGCTACAGTAAAGACTCCTTCAGAGCTGTAGCCTTTGCAGAACCTGTTCCTCTGGGTATTTTCCTTTTTGCCTCTTAGATTTCATGAAGGGAACCCGACTCCCTCTGGTTGCTGAACGCCTGGTGACTTTGTTACTTTAAACACATCCCAAGATTTAATTCCCTGAGTCCCACCATTTCCCCACAGTGACATTGGCGTGTCCTCATTCTGTCCAACGAAACTAGAAGCCCTGAGCTCACTGTTTTTTCCAGAGTAAATACTCCATTCCTGCTCCACCCCAAATATCTTGTGCTTTCCAATACTCGAGCTTAATGGTGAATGCAAATCTGAACTTATTAAAATGTGTTTTGCAATTCATTCATAACTGATGATTATGGAGTACCTGCTGAATGCTAAATACAAGAATGAATCAGAGCATTTGTTGTGGTTGCTTCAATATTGTTGATTCAATTGAAAATGGATGAGATCTTTGCTAGACCCCAGAGAGACTCCAACTCCTTTCCTCTGCTAAGAACATTTTGAGATGATTAGGAAGATATCAATCATTCAGTCAGTAAACATTTTTAGGCCCTGATGATTTGCCAGGCACTGTGCTAAACACTGGGATCTTTGGAATAGTATGAAGGATACATTGGCAGGAATGTGTGTTGCTATTGCTTTTGAAGATTTTAAAAATTTGGTATTCAGTTCTATTCATGCTAGAGGTGACATTTAGTGAAACAAAATATCTCCTAGTTCAGGGCCAGGCATGGTGCTAGGTGCTTGGGATATATACCCTGTCCTTAAGAAACTTACCACAAATTAAAAATTCTGGTACCTGAGACAAAATCAATTGAGTGTGTGTGTGTGTGTGTGTGTGGTGTGTGGTGTGTGTGTATACTTGTGTGGGGAACCATTTCCTAGAGAGTTCAAATTATGCTCCCTCAATGATTGCATTTTGGGAAAGGGAAGTAGGATATGGGAGAGTTCATCAGACTAGAAATGAGATTGTGAAGGGAGAGGGGCATCTGGCCTTTCCCTCTAACCTCTGCCAGCCTATGACCCTGCTCCTTTGTCCTCATCAAAAGCCCATTTCCCCTCTCAGTTCCTTTAGGGATGGAAGACTGACAGGTTGAGCTGTATGGGTGACATTCTCTACCAGATCCCTCTACCTTCCACCTCCTGACTTCCAGGTCTGTCACTTAGGACAAAGCCTTGGTTGTCTTGTCTGTCTCAGGGTTAGGATTCTGGTTGAAATAACCATTTAAGAAGCATTTGCTAAAGTGCCTACTGTGCATCAAGCACCTCTCTGGAAGCCATTCCTCTTATTTGTAAAATGAAGGTATTGGGTTAAATGATCCCTAAAGTCCCTTTTAGCTCTAAGGTTCCATGAATCTGCTCATCTGGAGGCTGGTGGGTCAGACCCAATGGGCTTCTAATTAGAGATGGAGTGAGTAGAGTGGGATGTGCCCGTGCAGGCCTCTGAACTACATATCACCAGACACACATGATAGAAGCAGTGAGACGACATGGTGGGCAGAATGCCAGATATGGAGTCAGGTACTTGAGTTTGAATCCTGCTGCAGACATTTACTAACTGGGTGAGCCTGGCAGAGTCACTTGTCCTCTCTGTGCCTCAGTTTCCTCATCTGTAAAATGGGTACCCACTCCTCATAAAATTGTGAGGGTCAAAAAAAATAAGGAGCGTAAAGTGCTTTGAGACTTAAAACTTAGAAATGCTAGCTATCATCATCATTATTACAAAATGCACTATAACTAGTCATTAATGAAGCAGTATCTAGAAAGAAGAGGCAGTAATAATGATTCTCTTGGCTTTAGATTTCTATTCAGAAATGCCCAGAATATGGCTAGCAAGTTCACTACAGATTTTTAGTTTAAGAAGATTGGTATGACCTCATAAAATAAAACTGGGTCCTGTTGGAGGTGATGTATGACTGGAGACTATGGCGATGGAAAAGTTTGCCTTATTCAAGAGGAACAGATTAGATCAAAGGGGTGTTGAAATAGCAGCTTCTATCAAGAAGATATATTCCTACAGAGAAGCCCAGAAGCTGGGTCACAGAAGGCAGGATGGAGAATGTTTTGGGGGAATCTGAGAGGAGGATAATCAAAATTGATATTGTGGTGGGGATGGGTCATAGCTCTTCTGGCCACCAGGAGAAATTAAATGATGAGTTCAAGAAGCACATCACAAAGCTGCCATAGAGACAGAATACAGCAGACAAAGGTAGCTCCATCCATCTAACTGGGTGTCTGCTGTAGTCCTCTCCTGGCTCCAAGGAGAGTAGCTGAGAAATTCTCAGTTTATTGTAATTTCATAAGACAGAGAAAATCAAGAGGGGCACTGTCTTTCTCCACAGATGAGATATTAACCATGCCAAGTCATGAGTATATATGAAGCATATACTCATGAGTATATATGAGTATTTATGAAGTATTTATTAGTACAGGCCTGGCACATAGTAGGCACCACTCTGTTAATAAGGACTGGGGATAAAAGAAAGGCAAAACTGGAAATGATTGACACTTTGGGAGGAATAATAGCCTTCTGACTAGTCTTCCTGCCTCAGATCTCTTTTCACTCCAATCTTTACTCCACTGAGCTGCAGGCCTGATCATGTCACCCTCCCTATCACCCTTCTGTTAGTTCTATAGTGGCCATTTATTATTTCTGGATCAAATATAAACACCCTTGTTTGACATTCTTTGTTGAAGAGATGGCATTTGAGTTAGGCTTTGCAGGAGGGTTAGGTTTTTAAAAGGAAGAGGACAGAGTAGGGAGAGGGCATCCTAGGTGGGTCTCTGGAGGCTGAACTGCAGAAGAAGTATGCAGAGGACTATAAATTGTCCAGTTTGTGTATATGTATGAGTGTGTATGTGTGTGTTTGTGTGTCTATGTGTGTGTATGTGGGGTATTTAATGCTTCTAGTTGTCTGGGCTCAGGGTTATCATGTACCTGCTCCTAGTCAGCACAGTGATTAGAGTACTGGGCCTGGAGTCAGGAAGACCTGAGTTTAAATCTGGCCTTAGACACTTACTGGTTGTGTGACCCTGGGCAAGTCACTTAACCCTGTTTACTTCAGTTTCCTAAACTATAAAATGCTGATAATAATAGTCCCTATATCCTAAGGTTGCTTTAAAGATCAAATGAAATAATATTTTAAAAGAATTTAGTAATGTGCCTTGCTGTAATGGTAATGGTAATTTTAAGATCTTCCTTGTCCCTTAATAGGCCTAATGTAATCACATGGAGACTGTGGTGGGAGAAGTTTACTGAACAGGTGGAGCAGGAAATGTTCAGAACAGTTAGAATTGAGGGAGGAGAGGACAGTGTTTGTTTGTGGGAAGGCCTGAGCAGGGGGAAGGTTTTGGGATGGTGTTTCTTCCTATAGTGATAAGGTATATAAACTTCTTTGTTGCTGTAATGGATTCAGTTTTCTGGTGTTGGGATCTGGCTTTCTGGTGTCTGAATAAATATTTTGCTTCTGTCTTCTATATGGAGAGTCTGTTGTATATATTCTACGTGGAGAGCCTCTGTGATTTAGAACCATGCTGGCATGTTCATGGTAGCCGTCAGTGCTGTGAATATTGCCTGGGTGATACACTTGCACATATTAGATGGCTAATAAATCCTGGTTTCCTTTCTTCATAACCAAGGTCCTTTCTAATTTTCTAGCCCTCTTACCATACACCCCTCCACATTCTTTAGGATAAAACTGCACTGTCCTACAGAAAATTCCTGTAACGTGACACTCTGTATCTTTAGTCTGGTTTTCCACTACGGGTAAAATTACTTGCAGTCTACCCTTTGTCTTTTAGTTTTACTGGCTTCCCACAAATCTTATCTTCTGTAGGAAGTCTTTTCCCAGGCTCCCCAGATGCTAATGCATCCCCTTTCAGATTGCCTTAATCTACTCTGTGTGTATTTTCTATATAAATAGTTACTTACATGCTTCACCATTGGAATGGATGCTCCTTGAGGGCAGAGGCTTTTCTGGTCTTTTTTTTTTTCTTGTATCTACAGTCTTTAGTATAGTACCTGATACATAGCATGCTGCTAATTACCCTCCGTTCATTGATTAATGATGTAACCATGCCATCTTAGAGTTGGTGATTGGGAAGTGGGGTATAGTTTGGAATATATGACTGTGGGAAAGTAGGTTTCTAAGAAAGAATTTCACAGCCTAAGATTCTTTAGGGAAAGTTGGTTCAAGAGAAATAGGCTATTCTTAAGGAAGACACTGTAATGATTCAAAGGACAATATATTTAGAGCTGAAAGAGACCTCGAAGGTGTTCTAGGCCACTCCCACTGAGGCCTAGAGAGGTGAAGAGACCTGTCCCATAGTTAGTTAAGTAGCAAAGGTAGGATTTGAATCTGGGTCATCTGATCCCAAAGCTCATCTTTGTTGCTCTTAGAAATTATCTAGGCCAGGGGTGCGGAACCTGCAGCTTCGGGGGGGTCGCATGTGGCCCTCTAAGTCCTCAAGCATAGCCCTTTGCCTGGATGGGCCACATTTGAGGACCTAGAGGACCACATGTGACCTTGAGGCTTTGGATTTCCCACCCATGAATGCTGAGACAGTTCTCTGCTTACATAGATGAAGAAACTGTGGACCAGAAAAGCATGATTAGCTAATGTCCTCTAGGCAGGAGCTAGCAGAACCAGAATTTGAACCTAGTATCTCTGACTCCAAATACCACTGTATTCTTTCTACTACAACTGATTTTTATTGATAAAAGAAGCTATCTAGTGAGATAGATAGGCCTACATAGGGAGTACAGTCAGTATGTAGTAGTGTGGATAGAGTTTTGGGCTTGAAGTCAGGAAGTACTGAATTCAAATCTGGCCTCAAAAATTTATTGGTTGTGTGATCTTGGGCAAGTAACTTAATGACTGTTTGCCTCACTTTCCTTAACTGTAAAATGAGGATAATAATAATAGCACCTATCTTTTGGGATTCTGTGAGGATCAGATAAGAAGCAGTGCTTGACATGTAGTAAAAAGCTATATCAATATTTCTTATCATTATTATTAGCTATTATTATTTTATATGTCCATACACTTATATAGTACTTTGTGAACCTTGAATCTCTTTATCAATATTAGCCATTGTCATTGTTACTTTCATCTCAGGTTTTAAAAGGTCATTTTCCAGAGATGGAGGCAAAGACAGCTAATTCAGTACAAACATAAAAGAGTTAGGGACTCCTGTAAGAATGTCAGGCTGAACTCCCAAATAATGTGAGTTAGTAGTCAATGCTAAAGACAATGGAAGGAGCATTTTTAGCCACATCATAGATAAAAAGATCAAAAAAAGGATGTGACGTCTGCTTAGAATAGATGGGATGAGAATGGATGAGGAAGAAGGCAGAAATACTTAACCAGGATTCAATTTCTAGTTTCTTTATCAAGGAGTTTTAAATTTAGTAGTGTAGATAAAAAATGCTTTAAATGGCATTGAAATCCAAAATCAATAAGAGGGTACCCAGATGTCCTCAGTGAGTTTAAGCTATCTAAGCCTGGACAAAATACCCATAAGAGTCCTGAAAAACTTTGCAGGCATCCCTATTGAGTTAACTATTGATGACAAGTGAAAAACTGGAAAATGGAAAAGATGCCACAGAAAATGAGATGGGTCACTGTTGTTGCAGTTTTCATAGAAGGGAAAGAGGTGGGTTTCTTCAAACTCCAGGCCAGATAGTTTGACTTCCTGGCAAAACTCTAGAATACATTATTAAAGGGACTGTTTGTGAGTACTTTGAAAGGGAAGTAGTGATCACTAAAGCCATCATGAGTTCTTTAAGAACAAATCCTTTGAGGCTAACTTATAAGAATGGGATTTTTGGTCTAGTAGATCAGAAGAATGATTTGGACATTTCTGAAAGGCATTGAATGGAATCTTTCATGAGATTTCTGTCGATTGGACGATAAGATGAAGATTGTGTTGTATTGTAGTCTGGTGAATTCAGAACTACTTGAATGACCAGAACCAAATTGCTGATATTATCAAGGATCAATTATAACCTGGTGGGAAACCTTTAAGGCCATTATTAGCTCTGTTCTGTCCAGCATTTCCAATCAATGACTCAGATGGAATTTAATAAACATAAAACCTTTGGTGACATAAAACCAGAAGCAATAGCTAATATGTTAGGTAATAGAATTTAAATCCAGTGGGTAAGATAATGGACCAAATTTAATAAAATGAAATTTAATAGATTTAAATATTACATGCTACCTGCGGGTTTTTAAAAAATCAGCTCTACAAGTAAAAGATGAAGGAAATTCGAGGTAAGCAGTACTTGAGATGATAAAGGTCTGAGTGTCTGAATGGATCACTAGATGAATCGGTCAACTGTATGCACTTCCACTGCACTCTGATAGACCCATAGTTTCAGTGATACGGTTTTCCCTTTGCTAAGTGTATCCAAAGCACATCTATAGCTTATCCTATTTGATTCTTATCCTTGAATTTTCATAAGGTAACCGCCCATTTTGTTACAGAGATTTCTCAATCTCTTTATTATTTTGTAGATAGCATTCAGGATGCCCACTGTTGTACCTTGTTTCTGAAACATGACAAAGTATCACATGACAGTTGAAAATCCTGATGTGATTTTAGGCTGTCAGAAATAGAGTATCCAGAACAAGAGAGGTAATCATTTCGCTGTCCTTGGGTCTGGTCGGATGACATCTTAAGTACTATATGCAATTATGGATACCACATTTTAGGGAAGGCAAGGCAATGAGTATTTAATAAGTGATTATTATGTTCTAGGAACTGCGCTAAGTACTGAGGATGAAAATATAAGCAAAAAGAGAATCCCTTCCTTCAAGGAGCTTGTACTCTAAGGTAGGAAGCTAATATATAAAAGTGAGCTGGAAAGCAGAGGAGCAGGAAGGAGAGACATTTCCCCTGTGAGGGCATGGTCTTAGAGCATAGCTAGGAAGGAAATGAAGGATCCCCTCTCCCTGAAATGGAGGAGGCCCTTGGAGGAACAATGAGAAGCTAGACTACATCCAAGGGAGGGTGATCAGGATGGTGAAGGGACTTGCCATACAAGGATTGCTTAAAGAAACTGTGAAAGTTTAATCCAGAGAAGAAGAGTTTTAGCCAGGATTTGCTCAGTGTCTTCAAGTATTTAAGTGCTATATTGTGGAAGAAAGATTAGATCTGTTTTTGTGGCCCTATACTCTGCAATGAGGAGTCATGTGTAGAAGTTCCAGAGAGGCAGATTTGGGTAAAGAAAAACCTTCCTGAGCAGCTAGGTGGTGCAATGAATAGGGCACTGGCCCTGGAGTCAGGAGGACCTGAGTTCAAAAGTGACCTCAGACACTTAACACTTACTAGCTGTGATCTTGTGCAAGTGATCTTGAACTAGTGATCTTGGGTAAGTCACTTAACCCAATTGCTCTGCCTTCCCCTTCCAAAAAAAAGCAAAAAAAAAAAATAAAGAAAAACCTTCCTAAGCATTAGAACTGTTCCATAGTGGAATGGACTGACTTGGGAGATAGATCAGTATCACTGGATAACTTCAAGCAGAGACTGGAAGACCACATATTGGGGCATATAAGATGGAGCTTCCTTGTTTAGGTTTGGATTGTACTTAGGTACCTAAGTCAGCTTAGGTGCAAAACCATTGGGTATAGTGGACTAGAGGAGGTGGGGCTTATTGGTAATGCTGAAGATAGTTGAGCCAGGAAGAGGTGGTCCAGTTGTCACTTTTGTGGCGGCTGGGTGGTGGCTGTCATGGAAGAGAAGAGGCTGATGGTGTTCACTTCTTCCATATCCCATGTCTCCACTCTGGAGTCAAAGGACAATGACTTTTCTTAGATTTGTTGATCTGTGACCTACTGGTTTCTGTACCTAAAACCTATTATTTATTTAACTCTTAGATATTTCTTGGCTGTTTCAAAGTATATTTTTCTCCTTAGACACTAGAAATGTATATTCTTTAGTACCTTCTGATTTCCTATAGTTTTAAAATTAATATTCTTTAAATACATCCCTGGATGTAGGCTGCTACATCGATCCCATTCCCACTGTATCTTTTGTTGGATGTTGGGAAGGTGGGCAACCAGGGGTTCTTATCTCCAATTACCTCCTCCCCATGTCTGAGTGGTTCCAATAGCTGTTTGAGCATGAGATTGCTTCTAGTTTATCTCCATTAGCATTTGTAGCCTTGACAGAAGTAGTCATCCCATGTTAACAGATTCTTAGGCAAGAATCCTCCCCTTTGTATGACTGAGAAACTTCCCTCTCTTCCTAGTCTTTATTCCTTGAAGTTTTCACAATCATCCTACCTATAGTAGCATTCATTCATTTATTTATTTATTCATTCATTCATTTTTTGCTTTTTGGAGGGCAATTGGGGTTAATTGACTTGCCCAAAGTCATACAGCTAGTAAGTGTGTCAAGTGTCTGAGGCTAGATTTGAACTCAGGTCCTCCTGACTCCAGGGCCAGTGCTCTATTCACTGCACCACCTAGCTGCCCCAACTATAGTAGCATTTAAATAGTGATTGGACACATATATGCTAGACTTAATTAATACCTATATTGTTGAATTTCTGTATTTTTTCTAATTGTTAATGGGTGTACCTGCGAGCTTCCATACATAGTACCATGGATTATGCTAATTAGAATTGTGATCAACATAATTCCTTTGACCTTTATTTTCTACTCATCTGTGGGGTTGAGCAGCAGAGTGGCAATATCGGGTGGTTAGAGAAATAGCCTTGAAGCCAGAAAGACTTGAGTTCAAGTGTAGGACTCTGGGACATACTGGCAGTGTGCCTCTGGGCAGACCACTCAACCACTCAGTGCTCTAGGCAAGTCTTTAATATTGTAAGTTTCAGAGAAGGTGCCAACTTGCATTGGGAGAAAGTGTTTCCTCACCTGAGACTTTCTTAAAGTAATGAAATCACAAGTCTAGTCCATATCCTAATTTTTATCCCTATCTCTTTCTCCTCTGGCTTGATGCAACTTCCTTGGACTTAAAGGTCAGGTGGACTTCCTTATGGTCTTTTCTTTCACATTGTATTGTATTCAGCTCTTTCCCTCTCACTTCTCTTTGCCAATTCCCACAGATATCTCTCCCCTAAGCAAATTGGGAGTAAGGATCATTTCATTCTTTGTATTTGGAACTCCTCACCTAGCACAATACCTGATGAATCACTGCCATTTTCATACTGATTGATTGTACACCAGATCTATCTTGGATCAAGTATGCAGAAGAAAACAATGGTCACCCCTATCCTGTAGTGGACCCGTCTATATCTGTTCATACCATACAAGCCAACACCTCCAATATGTCCTATCTTATAAGCTTTTCATAATTAATATACTTCTATCAATGCCCAGTTCGTTCAATCAGTTTCATGTTGTATAGAAAATTACCATTCCATTTTTTTCTAGATAGTAGCAAGTTAAAAAAAAACCCTAATGAAATAAAAGAATTTTATTTAATAAAATAAATTATAGTATAGTGGAACACAACAATTTCCTTTCTTTCGAAACAAAAAAGTAGTCCCTTGAATTGAATTTCTTTGGTGTGCCTATAGAATCAGTGAAGGAAAAATAAATGTTTTCATTATCTTGAGTCAACTTAATGCCTAGAATGATAGATTCTTGCTACTTGTACTTAATTGCTTTTTACTTAGAAGCACAACTCCCCATAATCAGATATATTACTGAATTCTAAAGTTCTAATTCTCGACATTTTGAAGGTGACATAATTATCTTTACCCTGACTGGAGCTGATTGTCTTTCATAGTGATTTAGGGAAAAAAAATCAGAAATGAAGGCCAAGTTACATGTAGGGAAGTAAAGATGAAAGTTGAATTTCAGAAATTACAGCCTGACAGATGATGAGAAATTGGTTCTTGCCATTTCCTTGTCTCCAAATTTAAAATGAATAATGAGCATACTTGATTCTAAGTTTCAGGTTATGGTTAATTGGCAGTACGCTTCTGTTGAGAAGATTGTCACCTTATTCCCTATCACCTATTGTCAGATGCTTATTAACTATTTAATAAAGCAGACAAATAATTAGCAGAAGGCCCCAGTAGTTGATAACTTTGGCTAATTGCCGTAGGATGTGTTTGTGATGTACTAGTTGAAAAAAGATACTTTGATTAATTGAAATTAGAATATGTGTGTATGTGTATTCATGTGTGTATGTGTATCATCTATCCTCTCTTAATCTTATTGTTCACATAGAATTTTTAAATCTAGAAAGGATTTTAGAGATCATTTAGTCTCATCCCCTCATCTTTATAGAAGAGAAAATTGGGACCCGGAAAATTGGAGTGATATGGCCAAAGGCTCACAGCTAATTATAAGCATAGCCAAGACCCAGGTCTCTGATCCCATTCAGACCTCATATCATGCTCTGTATAGTTCTGATATCAGAAATACCTCTCCTGATAGATTTTCTCTGTGCATTGAATATCACTGGCCACTGAAAATAGAAGGAGAGATACAGATCTCACAAAGGGACTGCTTTTGCTGGAGGCATTTCTTGATATTAGAAGAATAACACAGTCTTTCTACATTCTCTGTATAATGAGAAAGAGATTTTTTTTACCAACCGTGATCTTAACAGGAAGTGAAGATGATGTCTCTGTTTAAGCCTTTAATATCATTCCTAATCAGATTATTACACATTCGTGGGGTGAGATGGTGTCTTACTTTATGTGAAGCACACTGTGACATGTCTTAAGCATGGAGCTAAGAAATGTGGAAATGGATTTCTGTCCTTAAGTAATTGGAGCATAGAAATGTTGACTAGAGATGAAGTAGACAATATCCATTTTTACCTGTCAATTACATTCGATGATCTCTTCCCACAAGTGGCACTGGGCATGATGACTCTTGGCTAACAGAGAAGAACTTTGCACAATTAAAGGTTATTTTGTTTCTCTTCCTCCCAGCTCACTAGCACAGGACACTGAATATTTTTTTCCTTATTTTGTGTGGGATCTGGTTGTGGTTTTTCATCAGTCCAGGGAACTCCTGTACACAAAACTCTAGCAGGTTTTCAACTGATCTGTAAGTTATAGTCTTAGAAAATCTGCTGGAGGCCCTGAGAAGTTATATACAGAAGATTGCAGCTCATAGGTTTGTTAGTATGTGTCTGATGTAAGATTTGAACCTAGTTCTTTCTGACTTCAAGGCTTACCCTTTATCTACAGGGCAGTTGCCTCTTCCACTGCCCGTATAGGTGCTTAATAGATATTTACTGATTGAATGAGCTGAAAAAAAAAGGCATGGTCTCCATTCCAAAACCTTATGAATAGGCATTACAGTGGTAGTGAGTATGCTCTGGCTCATTCTCTTGGAGTCACATCAGGCTTCTCAGAATACCTTTGGGTATTTTTGGCTTTAGTCATTGACTTTAGGTCCTACTGGTTGTATTCTCTCCACTATTAGATGCCAGTGACAGACTAGTTCCATTAAATCACTTAATTTTGATTAGCTTTTACAAAGGAGTATTTATTTTGGAGATAATGCAAAAACAAACAGTTCCCCCCATCACCTAGGAGCTTAATCTTCCCCAACACCATCTTTGTCCAGCGTTAGTTTAGAGTAGTTAATTCGTAGCCCAGTTTCTATAAAACATTGGCCCCATCAAGTTCACTTTCATATGTGGAAGGACTGCTGAGTGAATCCTTAAATTTAGTTTCTAATCCCTTCACTTGGGAAAAGAACAAATGCAGAGGCCAAGGACTGAGGGCCATCCCTCAGGGCCACCTGGCTTAATGAGAAGAGCCCAAGGTTTCTTCCTTTCTAGATTTGGTGCCATCCACAGTCAAACATAGCCAAACAAAATCTCTTAAAGAAGCTACTAACAGACTAGATATAGTTAAGTAATGTTTATGCATGCTCTGTAGTCTCTCCAAAGCCTTTCCCTTCCACATCATCATGACTCTCCTACAAGTAGGTTCCTCAGCTTTTCCAAATAGGGAGATGCTGTCCAAGGTGCTCGATGAAGGCCACAGAACTTAGTTACACAAAGAATAGTTTTAATATCTCTAAATAGACTCTGGGCCCCCAAATAGCTTTTCAAATGGTCATTAATAACTAAACTTCTACTACTAAAGGTTTGTTCCTAGAATGGGAGCTCAACGAGGGCAGGGACTGTGGTTTCGCCTTTGTTTGTATGTTCCTCTCTCTCTCCCCTGGTCTTCAAGCTCATTAGCACTGTGCCTGACACATTGTTTAATGCTGTGATTTAAACCTAGGTCTTCTTATTTCAAATCCTCCTTTTTTTTCCCATGGTACCAGGTCTTAGCATGTTATTTCCATGCACAAGAAGCTCCAGTGACTCCCTTTTGCCTCTAAGATGAAAATACAAACTCCTGTGCTTGCCATTTAAAGCCGTTTGTAAACTGAGTCTAGCCTGCCTTCACAGGGCTGCTGCACATTCCAGGATAATTGTCTTTCTGACACTGTAATTTACACTGGTCCACTTGCTTGTTTAGTGCCATTCCATTACCCATCTATATATGCGTTGGCACTGGTTGACCTTTATGCCCGTAATGTGCTCCCTCTCCTCCTTTCCCCTTGTCTGTTTGCTTCTGGAAATCCCTAGCTTTCTTCATAGAAGCTGCGTTGGTACAGTTGAGAGTCCTGCCTCTGAAGTCAAAGGACTTGCTTTCCATGGAGGAAGGGAATAAATTGGAGTTTTTGGGAGAAACATTCTCTCCAGATAAACTTCTGAGTCCAAGGAAAGTAAACTTTGGGGCATGCATTTTAACAGGATGCACAAGAATTTTGTCTTTCTTGTTCAGTCATTTCAGTCATATCCAATTCTTTACGACTCCCTTTGGGGTTTTCTTTTCAAAGATACTGGAGTGGTTTGCAATCTCCTTCACTGGTTCATTTTACAGATAATGAAACTGAGGCAAACAGGGTTAAGGGACTTGCCCAGGGTCTCACAGCTAAGTGTCTGAGGCCAGATTTGAACTCAGGAAGATGAGTCTTCCTTGACTTCAGGCCCTGTACTCTACTGTACCACCTAAAATTATTTTATTGTAAAAGGGGTCTCTATGATTTTAGAGGCTTCTGCCAACACAGTGAATTCTATTAAACACAAAGAAATGCATTTCCCATAGAAATGCACATGACCCTTAGCAACTTCTGTGGCCCCAAGGCTTACATGTGTTCCCCATTTCATTCTGCCATGTAATGCTGCTAATTTGCTGGGTACTCTAAAAGATCCTAACAAGCTATAAAAACCTTACAAAGAGGAAGCCACTCCTAACTTAGGCAGATTTTCTTATTGCACTAATGAATTAATTTTCCTTTCAGTATGACAAGTCACTTGTTGACCCCCAGTCTGGAAGGCGAACTTCTCTCTAGGTTCTCAGGGAACCCATTCTGTGAAGCTCTTACTTCCTTCTCTCCCCTTCTTCCTCTATATGGACACCTTGAGGACAGGGAATTTGTCCATATCCACAGAGCCTCATACAGTGGCAGGTTCATAGTAGGTGCTTAATAAATACTTGTAGAGTGAATGAAGATGAACTAATTTTAGAGAACAACTTCTCTATGCTTCCCCCACTTTAATTTTACCATATGTGCTGGGATGTATGGGATGTTCAAGGAGGACTAGCACTTCTGGTGTGAGGACCAGCTAACCCCTTTTCAGAGCTGTTTGTCCACCTTTGGCATCTACTTGGCACTCAACTCTCACACATGGTACTAAGAAGTTGTAATATGTACAGTGCTCGGTAAAACCATTTTGGCAGATGTGCTAAATGAAGTTGAGGGTAGCTGACAGGCCTCAGACCCATAGGTGAATTAGGGAGGTGTCTACCCCAAACATGTCAAGACTTCCCTGGTGGAATTGGTAGATGAGAATAATTCGTTCCAATGGCCATAAAGGTACTGAAGTGGGCACTGTGGAATGTTTAAAACTTGGTCAGACATCAAAGATGCCAAGGTTATTCACTGCATTCCAGGTGCTCACCAATCATCTTGATTTTTGTCTTGCTACTGTACTTCAATGACTCTGGAAGAGAGAGAGAGGGGCTGATAACTTTATGAAACTGTGCTGCTTTTTAAATCTAATTCACACTCAAGTCAAGCCATCATTCCATGAAACATCCTCTTTGAAAATGAAGGGCAAACCACCACCACCACCATATGTGCTTCTGTCATATTCTGTCAACACTCAGGATAAAAGGAGTTAGGAAAAGGATGCAGCAACCCAAGGAGGCAGAGCAAGGAACAAGGATGGGATGAAACAAGGATGATTTGTCAATCAGTATTAGCTGAACTTTTACAACATGTTTCTTCTCTGCTTTCAGCAAAGCCAGGAGAGGGATCTGACTGTATCCTCTGTCATAATGGATCATAGATCCAGAGCTGGAAGGGAGCTGAGAGGCCATGTAATCCAACCCCCAAAGACCCAGGGAAGTAAAATGATTTGCACAGTGTCATATAGGAAGTAAGAATTAGTGGCAGGAATTGAACCCATGTCCTCTTCAGTCATAGTCAGTGCTTTCCCCACAGTATTAGGCTGTATTCTGTTAGGGATAGACCTTGGAGGCAGAGTTATTTAGTTCAGTTACACTCAATTTCCCCTAAGCTCCTTCCACTCCATTCTACTCCAGTCCATTCCATTCTACTCCACTCCACTCCACTCCACTCCATTCCATTCCACGCCATGCCACTCCATGCCATGTTGTGCCATTATGTGTCACACTACTCCATGCCATGCCAATCCATGCCATGCCATTCCATTCCATGCCACATGCCATTCCATTCCATTCTTTTCCTCACTTCACTGAATGATGAGATGTATTGAATGACCAACTTAATAACATTCCTCTTACTAAACTGTTTATCATTGTGTCTTGTATCTGTTTCTTCAATGATTTATTAAAAATGAGTAGTTTTTGCAAGTCATTTTTCTGGTTGGCTCTCAGTAAAACCTTCTAGTAGTGTGCTGAGGCTGCTTAGTTACCAGTCAGTCTGACCTATTGTGCTTGTAGGAAGGAATCTTTTAAAAATGGATTTAAAAAACCTGAACTTAAATAGGAAATTAAATGGGCATTTCCATATCCATAGTAGAAAAGAAAAAGCAGATAGCACATGCAACTATAAAACTCTATTATGTATAGCTTGTTTTTCTTTTAGAAATATATATAATCAATTTAACATGTAATTTTCTAGACTCTCCTGCTAGCTTGTGATTCGTTCTGACTTTCCTTCTATTTTCTTCTTAGCATTTTAGATGACTTTCTTTCCTTTTGTAAAGTGCTTAGCACAATGCCTAGTGCATAGTAGGTGTTATGCAATGTCAGTTATTATTTTTCCTTTAATTTTTTGGGTTACATCATCTCCAGCCTTTTTCTCACCTTATTTCTCTTGTATATCCCTTGTAACAAACACATACATTAAAGCAAAACCATTTCTCACATTGGCTGTATCTGAGTTCATGAGCACTCTGAGTTCATCACCTTTCTATCAGGAGAAAGGTAGTGTGCTTTATGGTTCATCATCTCATTGATCAGAGTTCTCAAATCTTGCAAATTCTTTACAACTATGTCAACTGTTCTCCTAGCTCTGCTAATCTTACTCTCTATCACTTCATAAAAGTTTCCCCAGATTTCTCTGAAACTGTCCCTTTTGTCATTTCTTATGGTGCAATAATATTCCATTACATTCATATACCATAATTTGTTAAGCCATTCTTCAATTAATGAGCACTCCCTCAGTTTCCACCTCTTTGTTCTAACAAAAAGAGCCGGTAAAAATTTTTTTGGTACATGTGTTTCAAGGAAAGAATCTACAGTACGCGTGCTACCTTTCCATTGACCATGTCTCTGGTCCAGACACACTAGGAATGAACACATATTGGAGATCCTGGCATATGATGACTCAAGAGGAGGGATCTGATGATAGAGATGGAGTATCCTTCAGCAGACGCTTTCCCAGTGCAGAGCCTGGACCTCCTAATGGGTTGAGTCTTATGACCATCAGCAGTAGCTTCAAAAGTATTTATTAAGATCCAGTCATCATGAATCATAGCCAACTTGTAGGATCCATCTCCTCAGTGTTGTGAAGAATGGAGGAAGGTACTGGTTTTGTGTTTCAGCGTCAATAAATAGCTACAATTTACCTCATTCAGGTTTTTCCTGAAGCTCTCTAAGGAGGGAAAACCTACTTCTTTCTAAGGAGTAGTGCCTTCCATTTTTGCATAGCTTTAATTGCTTGTACCATTGTGCTCACATTAAACAGGTTTTTTTTTTTTTGAAACTTTTGCCAATTGCTCCTAGTTCTGCCTCCTCAGGTCAAACAGAATAAGTCTAATCCCCCTTCCATGCAATCATCCTTCACATATTTGAAAGCACTTACCGCATCTCGCCTGCATCCCTTTTTCTCCAAAATAAACATGTCCACTTTCTTTAACGATCCTTATATTGAATGAATTTGAAGCCCTTTGTCATCCCGCTTGCTTTCCTCTGGGTCCCATCTAGCTGATCCATGTCCTGACTAGAATTTGGTGTCCAGAACAGAATGTAATCTGCAAATATAAGTTCTTCTGTAGAGCCCTGGACCTCTTTTTTTGATGGCAAGTACCTTGTCAACTAGGTAGTATATAAATACTCAATACGCAGAGGTCTGTGATGAGGATGGATATTTCTGTTACCAAATCTGTGTTAATGCTACAAAAGGACCAGATTCCAAGGGAAAAACCCAACAACAATACTTTCATTTTGAGAAGGCAAATGATGACATTATCATCATTGCCATCAATCAATGAATCAGTTGCCAACACACTTATTTTCATCTTGTATTCTCTTTTTGATGGCTCCGTGTGCCATGTCCTATATGTGAATATACCCAAAGGGTCTATTCTAGGCACTCTTCTCTTCTCTCTCTGCACCCTCTTTCTTGGTGATTTCATTAACTCCTTTGGATTCAAAGTAAATATATCATCTCTCCCAAGAGAGGTGTATTTTAAGACTCATCTCTCATTCTGTAATGAAGGACTATTTTTATCTTGAATACTTTCAGATCAAGGAACAAATGGGGGAACATTTCTGGGGGCAGGATTTCCAAGGCCCTCCAAACCAGTGGTTGCCTGTTCTGCCCACAGAAATCAGAGCAAAATGCCCTTTTTTAAGGTGCAAAAAAAGTTCCAAATGTCTTTGGAAAATGCCCTTCCAAGAAGACTCAAAATGCCTTCACTTTCTGTATGAATTGCCAAGTAAACTCCAAAGGAATCCATTTACTTAATCATTTAATGATTTCTTCCCCTTTCCCCATTCCCTCAAGTGGATCTGTGTTCATTTTAAACTGAAGATCCAATAGAAAATCCTCTAGTTTCTAATCAGTGCTTCTTGTGGTAGATACCTTAGGCAATCCTTTGCAACACAGAAAGTATTCCTGGAGCTCTGATTGCAAGCAGCTGGGCTTTCATTCCCTTTCCCTGTCCCCTCCTTCCTCATGGTTGATCAGCATGACTGCAAAGAAAATGGAAACAGAACTGACTTGGGAGTTAGCTAGTCAGTCACAAACTAGCTGTGTGACCTTGTCTGTGTCACTTTCCTTTTCTGTGACTCATTCTGTTTCTCTGACTAATTTCCTTTTTCTGTGACCCGTTCTGTGACTCATAGTCATTTTCTGTGACTTGTGCAAAATGAATAAGATTCACAGCAACTGGCATTTTATAGAGTGCCCCGAGGCTTACAAAGCACGTAAAATATATACTTCCATTTGGTTCTCATAACATCTCTGTAAAGTAAGCACTCCAAGTAGTATTTGCTTCCCATTTTATAGATGAGGAAACTAAGGGATACAGAGATTAAGTCACCTGCTCACATAGTACAGTATCTGAGAATAGATTTCAATTTAGGTCTCTCTTGTACCTCTAGGTCCGACATTTCTACTGATCATGCCACTCAGTAACTACAGGGTCTCCTTATTGCCTCTCAGAGAAAAAATAAATGAATATAGTTGGCATTTAAAACCCAAGGGGCAACTACATGGCAGAGCAGATGGAGCACTGGGCCTGGAGTGAGGAAGACTCATCTTCATAAGTTCAAATCTGACCTCAGACACTTACTAGCTGTGTGACCCTGGGCAAGTCACTTAACTTTGCCTCGGTTTCCTCATTTGTCAAACAAGCTGGAGAAGGAAATGACAAACTACTTCAGTACCTTTGCCGAGAAAACCCCAAATGGGGTCGCAAAGATATGACTGAAATGACTTAACAATTTGAAGCCCATTACAACTTGGCTACAGCCATATTACAAATATATCTCTTTCATATACCTTTCAAAGGGTTCAACCCACTCCAATATGCTAAGGTTGATTCTAAGATACTATGGATTATTCCTTGTGCCTTACCAACCATAGCATAAACTTTGGAAAAGGCTAGGTGCCACTGGTGAAGTTGCTAAAAGACAAAGGGAAATGTGGCAGTTTCTTTGATTTTCTTGGAGAGTTAAGCCTGTCCAACATGCCATTTGTTTAAAAATAAAAACAATGACAAAGAACACAACAAAATACAAAAAACAAATGAAAAACCTAGAAGAATACTTCCCTTCCCTATAATCCATTTTATTGCTGGGGTCTAGATCAGTGGAGCAGTGGAAAGTCAAATCAAGTCAAGGAACCTTTATGGGCCAGGTACTATGTTACATTGTAGTGATACAAAGGAAAGCACTAAACTGTCCCTGCCCTCAAGGAGCTTCACAGTCTGCCAGAGGAGCCAACATTCAAACGATTACGGACATACAAGATATGCATGGCGCCTGGGAAAGGCCTCTTAAAGAAGTTTGGTTTTGAGCTGGGACCTGAAGGAGGCCACAGGTATAAGGGACAGCTAGTGGAGTCAGGACCTGGCTCCTAAAGCCCTTATCAAGCTCTTACTACATGCCAGGCCCTATGTTAATCACTAGAAATACAAATACAGGCAAAAAAACACAGTCCCTCCCCTCAATGGGCTTACATTCTATTGCAGGGAGGGGACAACATTTAACTAATGTGAAGCAATCAGGACTTTGCCCCAGGTTCTAAATTTAGTGGGTGCTGATAGCACTGGCAGTTCCTCAGTGGCCTGAAAATAATATTATTTAGCATCTAGCTAGTAAGAATCAATAATTAAAATAGATGCCGCAGATGGTAGGTTGAGGTGAGTGTCTCCTATACCCCCTTCCTTACTAATCCCCTCCCCATGTTGGGTCCTCCCCTGTAGCAGTCTGGTTCCAGTGTCATGAGAGGTCTGCTTCCCTCCATTCCCCATGTTATAATATCCTCTCTCTTCTGACCCTCAATGTCATGTTTCTTGCACTAGGTATGGTTAATGGTACTTTTCCTGTATCCCCAAATTCCTAGTCAGACCTTTACTGACTTTGGGTGATCATATTTTAGTTCTTTGTTCAGTCCATTTTTTCCTGCATTTTAATATTTACCCTGAAGGGTTAGTTACTGAATGGATCTGTCGGTCGGCAAAATCAGTGAGGGCTCCAGAGTGAGGAGAAAGAATTTGATCCTTTCCCATCCCCTGGAACTCAAACATCATCCTTCTGAGTCCTCTCCAAATCTAGCCAACAGTAGTGTTGATCCCAAACCCTCCACCATTAACGATTTTCTAGATAGGTGAGAAACATTCTGGAGGAGCTTCGCCCTATCTCAGAAACTGGCAGATTGAAATTCAAAACAGCGAAAAAGAAATCAATCACCTCCCAAAAAGACCCCTAAAACTCTTTTTCCTCCCCAGCTTTAGATTTGACATGACCCTTACTCCACTTTTATAGTGGATTATTATAGTAAAGCTCATTGTCCCTGGTACGGTATTCAGTTCTGGGCTTCACAGTTCAGGAAGGACACTGATGAGTTCGACAATAACCAAGAGAGTGAAGGATTTTGAGTTCATGTCATATAGTGATCATGGGAAGGAACGCGGGTATGTTCATCCAGGAAAGAAGAAGATTGAAGAGGAAAATGAGAGGAATCTTCAAGCCTTTGAAGGGCTTTCATATGGAGAAGAGATTAGACTTTTATTTGAAGAGGTTCTGGAAGGAACGGGCCAATCAGATGGAGAGAGTGTAGGGGTAGAGGAGATTTCCTGTGTGAGAAGTGGTCTAAGGGTGGAGGGAACTTGCAGGGTGAAGAGGTTTCTATGGCATAGTAGACAAAGGCTTGGGGAGATGAGTCAGGAATGTATCCTGGAGAAGAACCTTACAGGAATACATAAATTAGAATTGCTGTTGTGACTCTTCCTCTTATTTTGCATTAATGGAGTTTGAACAAAGAAGAAAGGTGATCTCTTTCTGAGACCCACTTTAGGCTTGGAGTCAGGAGAAATACAGGTTTGAAGTCTGCCTATGACACTAGCAAGGTGACTGGGCAAATCACTTAGCCTTTGTCAGTCTCAGTCTCCTTATCTATATGTATAGTACCTTGAAACTCCCTCACTGGATTGTTGTGAGCATGAAGTAAGTTAACAAATGTAATGCATTTTACAAAGATTAAAATTCCATGCAAATATTAGCTATTGTTGTATCAGTTTTACAAATGAGGAAAACTAAGGTTCAGAAGTTAAAGGTTAAAGACAAACTTGCTTGTCTTGTGATACCAAGTCCCAGTTATTATCCACTACCTCATACTACGGGTCACTGCTGGAATGAGTAGGGGCAGGGATTCTAAATATTTTTTGGACCCTTTTGGGAGACTAGTAAAATCAATGGATGTATTCTTAGAATATTCTTTTTTCTTTTAAGTATACACACACACACATATGTCTATATATTTTCAACATTCACTTTTATAAGATTTTGAATTCCAATTATTTTTTTCTCTCTCCCTTCTTCCTGTCTCCCCTCCCCAAGATGGCAAACAAATCTGATATATACTATACATGTGCAATCACATTAAACATATTTCCACATTAGTCATGTTGTGAAAGAAGAATCAGAACAAAAAGGAAAAACCACGAGAAAGAAAAATGCAAAAAACAAAAGAGAAAATAGTATGCTTCTGTGTGAGGTATGGGGACCCCAAAAATCCCCTACCCAGAAAAATGAAAAGTCAGAGGTATTTTGAGGAAGGAACAGGAAATTTTATTCTCTTTCCCCCATGGGAAGACGACAATACTCTCCATGGCGGGAATCAAGGAGAGGAGGTGTGTTATAGTAGACAGAACAAGAATTTATACCCTAACAGCAGTCAAACCTCCTCCTTCCCCTCCCAGCTATCCCTTCTTCCATTGGCTGGGAGGTGGGCTTTTAGTCTCAACGTGAAACCTTCCCCAATGGTGAATAGCAAAGAAACCTGCCACTATCCCCTATTGGCTGGGAGGTGGGACGGGAAACCAGGGTACTGTTCACGTCCTTATTTGGCAAAGGCCAATGTGAAGAAGGAAGGGGCTAAGAGCTTAATGCTGATTGACAGCAAGGGAAAGGGGGAAGGGTCCTGAAGCTAGGTTGGAGGTCAAAAAACCCTAAAGGGCCTAATGCTGATAAGGGTTGATAATCATTTAATATCATATTTTGGCTGAAGTTTGAATTAATCAAAGAGGCTACTCTGCCTCATTTTACAAAAAAGCTGTCTTTCTATCTCAGCCACTCCAGAGACCAGATAAGGCTGGGAGCAGGATTTAACACAGGCATCTAGAGATCATAAATTTCCAATTCAGACCCAGCTTTGTCTTGCTTCTCTGAGTGAGCTCAGAGAATACCTCTTCTTATGTCAGCAAACCAGAAGAGGCCTGCTTTATGGCCCTTCAGGATGAGACCCTCGACTCAAGGCATCAACTTGAGTAACCGGACTTTTTCCTTCTTTCTTTTTTTTTTTTCCATTGGAGCATTTTATTTGTAGGTATGTTTTACATCCTTAGAAAAAGAATCCCAGGATTTTTCCTCCTGTGCATTTTCGTCTTTCTTCCTCATGGTCCATGATGCCAGCTGAGGTTGTAAGCACAATAAACCCAAACTGACAGGATGGCAGGAGATTATTCTGCCACTTTTCCAGATCTTTCAATTGAACATCAAATCTGGGGCCGATTACACCACACTTGTTTAATTGGCCTGTGAGACTCACAACAATATTTCCTGCTCTGTGATCATCAATGATCTCAAATTTGCCAATGTAACCATGCTTCATCATCACAGTTAAGAACCGGACAATTACTTTGGAGCGTGGCCTAATGAGAACCTGGTGTTTTCCTCGCTTTTCTGCATTGTTGATGCTTTTGAGAGCATCTGCCAGGACATTCATGCTCACCGTGGCAGCAGTGCTGCAAGATGGCAGAAAACAACGGGACTTTTTCTTATCTTAAGGTTTTCTGAACATATACCTTATTATGAAATGTTAATGGTAAAGGAAACACAGATGTTCTGAATCATAATTTCAATTGACACTTTGTCATCTCTCTTGTTTTATTGTATTTACCATTTATCCAATTAAGAAATTCCTTTTCTCGTACAATGTTTAAACCATTATGGGGATCATAAATTCGTGTAACTCAGCCACCCCTAATTAGGATGGTCCTAAAATGTACTTAAGCTCTCCTTCTTTTGTTTGTCAGTCAGGACTGTAGTCCTGCACTCCAAGTACAAGTAGTGAAGCTAGCTTTAAGGGAATAATGAATAAATGTTGTAATTTTATATTACTAATTGATTGTTTCCTTTAACCAAACCTTTGAAACAGGTCGACAGTGTGTGGCAAACAAGGATGGAGGTCAAAAGACTCCTGAAGAGGTGTAGTGCTGATGTGGCAGCAGTAAAGAAGGGAGAAAGAAGGCGGAAGGGGGAAGCTGAAACTCCAGCTTGCTCCCACAAAGCTTATGGGCTGAGAAGTTTCACCTTTCCCATTCACTTCAATCTACATAAAATAATGTTTTAAATGCTTCAAGCAAAATATTTAGAATGTAAAGGACACCAATTCTATAGAAATTCAGGTATTAACAGATTTTTTTTGGCCTTTTTTTCTTTTTTGGAGGGAGGAATGTAGGGCAATTGGAGTTAAGTGACTTGCCCAGGGTCACATGGCTAGTTTTTTGTGTTACGTGTCTGAGGTCATATTTGAACTCAGGTCCTCTTGACTCCAGGGCCAGTGCTCTATTCACTGCACCACCTAGCCACCCCTGGTATTAACAGATTAAAAAAAAAAAGTCCATGGATGAAAGGTTAAGTATCCTGGGAGAAGAAGTTTCAGATTATTTGCTGGCCTACCATAAATTCGTGATAAGTAAAGGAAGAAAATTTGGATAATACAGATCTAGTGGTCCTTTGAAGTGTGTATTTGTCCCTTTACACTTGGCGTTTGCTGCCTCAGTGAAAGATGGTATTCCTTTTTTTTTTTTAGTCACTGGAGTCTGGATATATTTACTGTTTACTCCACGTTTACATCCTTCTTTGGAGAAAAGGTACTCAAAGGTGGGGGGAAATGGATCAGCAGAGACTCCACACCAGAAAGGCTGCCAGAGATTTTCAAGTAGGCTGTGTGGAATGTAAATTGTTTATTGACTTTCCCCTGTGTACCGTACAATGTATGCCTCTGTGAGGCTGTGTTTTAAAACCCAATTGAAGCAGTTGTTCTCTGGAAATACCTCCAGTGCGAGAGGGATGGTGAGTGATATGGCTTAGAGAATTAATGCACTCGGTGGCATCTCAGTAAATATAGGGCTGTTTAGAAGCGATCTATTATCTACCAGGAAAAAAAAAAGGTAGAGGTCAAAAATAAGACATTAAATCCATTTTGGAGGTTGCCATCAAAGAAGTGCCCTCCAGGCAACTTGGTCATAAAGAGTATTAGAAAAAGGCATTTGTTTTCTTTGGGAAAGAGTTGAGACATAAAACTCTTTCCTCTATGGAGATAGAGCTCCTTTTTTTTTTTAATCTCGAGAACAAAGTAGCAAGAAAGGGACTGACCTAAGGAATAAAAACAAAAAGGGCCCTCAGTATTTCTGCCAGGAGCAACACGGCTTGAACTAAGTAACGGTTCTGTACTCTGCCCAGAAGTTGGGCAAAACAATAATCCTTTAGCGACTTCAAGAAAATGTTGAAAGCATTTCCAATGCCAATCAAAAGAGTCCTGATAGATATTGGTGTAAAACCAAGAGCAGATAGCCTTTGGATGAACTGCAGAACAATTGTCACAAAGTGAAATTCTTCAAAATCATATGGAAATAAATCAGATAATCCTAAAGATCACCAACATTATCGTAAGATGATATATATTAACATGCGGCAGCTAAATCATGTAAGAAAGGATTATATTGCTAAAAGATGGGCTATTGGATGAATGGAGGGAATCCCATGGGACCATAGGTGGCATACTAGAAGGCAAAAAATCCAGTGGGACCAGGCTGTTGTTTTCTTGGATAGAGATAGAAGCATGGAGTCCAGGAATACCAAAGCTTGTATTTAGTAGATCAGCCTTCAGGTGGTGTGGGGATAGATCACTGGCTTTAAAGGCAGGAAGACCCAAGTTCCAATTTAACCTCCAACACTTACTAACTGTATGATCCTCTGCAAGCCATTTAACCTCTTTTGCCTCAGTTTCCTCAACTGTAAAGTGGGGCTAACAGTAGCACCTGCCTCCCAGGGCTGTTGTGTAGGTCAAATGAGATAATATTTGTGAAGTGTTCAGCACAGTGCCTGGCCCATAGTAGGCACTTAATAAATTCTTGTTCCCTCCCTCGTTCATGAACGTCCATGAGGTCTGTCAATAACTGCTTTCTTGATACTGTCCTCTGTGATATGAAAGAGAGCCTCAGATTGGCACGTGTTAGAAATGTGTTGATTAGCAATTGTTCATTTAATAAATATTCACTAAGTGCTTACCAGGTACTTACAGCGAAATTCATTGTTGGATAGTTCTCCTTGGATCTGAGAAGATCAAGTCAGTACTAACTTGTTTCCACAATCCAAGAAAAAAAGAAGACAAATATGGCTCAGCCTCAGGATCTCTCTTACTGACTCTTCTGTCCGTGTAGAAGAAAATCCCAGGGAGTCATGTCAACTTATACATGAGAATGAATAAAGATGGAACCCCCAGGAATATAGGGGTTTCCCAGGTTCTGTATCTGTGTCCTGATACAATGAGTAGTAATTCTATTTCTGTGTGGAGCACGGTTCCTTTGTCTTCTCTTGAAGGGGCCAGGTTCCAGGTTGCCAACATCAGAAAATGCTCTGATGCTGACTGAAAATCTCTGCTCTCAATTGCTGCCTTTGAAAAAGAACTTAAAGCAGTTTCTCCCAGTTGTACCTGTTCTTATACCTGTGCTTGTGTTCTGATCACTCCTAGCTTCTTAATATGATTATATTACAACTTTGGGTGGGTCAACCTTACTTCCTATGGTGACCTATACAGAGTGTGTTCTCATTGACTTTGGACTTGACATTCTCCCCAAGCAAATGAGGGTTTTGGAAATTTCTATGAGAAAGGAGGCAAATGGTGAGAATCAGTGTGACAAAGCACAGAAGATTCCTATAGCTGTTAAGGAACCTTGCATGTCAGGTGGAACAAAAAAGGCACAGTCCAACTGCCTGGCAGGTCCCCTGAGAAAGGGAATGAGCACCATCTGCTGGAAAATGAGGAAAATGGCAAACCTTTGGAGAGCAGACAACAGGAACAATGATGAAATGATCCCCTTCCGGGAGTTTAGGAGAATAGTAGGACAACAATACAAAACAGAAGGGATTAATCATCATTGGTGATGCCTATTCAAAGGCAGGAGCAGCCAATAATAATCAATGCTGTACATACAAAATGGTGCCAAGAGAGGACACCAGTATGGAGGAATTATCCTCTTTACATCTCCTTCTAGATGGACCCCTAACTAGGGAAAAACTATAATTCACCTGGACTGAACAGTTTGAGCTCTCATTCTCTGGTTGGCAGTGCCTCTGACTATAATACTTCTTGCAAGGTTGCCTATGTTCAACAATGTGAGCCACCAAGGCTTGGATATTTCTAGAAATCTTCCTCTTGCCACCCCCAACTCATCAAAATTTTCCTGCCCCCTGCCCCAAGCTGTCAGGAACTTGCTCACTGTTTTCTAAGGTGAAATTGAGCAAATATGATAAACTAGTTTGGACTTACGTGTTAATGACTACTAATTAACAAACAAATGAAGAAATAAATGTCTCTTCTTTCAAATAATCCATGTATGTTAGTAGGGGCTTTATGAAGATAACAGAATCACATATTATATTTATAGATAATATTATACAGTTTACTTTTCCTACAACAACTCTGTGAACTTTGTGATGAAAATATTATTATTTCCATTTTATAGTTGAGGAAATTGAGACTCAGAAAGGATACATAATTTATACATGTTCTAAAGTCAGGACTTTATTTTAGGTCTTTTTTTCTCCTAGTCTATTCCTTTTTTCCAGGAACAAAACTAATGGTGAACATTTAGAGCATTGTGATAGGTAGAGAAATATTTTTGGCTAGGTGGTACATTGGGCCCCCTTTTGACTAGGCTCCCCAAAAGGTATGATAGGAGCTATGAGTCTGGATTCTCATTTCCCTCCCTCTTAGAATAAAGACTTTACTCAAGAACTGAGGGGAGTCCTGCTTCTTTGGAGCCAGTATCTACAGCAAATTACATCCTGACTTCTTTTTTTGCCCACCTCATTAATGGTCTCCTGCCAGTAAATTTTCTGCTTTAAAATCCAACCCTATTTATGCTGTCTAAATGAGAGCTGCTTTGTAGCTCTAGTTAACAAGACTCATGTCCTTCTTCCATTCATCTCTAAGCTTTTTAACTGAGTTACACTGTCTGGGATGTCTTAGATGTCACAATATAAGCTGGGCTGTGTCATAAATCAGTTGGAGCATGAGAACATACTGTATAGTAATGGAACTGCTTTGACGTGGCCATTAAATTATCCTTGAAGATGCCTAGAGATGGTGTAGTTTCCTGACTACTGTTGCTGGAAACTTCTGGCACGTTTGGTGTAGGATTGTCTGATTTAATCTGTTTATTATACATCAATGTCTTTGGTGCAGATGTTCCTTACAGTGTTGGTCTGGTGTTATTGATCAAGTTGTTTTCATGCTTGCATTTTAATGTCTTCTTAATTGTGTCACCAGAGGAGTCTATCTTAGGTTTAACCACTAAAGTACTTGTAGACATATAATGCTAGCATTTAAATTGCATTTTAAAGTTTAGAAAGTACTTTGCTTATGTTCTCTCACCTGAACTGCACAGCAACCCTGGGAGATGGGAACAATCATAACTGCCATTTATAAATGATGAAAATGAAGTTGAAAGATTAAGTGATTTGCCCAGGGTCACACAGTAAGTGCCCAAGGCAGGATTTGAATTTGTATCCTTGGTTTCAGATAAAGCAGTATCTCTACTGCACCCCATACCTGCCTAATGAATCTCATTTCCACAAAACTAAAAACTACTGTTACTTGGCTACCCAGAATAGTGCCAGCTTAAAAAGTAACTAGAGTAAGGTAGTGGCAGGAAGAGACAAGGAAGGCGTTCTACTCTAAAATATTTCCTTGAAGAGGCCTGAACTTTTAAGGGCTAAACTTTTTCCCTTCTAGGATTTTATTTTAAATGAAAGCATCGGGATTGAAATTTTCTGAAAAGTCTTTCAGGGTGGGGTAAAGCCACGATGAATGAGTAAAGGCAGGGACTTGCTTGAGTTGTACCAAATTCTCCTCCAAACAATGCTAAAATAATACTTAAAAATGAATTCTGAGGCAGCAGGACCAAAAAAAAAAGGATGGGGTGATATAATTTTCCAGTCCACGATAACTTAGAAGGTCTGCAGGATAGGTTTGTTACTGACCAGGGTATGAGTAGAAGCAATGTAAATGTGCACTGGAAAGACTTATATGAACTGATACAAAGTGAAATGGACAGAACCAAGAGAACACTGTATGAAGTAATAGCAGTACTGTAATCATGTTTGGAAAGACTTAGCAATGTTCCAAGATAATTCCAAAGGAAGTTTTATATACTAGGCACCTAGCCGCCTATACTACCGCCATTCAAAAGCAAAGCATGCCAGAGTGAAAAAAAGTAATGGAGATGTGTGGTCTTGTCCCAGTTCTGCCCAACTTGATGTGTGATCATAGGAAAATTATGTAAAGCGAGCTTCAATTTTCTTATCAGTCAAATGAAGAACTGAACAACAATGATCTCTAAGATACCATACAGCTCAGATACTTTTTTGATTTAAGGGGATGAGTTCACACACACACACACCAAAAAAATCTAAGTTGTAATATGTTAATACATACACACACCTTCAAAATTATGCATTTTGAGTTCTTCCATAAATATGAATAGAGATATAACTAGCAATTTTTGCACAAGAGGCAAGGGAGGGAGGTGGTAGGCCAAGTGAGTGCTGCTGAAGAAGAAAGAAACACCACAGGGGCCAGAAGGGTACAAAGCAACCCCAGGACTGTCCACTTGCCACTCAGGGGATGGGGAGAGCAGAAGTGCGCATTAGTATTGCAAGTACCTTCTAATTTTTGATCCTGGGGCAAAGACTTAATTGCCTCCTCTCTAGTTCTGGCTCAGTTCATAAAGCAAGTTATTAAAATAAAATAATTAGAACATGTTTTTAAGATTTTATTTTTACAATTATATACAAAAATAATTTTAACAGTTTATTTAGTTCCAAATTTTCTCCTTCTCTCTTGCCCTCCCTGAACCCCTTCCTGAGAGAGTAAGAAATTTGGTAAGTTATACATGTGCAATCAGATAAAACATATTTTCATATTAGTCATGTTGTGGAAAAAAAAGACAGACAAAAAAATCCCAAGAAAAATAAATTTTAAAAAAATGTATTTATTTCATTCTGAACTTAAGAAATAAAATATTTTCATAACAAAGTGGGATAAAAAAAACCCCAGAGGATTGTACCTGAAATTGCAGATTCATTATATACAACTTGCAATTTGTTTCAAATATTCAGCAAAGTTATCATATAACTTTCTTTTTTTCCCTCCCCCCTTCTAAACATTGAAACGGCTACCATTAGACAGAAATCTGTATGTGTGTGTATATGCATATGTGTGTATGTATATATGTATGTATCTATGTATGTATACATATATGTATGTATATGTATCAATTCCTTTTCTGGATGCAGACAGCAGCTTCCTTCATAGGATCTTTGCAGTTAATCTGAATATTTATACTAGAACGATTTGGTTGCTCAAAGTTGTTCTTAAAACAATACCACTGTTACCTTATACACTGTTCTCTTGATTCTGCTCATTTGTTCTTCATTATTTTGCCAAGGACTCTCCATGCTTTTCTAAAATGAGTGAGCCCATCATTTCTTATAGCAGAGTAATATTCTATTTTGAACATATACAGCAACTTCTTTAGTCATTCCTCAATTGGTGGGCACCCCTACAATTTCCAGTTCTTTCCACCACAAAGAGAGCTGCTATAAATATTTTGGAGCATATAGATACTTCTCTTTATTCCTATTTAAGAACACTTTGTCCCTCATTGCATATGGCACTAAGAAAAGTTGACAAGAATTTTCTCTCTAATCCAATACTCCTACCCCTCTTCTGCCTTCCTCAGTTTTGTTGATAAGAATTTTCTCTGTAATCCAACACTCCTACCCCTCTTCTGCCCTCCTCAGTTTTTGGTATCCCTCACTGTGTCATTTCACCCACAGTTGACTTATCAAGTTGCTATTCTGCCAATCCAATGGAATTTTTGCCTCCTGGAGTGGGATGAGGGCTCATTATCCCTCAGGTCACCAGGAAAATTGTTCCATCTCCTCATCACATCCAACCTTATGCTCACCCTTCTCTTGGTTCAATCTCTCCAGCCTGTGATTGAAATTTTGCTGTGGCGTGGGTGAATGAATGAAAATGAGCGATTCAGTTTAGCAAACATATGCTAAATGCTTACCCATTTGAAGAACTTTGCAGAAATATAAAAGATTATATTACAAAGTATTGCTGTCCTCATAGAACTTGCATTCTAGTAAAGATTTTCTTTATTTGTTTTTTTTTAATTTTATTATAGCTTGCATCATTCATTTCCTTTTTTTAAAATTTATTTTATTAAATTTTTTTTGTTACATATTTTCTCCCTGTCTTTCCCCCGCCCACCACCCCAAAACAGCCATCCCAGTGTTTCCCCCCTCCCCCAGTCTATTCTCTCCTATGTCAC
>CM053582.1:506222546-506244137 GCA_028627135.1 Pseudochirops cupreus
CATGATACATGAGATGCAAAACACTATATAAGAACTGGAAGAAACATAGGATTTTGTTTTAAGTGACTATAGACAGCATATGAGGCTTAGAATTTAAACTTTGAATATTGGCTGCTATAATTTTTAAAAAATTTAGTGAAAAACTATTAAAACTACTAACTTGAGTATATCTAACTCATGGGCTCTAGGCGCTGGAAGGAACTTTAAATGTCATCTGGTATAGCAACCAGTCCAGTGAAGGAATCTCTTCTGCAACATCCGCTATAACCTTGAAAACTTCTGGTGGCAGAGTCCTACTACCTATAAGGTAAATTCTGCCTGTTTTTAAAAGCTCAACTTATTAGAAAGTTCTTTCTCATAATGCACTTAAGTCAGACTTGTTGTACATTGCTTCCATCCATTGGTTCTAGTCTTGCCCATGGCATGAGCTTTTTCTTTTATATGACAGCCCTCAAATGTTTTAAGAGAAAAAGAATTATTTTGCATTTCTTGGTATTTATTTTGTTGTTTTAATAGTTTTTTTTTAAGTCTTTGTTTGGATTTATGAATGAATGAAAAAACACATCTGTCAAGTTGGGGATACAATGATTAAAAAAACAAAACTTGGTCAAGAAGCTTGCATTCTAACGGGAAAGAATACATCTAGAAGAGTAGTGACCAGAGATGGGCATTTGGGCCAGAAGATTCCAAGGATGTGAGTGAGGCCATTGCAGAAAATGGCAGATTTGAATGGATCACAGTTTGTGGTTGCGCAGCTGGAGGGGTGTCAAGACAGTGGACAAGTTTCTGGAAGAAATATCCAGAAGGTAAGGAGTGACTATGGTGGCTGGCACTTTTCTAAAATAGTAGTCTGCAAGACAGAGTCACCAGCAGGACAGCCTGATTCTAGGGCAAACTTAACTCCAGGGCAGCAAAGGAAAAGATATACAGAGAATAGGGAGTGATTTATTACAAATTTTACATTAAGCTTCAATAGCATTATTTAGGATTGCTTTGCAACTATTTACATTTAAATAAATGAATTTCATTGTATAAAATATAACATTCCATTTATTCCTTCTAAGTCTTTGTGGAATTCTTTGTTCATTTTCATTCATATTTCCTCTTATTAGTCCTTTTTTTTAAAAAAAGGCTTTTTTCTCCCTTATATCATAAACATATTGCCATATTCCTTCATAGTCCTCATGCTTGTTGGTGTTAGTAGGATAGTTAGGTTGTGCAGTGGATGGGTTACTGGGCTTGAAATCAGGAAGACTCCTCTTCATGACTTCAAATCTGGCTTCAGACACTAGTTGTGTGACCCTGGGCAAGTCATTTAACCCTGTTTACCCCAGTTCCTCCTCTGTAAAAATGATTTGGAGAAGGAAATGACAAACTACTCCAGTATCTTTGCCAAGAAAACCCCACAAGGGGTCACAAAGAGTTGGACTTGTCTGAACAACAACGACATAAAATTAACGTGCCCCAATTTATTTAGCCATTCCCCCATCATTAGACATTCAGATTGCTTCCATTGTTTTGTTATTACAATTAATGTTGATATAAAACTTTTGAATAGATAGCTTTTTTAGGGAGGGAGTTGTTTTTCTTTGCATTCTCATGGTAAATTGCCAACATTGGAGCTATTGTTTTCAAAGGCTGTGATTATTTTCATAACTTTCACTTTGAATTTCTAACGCATCTCAAACAGTTTTCTACTACTCTACAATTTCACTAGTAACAAACGAAATTTTGCTGGTTCTCTACATCTCAGGAAGCATATAGTTTGTTTTCAATTTTTGTGTGTGTATGGGTATGTGTGTGTGTGCGCGCCAATGTAATGAGTGTGAGCAGACACCTGTAAGTTTTAAAAATCTGCATCTCTTTGATTATTAATATTGTTGAGTATGTTTTCAAATTTTCCTGTTTTTAGAAGTCCAATGCTACTTGGATGGTTTTAATGTACATATAAATATAAAGATTTAGATGTAGATATACAGACAAATATATTCTGATTGACCTCATCAACTACTTCTCAACCAACAATCCTTTACCCAGGACTTTCTTACTAAAAA
The DNA here is from genome assembly GCA_028627135.1 of Pseudochirops cupreus. Classification (NCBI taxonomy): domain Eukaryota; kingdom Metazoa; phylum Chordata; class Mammalia; order Diprotodontia; family Pseudocheiridae; genus Pseudochirops; species Pseudochirops cupreus. Next base: position 506,224,601 of record CM053582.1, read on the forward strand.
AACAAAATCAAGTCAAGTAGAACCATCCAATATAAGAAATACAACTCATGATACAAGTTACTTTCCATTTTTGTAATTTATTGATTGTTATCAGATTGGAAGGACATATGTATGCTTTAATTTTAATAATCTGGGACAAACGATAGCCGTTGTATTTGGCTTGAGTTCTGTTGCCATTTGTCGTGTTTTCAATTACAGTTTTTAGTCATTGTGTTCTGCTTTCTGGTGCTTTTAAAAAATCGTTTTTTTCCTTATCTAAAGCTGGGACAATTTTCCCCTCATCTTTGGAATTTCGTAATTTGACTATTACATACTTCAGGGAGTAATAGTATGAATTTTAGTGTGCTGGGATCCTGTGTATCCTCTGTACTAAAGCTCATAGAATCGCAGATTTAGAGCTGGAGGAGACTTAAAGACTATCCAGTCTCACTCCCTTATTTTACCAGTGAGGAACCTGAGGCCAATAGAGGTTAAGTGATCTGCCTAACTCACTTACCATGCACATTTACGTGTAGTAAATGATAGTGTCCGGATTTTGACACAAGATTTTAAAATATCTTTTGGTATCTCATATTCCCTGTTTGAAAACCACTGCCTACCACTTGGCTTTTCCATAAAATTCATACACAGTGAGGCTAGATGAAGCAGACATTCCTTAAAGTCATAAGAACACGAAGTCAGGCTTATCCTTTTTTATTTTAATTAAAAGCACTAATATTTAAAAACCAGAGCTTTTAAGCGAATTTCCATTTAAAGAACAACTTGATTCTACTGCTTTAAACATAGGATAAGTCATCCACGGGATATATTATTTGATAGAATGGATGGTTTACTTGGATCCTTCATCAAAATTCTGGCATCTTGTTATGAATGTTAGACTCATCATGTGTTGCATTTTTTATCTTCATGTATGGAGAAAAAAAGGGTAATTGTTCATTTTTTCTGGGTGACTCATTGAAAGAGCAGGATTTTATATCAGAAAACCTTGATTCAGACTCATCCTCTGCCTCCGTGTTACCTTGGGCAAGTCTGTTAACCTCAAACCTCAGTTTCCTTGAGGAATTTGAACTATATGACTTCTAAGGCCCCTTCTAACTCTAAACCTATGTTCTCATGAACCAGTAATGTCTTATTTATCTGTGAATTCCAGTTTTAAAAAAGTCTAATCTTTCTTTTAGAATAAAGTATCACGGTGCAATGTTTTAAACTCTAAAAACTAAGCTATCAGAAATTTCTGGAACAGCATATTTGCATAGAAAACAGACTCTGCAAGATAGCCTTTAATTCTTGTAAGAAAGATGAACCACATATTTGAAAAATCCTGAGAAGATGATAAAACTCTGGAACAGAAAGAGAGAAAACATAAAAATTCTTTAATTTCATTACCTAGGAAATTGTGTCATGTGAGCCTGGCCTTCGACTTTCTTGTGGCATTAGTTACTGCTCCTATAGAGACAATGCCTAAATCTCTATTTAGCCTTCTCTACTGTCTGGATTTCCAGGTCTACATTTCCAGCTTAGCAGACATTTTCCCATGGGAGTTTTGCTATAACCTCAAACACTATTTTTGATGGTATTGCTGTTGTTGAGTCATGTCCAATTCTTCATGACCCCATACTACAGTAGTTTGCCATTTCCTTCCCCAGCTCATTTTATAGATGAAGAAAATTGAGGCAAGCAGGGTTGAGTGACTTGCCCAGGGTGACACAGCTAGGAAGCATCTGAAGCCAAATTTGAACCTGGGTATTCCTGACTCCTAAGTCTGATGCTCTATCCACTGTACCATTATCTAACAACAAATTCATCACCTGTTCCTCCCCCATCTACTCCTTTTTCTAAATGTCTTGGGCTTTATGATTCTGAAAACACTATACAAATGCTCTTATATTTATATATTATATGTAAATATATAAATATATAATATTATATATTTCCTCTGCTTTTTCTCCTCTATTTCTTCTCCCTTTTATTATTAATCTGGTCACCCAGGCTCTAAACCTTGGAGTTGGCTAGGTAGTGCAGGGGATGGAGTATTGGGCCTGGAGTCAGGAAGAGCTGAGTTCAAAGTTGGCCTCAGCTACTTGCTAGTTGTGTGACCCATGGCAAGGCATCTAACCTGCTTCTTTTTTCTTAACTAAAGTGGGGATAATAACAGCACATCCCTCCCAGGTTTATCATGAGGATCAGATGTGAAATACTTGTAAAACATTTAGCCCAGTGCCAGCACATAGTAGGTACTTAAAAAAATAATTGTTTCCTTCCTTTCTCTCTATACTCCACTTATTCTGCCTGGTTCATCACCTTGGTTCATTCATCACAGTATATCATGCATGCACACAGTTCTCTCCTTTTTTGACTGTCACAATCACCATTCAAACCCAGGTTATTGCAAATATTTCCTTTACATCAGTCTACCATCCCTCCAATCTATCTTGCCCACTCATACTAGATTAGAGACAGAGGTGGAAGAGGAACCAGGGCTTTCATTGGTATAGGGAACTCCCAGATGAGGGTACTCTCTTTATTCATGCAAGTTGGCACCTTGTCGGAAAATTAAAATTTTACAGAGTTATCCGGTGGTGGAGGGCCTGGAGTCAGGAAGAGCTGAGTTCCAATCTGATCTCAGACACCAACTGTGTGACTTCGGGCAAGTGCCTTAATTTACGTTTGTCTTAGTTTCCTCAACTATAACATGGGAATAATAATAACACCAATTTTACAGGGTTGTTGTGAAGATCAAATAAGATTGAATTTGTAAAAAAAAGAAAAGGTTAGATTGTAAGTATCTTGAGAACGAGGTTTGTCTTTTGCCTCCTTTCATACCCCTGGCATTTAACACGGTGCCTGGAATGTGGTGAATGCTTAATATTTTCATTAAAAATGAATTATAATGAATAATTGATGTGATAATGTTTATTAATTTATTATCTGGCACATAATAGGCACTTTATAAATGTTTCTTCCCTTTCTTTTCCCCATTGCCTCCCCAGAACCCTAAGAGGTTAATTGATTTGCCCAAGCTGATGTAGTCAGTGTGTGTCAGAGGTAGAATTGGAGTCCAGGCCTCCCTGGCTTTGAGGTCAGCTGACATTTATTAAGCACCTACAACAAGCATTTATTAAATTGTTTCTCTACTACACTATGCTCACTGTCTCCTATAGATTCATCTTCTTAAAAATGCTCACTTAACATCTTTCAGTCTGTATTTCCTCCTCTGTGTGATGGGGATTATATTTATTTACCTAACAAAGCTGTTAAGAAGGAAGGACTTTGTCAATCTAGAAGCACCAGATAAATACGAATTGTATTTCTGATTATTGCAAGTGACATTCCGGCTCAAAAGCTTTCAAATGCTTCCCCCACTGTTCACTCAAGTTCTAATTTCATAGCCAGACATTCAAGACTTTCCAGAACCTGACCTCACTCTACCTTTCTAATATTTCAAACTGCTATGTTAGAAAAACCCTCTGCTACACTCGACTTGATTTACTTGCTGTGCTTAAAACAAGATGCCTTGTATTTTCCCACATCATCTCTTCATCTTTGCTCATGTCTCTCTCTACCCCCAGATTCCAGAATATCCTCCACCCTCTTCTCCATTGATCTGATTATTCATATTGCAGCTTCAGCTCAAATTCCTGATGCTTTTTGAAATTTTCCTTGATCATCCCAACAACCCTCATAGATTCTTTCTTTCTGTAGGTTTTTATCACTCCATGTCTGTGCCACTTTTGTTTAGCTTTTTTTTTTTTTAGCCATTTCTGACTCTTCATGACCCCATTTAGGGTTTTCTTGGAAAAGATACTGGAGTAGCTTGCCATTTCCTTCTACAGATGAGGAAACTGAGGCAAGCAGGGTTAAATGAATTGCCCAGGGTCACACAGCTAGTAAGTGTTAGAGGTTGAATTTGAACTCAAGAAGAAGAATCTTCCTGACTCCAGCGTGACACTCCATCCCAGGGGCCACCTAGCTGCCTCTTTACTAATGTTTAATGTTATTTTCTATACACTTCTTTTCACAAACTAGGCTGTCAGCCTCTTAGGGCAGGTGGGGGGTTGGAACGTTTTTATTTTTAAAAATTCTTCCTGCCGCTTAGTCACAATGGTTGGCATGTCCAGCATTGCATTTGACCTGAATTTTGTTGTTTGTCATTGTTCTTTCCACTTGCACTGCTGTAGTGGTAGGGTTCTGCTTTCTGCATAACACATCCATACAGCCCCAACTGCTGCTATTTTCCTGTCCTGGGAGCTAAGCCATCTCACATCAGCCACGTTTTCTAAATGTGATCAGAACCAAAGATGTATTTGGACACCATGGGGAACAAACTCAGAAGAAATTCAGGCTTACAAAATGCAAGCTGCATAATAAGATGTCTGTTTCCAGGCATAATCAATGTGAGAATTTATTTTGCTTGACTATGTGTATATATATATTTTTATAATGGAATTGTTTTTCTTTTATTTTATTCCAATGAGGTTTGGGGAAGAGAACAGAAGGAAGGCCAAAAAGTAGGCAAGACAAGTAGCTCAGCTTTGAATACTGAAGGTTTGATCTTAGTAGATACTAAAAAAAAAGGAAGTTACATATAATAGATCTATAGTTCCACATCTTTTTCTGTTTTTCTAAACATGGAAATTTTCATTTTATTTGATGTTAAGTTCAGAACAAAAATAAATTAAGAAACAGTGGGTGAAGAAATAAATGGATATGGAAATAAGGAGTGTTGCATTTACGGTTCAAAACAAATCCCATGTCATAAGTATTTGACCTGACAAAAATATTCGATTAGTTAATTTAGTTTACAAGCACAATTAGTTTTAACTCATCGTGACGGAATCGACCAGCCAGGTGAGCAAAAGAGACTATCAAACCAGTTGTTGGTGGCTAATTCAGAAAAATAATTTACTCGGTTGTGATAATACTGACTTCTTATTTTATTTTCAAATACAAATTTTTTGTAGGAATAGCTAATAATATCAAAATATAAGTTCTGGTTCCTAAAGAAGCCATGACAAAATGGTATCTCTTTGTTTTCAAGGAACTGTGTCTTACACGAAGCATTCCTTTTGTTTTTTGCACAGACTTGAGATAGATGGGTTTCACTGTCTGAGGTCATCAGGGATGACTTCTGAGAACCTTTATCCCTTAATACTAGAAGGACCAGGCATGGCAATTGACTAAAAAGGATCAGAAGAAAGAGATTTTGTGAATTCAAATGCCAAATCCATGGGTAATGGCCCAGGAGGCGCAGGATTGGCAGTATCCTTCAGATCCTGTGAGTTCAAGGATTTCTGTCACACTTAGCAGCATTCCTCATTGTGATTTTAGTAAAGCCAATTCTCTGGAATCTTTTCCCCAAGACAGAGTTAATCTGAATCACCCTGAGAAAAGAACTGCTAGATTTATTCTCCAGAATGCCTTTAGAGCCCTAGGATTTCTAGGTTCACTTCTGAAATTAATTCTCAGTCTGATTGACATGTTTAACTTCTTATATACACAGGGGACATGAAAGTGCCTGTGGTGACTGTGATTAATACTGAGTAAACTGTAGTTGTGTTTTATCTGAAGCTTATATTTTTTCAAAGGTATCTAAGGTCTTTTTAAAAAAAATCTAGGTTAAACTCCATAGCTTTGGTTATGAAAGATCCCTTTATTCAATACCATCCATACTTTGAACTACTGTCATCAGGAAATATTTTATGCTTAATAAAAAAACAATTAGTTTAATTGACAGATCCATAGCTAGGGTGGAGTAACTGGGGCTTTGCCCTAGGGCACAGCATTTAGAAGATACAGATTTTAGAAGGTACTTATAGTCCCACGCATCTGTAGCATCCAGATAGCAAGGGTTACTAATTAAAATAGGATGGTGGACTAACTTTGCCCTCCTCCCACCTTCTTCCCTGGTCCTCCACTATTGTGTCTGTGTTGGTTTCTGGGGACACCAGTTTTGTGTGTGTGAGTGAGAAACACTGAAATCTCCATGAAGGTGGGGAGATATCACTTTGTTAATTTTCTGTCTTCCTGCAGGGGAGTGTTATTCCCTCATCCTCTCAATAGCTGCTGACTGTACCTTATCTCTAATTATATTTCTCATACATAAATTTCTCTTCCTGCCTCTAGTCCTTTATTAGGCAGTTAGAGTTGGAAGAGACATGAGTGAATATCAACTCATTGTACACATGGCATCCAGGGAGATCAAGTGCTTTGTTCAAGGTCACACAGGAAATTATAAAGCAAAGGCAGAAATTTAGGTACTCTGATTCTAAATCCAGGGCCCTCTATTCTACTCTATACAGCTGGACTGTCAACTTCAGAAAAAGGAAAGAAGAAAGGAAATAAGCACTTATTAAGCATCTACTACATACTAGGCATTCTGCTAAGTTGTTTATAAATATGATCTCATTTGATCTTCACAACAACCCTGGGAGGTAGGTACAATTATTACCCTCATTTTACAGTTAAGGAAACAGTCACGTGTAGGGTAAGTGACTTGCCCAGGGTCATGCAACTAATAAGTGTCCAAGGCTGAATTTGAATTCAGGTCTTCCTCACTTTAAACTCAGAGCTCTATTTACTGTGCTACCTAGCTGCCTCCATAGTCTTAGGGACTTTATCTCTAGCCCAGGACTTTGTATGTTGTACTTTGGAAGTAGTAGTAACTTGCTATATGTTTATTGAATTGGATTAGATTATGTGGAACTATAGAATTTCTGAGTTGGAAGTGACCTCATGGGTCATCTAGTTTAAACTTCAGCTAAAAAAAGAATCTCCAAATATTGTTTTTGTCAGAGGCAGAAAAATGTATGAAGAAAAGGTCCATATAATCCTTTTAGGTATATGTAATGAAAAAATAATCCTTTTGAAAAAATTTAAAACACATTAGAAAGTGCTTTAGCTCTGAGACTTGCCCGTCAGCAAGACTGACATTTCTATTCTCATCATGGAACTTTAGTGGATTTCTTCTATGATACCTCCATTAATACTTTTAAAAAGAGAAAAAAAAATTCTCCAAAATTTAGAACTCCTCCCTTATTGGAACATATGCCATGGGATCATCACCTTATTTATTTTGTTTCAGCTGTTTGTTATCTCTGGGAATAATCATTCTTCTGTCATGTGGCCCAGAAGAGAAAATGTCATTTGAGTCTCTGAACAAAGATTTAGAATCAGATCTTGATGGATTGTTCTTTAGGTCACATATATCTTGCACACGGTGGTCCAGGGTTTGGAGGTAGGGATGGTGGTGTCCTGGATATTGGCAATCAGAAGCCACATTCTCAATTTTCCCATTCTTAGAAAAGGAGGTCAATTTCGCACCTGACAGCTGGCTTTCTGTCTCCCCCTAGTTCTAGCCTGGTTAGATCAGGATGTCATCTGTAGTGAAAGGAAATGAGCAGTGAAGACCAGCATACAAAACAGCAGTTGAATGGTCTTTTGTGTCAACTTAGCTCTCCCACATTATTAGTACCAACAGACGTTTATTATAGAACATGGTCAATCTCCATATGTATTGAGAAAATAGAGATTGTACATTTAGGTTAGGAAAGAACCTTGAAGACCATCTAGTCAAGTTCTCTCATTTTGCAGATGAGGAAATATAAGCTCGGAGATGTTAGGCGATGTGTAGTATTACATTAGAAACAAGTATCACAGCTAGATTTGAGCCTTGGTCACCCAACCAGCTTTCCCAGTGTACTGACCTGCTTCCTTTTCTTGAAAATAGGGAGAGAGACTATTATGATTAGGATCTGATCTGTGTGAAAAATGAATCCTCTACAGTGATTGAATGTATTTGGATTCACAATGCTGAAGTTATAATTATGTAAAATATATTAAATAGTTCTAGCCCAGTGGAAATATATGGTATAAATCTGGAAACTGTGAACACTTCAGTGAATGTATTATTTATACTAATTGGGATCTATGTCTAGTGAAAGGGCCCTAGATTTAGTGACATATGTCTTGATTCAAATGTGAATTCTGTTACTGCTAGCACTGTAACCTTGAAACTTGTGTCCTTTCCTATAAAATGTATTTATTTTTATACCTGGACTGTGTTGCTTTTAATTTCAGCATACAAAATATGCAATAAAAATTTTTTTAAAAAATTAACACAATTATTTAAATTTTTGGCATTAAATGGCCTATCAGAAGATTTGGAGGTCAGAGGAGACCAAACATGCTGTTTGGAAATCCTGAGATTGGTCTAGATGATTGAGGGTTTATTTTTGCCCAGTTCTAAATTCTATGATCTTAGTGATCTCATAGACTGTTAAAGCTCCAAGACACTTTAGGATTCCAGATTTAGGGCTAAAAAGGTCATTAAAGGTCATGTAGGCCAACCCTAACACAGCTGACAGCCCAGAGAGATTTACCTTGCCAGGCTAAGTGTCCAAGGCATTATTTAAATCCAAGCCTTCCTTCCCCCATTATGCCACATTGTCTTTCACTTCTCTTATTTATTACGGCTCTACTCATTTTTATGAATGAGGAATCTGAAACCAAGAGAGGTTAAATGGTTTGAGTGGATAAGGCTGTAATGCAACATCCCCAACACAACTTCTCATCTTCCCTCACAAATCACCCTTCTTCCAAACTCTCCTACTGCTGTCCAAGGCACTGCCATTATCCAAATCACCCAGGCCCTTGGTGTCATCCTTGAGTTTCCACACTCAACCTCTACATCAACTCTGCTGCTAAATCTTGCTGTTTTGACCTTCACAACATTTCTTATATATTTCAGCTTATCCCAATTCCTGTAACCAGTGTTTTTGTTCTGGATCTCAGTGCCTCTAGCCAGGACCCTCATAAATATCCTTTTCAATAGTCTCTCCACCTCAACTTGCCCCCCACTCCAATTCACCTTCCACACAGCTGCCAAGGTGATATTTATATAGCATAAATCTGACCCTGTCTCTTTCCTCTCCATCTCCCATAAGCTCCAATGACTCCTTATTACCTCCAGGATAAAATATAAGTTCATCTCTGTCATTTAAAGATCTTTATAACTTGAGCCCTTACTACTTTTACAATTTTCAAATTTTGTTGTTGTTTCTTTGTGTTTGACCATTTGTGACCCCACTTGGGATTTTCCTGGCAAAGATGGAGGGGTTTGCCATTTCCTTTTCCACTTCACTTTACAGATGAGGAAATCGAAGCAAACAGGGGTAAGTGATTTGCCCAAGGTCACATAGCTAGTAAGTATCTGATGCTGGATTTGAACTCATGAAGATGAGTCTTCCTGATTCCAAGTCCAATGCTCTATCTACTGTGCCACCTGACTTTAGGTACTTTATTACTTTTCTCACAACTTAAAATCAATCAACAATGGCCTATTTGCTATTCCTAAAATATGACACTCCATTTCTTGATTCTGCAGCTCCATACTGACTCTCCACTTTGTCTGGAATGCTCTGTGCCCTCACCTCTCCCTCGGTTTCCTTCAAGACTGAGCTCTAATAACACTTTCTGCAGAAGACCTTCCTTGGTTTCCTCAATTCTTGGCACCTTCCCCTCTGTGGTCACCTTCCATCTATTTTGTAAATATTTTGTGGTATCCTGAGTTATTCACACATTGTCTCCTCCATTAGAATGTAAGACCTGGGAGGGTAGAGACATGCTTTTGTCTTTCTTTGTCTTCTTAAAAAAAAAGGATCACCACCTCCAACATACCCAGTGCTTAGCACATGCTGGCACATAGTAAACACTTAATTAAGACTTATTGACTAGCTGACTGACCGAAACTCTTCTGGTTTCTTTTCTTGACCCATTGACCCTGTGAGCTTTATATTGTTTAGCGATAATCTCACTACTACTTGTCTTGAAAACAAATACTGTGGTTTTCTCACACTAACCAATTGGCAACAATTAATCAATTGGAGAAGGTAGGTGGTACAGTGGATGGAGCACTGGACCTGGGGTCAGGAAGATACCGAATTCAAATGCAGCCTCAGACACTTGTTAGCTGTGTGACCCTGAGCAAGTCACTTAACTCTGTTTGCCTCAGTTTCCTCAATTGTAAAATGATCTGGAGAAGGAGATGGCAAACCATTCCAGTATCTTTGCCAAGAAAACCTGTAGAGGGGTCATGAAGAAAAACTACTAAATAAAATTAACTAATAATTAATTCCACAAATGTTTATCAGGCACCTACTATAGTAGATACCCTACACTAGCTTGGGTGCTATGGGAGATTCACAGATAGATAAACCATGACTCTGTCCTCTGAGAGGTGACAATGTAGTAAGAATAATGATACTTGTATACTGATAACATATAATTAACTTAGAAAATAAGTACATAAGAGAAGCAAAAAGTTCTGAGAGATCAGATATAAGAGAGGTCAGTATGAGCAGAGGTGATGGGGGAGGGCTTCACAGAGGGAGTATATTTGACTTGGGTTTTATAAGATCTCAACAGTCAGAGATAGGTGGGGGTGTGGAGAAGGAAGGGCATTCAAGATAGAAGTGTGACATTTAAAAAGTTTGAGAGACATGATTTCTGGGTAATTAATCATTTTATTAATAATGCTAGCATTTCGTTAATAAAAGAGGTCAGTAGCATTCTTGAATGCCAAAGATCCTCATGGTGGTGGGCTCACAGCTTATATGCCTCCAGAAAAGTGGGTGTTCCAGAGGATGGCAATCAATTCTGATTGGTTAACAATTAATGAGAGAATGAATATTATAAGAAGTGGACTCGGGCCAATGAGGGGCTGAGCGATGACATCATGTCACTCTTGGCTAAAGAGAGTATCTCGACACTCAGACCACCTCCAGCCTTGGGCAATGTAGACAAAGGACCTACCTCCACCCATGCTTGCATAAGTGGAACATAGGAGTTCACCTTGGATAAGATTCCTTATAAGGTTAGATGGTTCAACCTTCAGAGAATGAGCTTTGAAATGAAGATTTTAGAAAAAAGAGGAACTCTGGATCTCCCCAAATCATTGGTTATTAGTAATCATTTCTCTCATTGGCAACTGTGGGAGAAAAGTTGTGGAGATGAGAAACTGTAAGATATATCCAGTAATTGTTGAGAACATCGGGGGGAAACAATGAATAAGTAGTCTAGTGGGTATTTATTATATATATTTCTTGGATGCCTAGTTCATCTACTGATTTCCTCTGATATGTATATATATATAGATATAGCTAAGATCTGATTATATCTGGATTTTCTTTCCTCTTAGTTATCTTTTCTTCAGGTTTTCTTTAGGATAACAGGCATTGAATTATAATACCAATTCTTTTGCTCAATTGCACATGTGAGAAACCATCTTTTACTCGCCTTCTGCATCCTTTAACCAATGTATATTGTGTTATCAGGAGTTACGTAGAGAAGAGGCAATTACCTATGTAGCAGAATTTATATAAGAATAAATGCAGATATTTCAGAGGTGCTGTTTAATTACCAGCCACCAACGAGATTTTAGGAGTCAAGCAAAAAGCTACACTTTCCCAGTTGTAATTAAAATGGAATTATGTAGTAAAATTATTTTCTCTTAAAATATGAAAGACTTAACCCATTGTAGCTATTTGGTAGCAACATATGTTGTAAGGCTTTGTCTGGATATTACTTGCAAAGGACCTAAACTAATAGTCATTGTTAAATTTTTAAAAATATGGTATCCAAGTGATAGAAGTCTTTCAGACTTCTTTAAAGAAAAAGATCTTTATCCATTGACCAGTGGAAATAGCATCATTGACCTGGAATCAAGGAGACCTGTCTGGGCAACTCTGAGCAGAAGTGAGATAATAGGTCTCAAAACTGGGCTAGACCTTAAGGGATCACTTATAGATGGGTAAGAAGATAAGATTCCAATTTTACAGAAAAGAAAGTAAGACCACAAAAGTTGTGATTTCCCCAGGTCACACAGGAATGAACCTGTGGTGTGGAAAGAGCATTAGATTTGAAATCTGAAGGCTTTGTCATTTACTGGCTATCTAAGCAAGTTATTTCTTGGGCAAATCACTTCACTGGCTCTTACTTTCATCATTAGCAAAATGAAGGTAAAAATATATCCTTTCCCAGGTTGTTGGGAGCCTCAAATGACGTAATCTAAGTAAAATGTTTTTTTTTAACTATAAAATATCATATAATGTCAACTGTGATTGAAGAGAAGGATTTGGGCCTAGAAGTGAAAATTATTATTCTCGTTGGCTAAGGCAGAGATAATAATAATTATTTGTATTTCTATTTTCTGTTTATAGCTGTGACTTCATTGGTTCAGGGTACCTGAGGGATGGAAACTTCATTTGTTGATGTCCGCGGGAATCTTGTCCATAACTTGTAGTCTTAGAAAATTGTGCCGAACATTGAGAAGTTAAATGATTTACTCATGGTTCTACAACCAGTGTCAGAACTTAAATCCAGATCCATCTGACTCTAAGGTTATCCTTCTATCCACTAATGCCTAAAAATGATTATTATTGTATAAGAGGTTTTTATTTTTTATTAGGAGAGAATGTCGGCTGCCTTGACCATTGTATGTTGTATGTTTCTAATATGTAGACATTAGACACACTAAACCATTCCTCTGGTTTGTATTTTCTGCTGACTGATCTTTGGTGACTCTCCAAATTAATTATCTTCATAGTTCTAAACAAGGAGATCCTCTCAGAAGTTCTTTTAACCCAAAATGCGCCTTCACCAAGGACCAGTTTAGCTTTTAATAAGCAGTAGTGCCAATGGACCAGATCTTAATGGAAAAGAAAGCTACTCCTGAGATGTAAGTGAAAATTATAGGATTCCAATACTCTTTAAGAGTGCTTATGTTACTACTTCTGAGCACTGAAAGGTACCTTAGGAGCCCAAAATATTTCTCAAAATGCTAAACTTACATACCAAGAGTAATTGTCTCACTGGTAGAGTCTTGGTCCAATGGCTAGGACTGATTCCAGAATCAGTATGAAGCAATGCAGTGTAATAGAAATAGCATTGGGCTGGATGGGTAATTTAGGAACATAATTAAGATCCTAACTTTAGAAATGGAGAGGATCACTTAGTTCAACCTCCTTATCTTTTAGATGAGGGAATGGAGAGGCAGGGAAAAATCAGTGACTTGACCAAGGTTACCCAGTTAGAAAATGGCAGAGCTCAGGTCTGAACCCAAGTCAAATGATTAATACATAATATAATATATTGTTTCAGTTTTAGTTCTGATTGTGCTAATAACTGTATGACCATGGACATATGACTCCACTTTCCTGTGATAGATGATTGATTGGACTTCTATTTTATTGGACTCCTATTCTATTACGATCAGTATTAATAAGTTTGATATGATTCCATAGGGGCGGTGATTCCAAGTTCTGCATATTAGGCCTCAGAGCTGTAAATTCACTTGCTTAATCATAAGAAACTAACTAGAGGGTCTCCACCCTTGTTTTTGTCTTGTTATAATGACCAAGCCTAGTGTGGAAGAGGTGACTCAATTACATGGAAAGGCTCCCAGCTATTTTTGTTGTCCCTCTATCTCTTGTGATCCCTCTGTTGCCCAACATGGGGACATGACCACGAGCACTTGGCCAATGAGTGACCTTGATTGCCAGCCTGTGCCTGCCTTTCTACCAGCTCATGGGTGTTCTCATTGGCTTGGTAGGACCTCCTGAAAGGTCAAGGTAGGTTTGTTAAGGCCTTCTCATTAGCCTGTTTGTCAGCCAATGAGATTCTTTATTTTTTGTAGACCTTCCTGGAGGGTCAAGGATTTATTCATGTTGGATTTTTATGTGGGAATTCCCTCCAACAGATAAAGATAGATAGCTGTTTTGCATCTTTTTGTTTGAGAGCTGCTTGAGTTATAGTAAAGTGACTTGTCCAAGGTCACACAGCTAGTCTGTTCATAGGGTAATAGAACTAGAGGTTGATCTGGAAAAGATCAGAGGTCAACTAATCCAACCCCAAGAAACCTGGGGCAGGGGAGAGGGCAAAGATGTTAAATGATTGGTCCAAGCTCCTTGAGAGCAGAGACTCTTTTTAACTTTCTTTTTATCCCTGATGTTTAGCACAATCCCTGCCACATAGTAAATAATTAATAAATGCTTGTTGATTCATTTATTTCCTACTTAAATTTTAATTTAATGATTTTTTTCAGTTACTGAACATTTATTTTATCTGTCTCCCCCTGCCCCATCCTGACTGAGCAAATTGTCAGAGGTGAGACTTGATCCCAAGTCCTTTAGCCTCCCAAACCAGCTGTACTTATCAGATAGGCAGCCAGTGCCACTGTAGCTCATGGAGTGCTGGGCCTGCAGTCAGGAATTTCATCTTCCTGAGTTCAAATCTAGTTTCATACACTTACTAGCTGTGTGACCCTGAGCAAGTCACTTAAGTCTCTTTGCCTCAGTTTCCTCTTCTGTAAAATGAGCTGGAGAAGGAAATGGCAAACTGCTCTACTATCTTTGCCAAGAAAACCCCACATTGGATCATGAAGAGTTGGACATGACTGAAAAGACTCAACAAAAACATTTGCCAGAAGACAATATTTATGACTTTAAGGCAACCCTTCGATCCTCTAAACTACTCTCCTTGCTTATCACTGGCATTTTCCTCTTCCTTCTTCTTAGCTAGACGATCCTTGGAGTCCACTCCAATTTTGAAATCTTGTGATTCTGAACTTTGTCACTTTATCATAAGAAACCTCTGGTAAAAGAAACTTCTGGAAAGCATGGATGCAATGTGGTTGACATACAAACACAGAGAAACAGTCAGGTCTTACACCTCATAGGTGATAGAAAATGACATATCTCATCTGCTTCTTGGAGGGTTAATGGTGTAGCAAAATTACAGAGTGTCTGTCTGTTTCTAGAAATAAATGCACCTCAATGGCCATGGAGCTAATGGAACTGAAACAAATTTTGAAAATAGCAACTTTGAGGAATATGCCATTTATTTTTGGGGACATCTAAAGAACTCCTAGTACCGTATTGTGAAGTAACACTCAAATGGAAGAATTATTCTCATTTTGAAGTCCACTAAGAGACAGGGTTTTTAAGATATAGTGCCTGAAAAGTTCTCTTATTAAATTGTGCAGGCCTTGGCAACCTGTGGTTTAGAAAATGGGAATATTTGCACCTTGTGGGGACTTTGTTTCTGTGGTCATTTATGCTGCATGATCAACTTTCCCAGGGAAAAATGACTCATGGCTCATTATTAGTGTCATTATAGACTTGTGTTGTCTCTTACTCAAATCCATCTCAAATAGTGCTGCATCTGTCACTATCCCATGCTTTACGCAAAGTATGGTCATAATTTTTGTAGTACCCTGGGGCTAATGAAGCCACAAAGTATAGGAAAGTATTTGATTCCTAAAAATTATTTTCATTACATTAGAGTTCTCTGTGGATAACAAACCTAATTGGGGAAGAACTTCCTAAAATGGAAAACAAATAAAACAAGGTGATCTTGTATCATTTTAAAACAAAATCATATTTTTATTGCTATCTTTTGTCTTCATATCACTTTCATTTTCAAATATATCTTTTCCCCTTCCCCTCCATAAGACTAAGAAAAAAAAATGAAAAAAAAATTCTGTAAAACCAACCAATGGATCAGTGGTACCTGAAATTATATACAATACATCACACCCTAATTTCTGTAAAGAGGGGAGAGAGGTATATTTTTCAACTCTTCTCTGGCATCAGGGTTAGTAATTATAATGTAGTCAATTAGAACTTGTCAGTTTCAGAACAGAAGAAGTGAGTAATGACTAAAGGCAAAATATTGATTCTTTACATTTCTCCCATTCTTTAGTTTCCCCTTGGACAATTAGAAAATGTTCTTAATTCTATTTTCAAGTCCCACTTCAGGTATTAGCTGGTTGTAGGACCTAGGGCATTCTTCCAACTTCCCTAAACTTCAGTTTGGACTTCAATTCTTTTCCTTTTGAACATTTATTAAACATTTATCGTGTTCTTGAACTTGAAAATCATACCTTCATTTTCTTTTAAAATGTCCACAACTCAGAGTTGAGCAGAACCTACTTTGAAGACCTACTTCAATGAACCGATGATTGAATTAGGGTATTGATTTTGTGTACATACTAATAACCATGTACATAAATCATACATGCTTTTCTGTACTTGATACTGGCAAGAGCCTTGAAATCCTATCATATGAAGATAGGTGTACCTGGGGAGATTTATCACGAAGCAGGTTATTACTTTTGCCTTCAAATATTTGAAGGGCTGCTATTATTCCAGAGGATTAGACTTATTCTATGTAGCTCAGGATAACTGAAGAATGGGAAGAAATTATAAGGAAGTGGGGTTCAGCTCAATGTAAGGACAAATTTCCTAACAATTAGAGTTGCCCCCAAATGGAAATGGTTGCCTAGTCTTAATGTAGGCAGTGGGTTTTCCATCACTGGAGGGCTTCAAGCAGAGGAACAGTGATTACTGTTGTGGAGGTTTCTTCAGGTAGGAGTTAGATCAGTCAGTATTTTTCCAACCTCTGGACTTCATGAAATTCTTACTTGTTAGCAAATCTTTTACTACTAATGGTCCCTACTTCTTAAAACCTAGAAACTTAAAAAATATGTTGTCATTTTTCTCTTTCTTCTTCTGCATCCTGTAACTGCTTTCTTCAGTGGCTCCTGTTCTCAGTTCCCTTAGGCAGTGAGAGCTTCAGCAATGGGGCTGTGGAAGGTAGAGTGGTGCATTGGTGGAGAATGTATTACCCATTCACAGCATGGTTTGAATTAGGAAGCAATGGAGTAGAATATTTCTGAGATCACAGGATCATAGATTTAGAGCTGGAAGGGGACTTTAGAGACCATTTAGTTTAACTTTTTCACTTCAGAAATGAGGAAACTGAGGCCCATAAAGATAAAAATGACTTTCCTGAAATCATACAGGTAATTGATCAATAATCATTTATTAGAATTCTCCTGTGTGCTAGGCACTGTAGTGTGGTTATAAGGTAGTAAATGGCAGAGCTGAGATTTGTACCTGTTTCCTCTGCTTTAATCATCACCTTTTCAACTGTGCCCCATTGCCTTGCCTTTCTAGTCTAAGATTCTTAATTCTAAGTGTTAGAGAACAATTGCCAACTGTTCAGAATATTCTCCCCCCTTGCTTGATCTTAATGATTGATAAAGTTAACTTTAGTCTACCCCATTGGAATTAACCCAATATGAGCAACAGGCAAAAATGAAAAGTGTTTGAACCCTGGTGTGACATAGGAAGGAATGGGAATAGCATGAATGTACTTGTTTTTAGGAATTTGTGAATTAGACTTCTTCAGGGCTCATAATTAACCATGGGATGTTAAAGGTGGGTTTTGGCAGACAAATGGAACCAATGGTGTGGCTATTCAATTCTACTCAACAAGTATATGCTATGTTCCTTCTTATGAGTAAGGTACTGTGCTAGGTCCTAGGGATATAAAGAGAGACATGAATGGTCCTTTCCCTCAAGCAGTTTCCATTGTACTGGGAAAATCCAACTGATAAACGTTATTTGACTGGCCATATTTGTTATTCGGGGGCAGAATGAAGTTGAAGTGTTAGGGAGACTTTTTCACACGTCTAGCCCCCAAGGTACATCTCCATCATGTAATCATTTCAGAGAGAGAGCTTTCTTGGTCTGTAGTATGTTCTGGACCTAAAGGTTCATGCTCATTATAGATTCCCCTTTGGCAGTGTTACTTACACCTGGACTGTGGGGCAGTGTACTAACCTCTCTATGGGCAAGCAAGATACTCGGACTAGGGAAAATAAAGGGTGGAGACATACATAGCACCTGGTTTCTCAGTGTCATCCCTTAGTGAAATATAGTGGAATGAACACTATAGAGCAGTGGTTCTCAACCTGTGGGTTATGTTCAATTTGTAACAATGAAAATACATCCTACATATCAGATACATTCATAACAGTAGCAAAATTACAGTTATGAAGTAGCAACGAAAATAATTTTATGGTTGGGGGTCACCACAACATGAGGAACTGTATTAAAGGGTCGCAGCATTAGGAAGGTTGAGAACCACTGCTATAGAGAGTCCTGAATTTGAATTCTTACTCTGACATGTACTAACGATATGATTCTAGATAGATCAACTTAACCTCTACAGACCTCAATTTCCTCATCCGTTAAGTGGGGATGATAATATTTGCATTACCTAACTCAGGGGTGGTTGTGAGGAAGGAGCTTTGTAAACTCTAAAATATTTTTGGAATATGAGCTGTTATTATTATTATCTTCCTGAGAATTATATAGAAGTAGTATACCAGAGTTAATAAGAACAGGGCTTAGAGTCGGATGAATTGGTTTCAAATTTCTCCTAATTCTTACCAGATATGTAACACTGGTCAGTTCTTTGTGCCTTAGAACCTCCCTAGGACTTATCTACTAAAACCTAGATGGGTTGCAAGCTGCTCGATGGAAGGTATTCCTACCCTGAGAGTTCTCTAAGCTAGGGAGAAAAAACCCAAATGCACAAATCCTTTATACATTTCTGTATTTGAAAGTCTTGACACATCAGGCTAGCATGCTGATGCACAAAAGGAGGGCCATTCGGGCCCCTAACCTAGAGAAGTCACATTGCTTTGTATGCTTCCTTCTCTCACCTTGCCTTATACTCTTCTACCTCATCAGGATTATAAGGAGTAGGTTTCACACACACTAGATAAAGTTGTTTTGCTTTTCCTTCTTAAACAGACCCAAAGAAGCAACTAGTGTTAGGGTATAAACTCTAGGTTAGACTTTAGGAGCAAATGAAACCTATTTCTGAAGTGTTGCCTGTGTTGCCTTCACCACTGTGCTAACAGTAACTCTGATTTGTAAGCCATTGCGTTCATTGTGATCCTTGCAGGTTCTGTGTATTTTTTTTTTGTATGTCAGTGTTCTGTGACTCTTTGGCTTGTAGGGATGCCCAATGGGAACAATCTTAAAATTGTATCTGGTTATGGAAATGTGATTTGAATTGTCCACTTTGGGCAATAGAGGCAAGCTAGGGATGAAGGAATTGGTCAGTGATCAGTGATCAGTTGAGGGACCTCAGATTCAACTGATTCTTCCAAGGGCATGCCTACTCCCGAGACCTTGACCTCTGACTCACAAAGTTAGAGAACAGAATTGAAAGTAAAGAGATTTCATTGCGTATATAATACTCCATGGAACTTTTGATCAATACAAAAATGCTAGCTACAGTTTTTCAAAAAGTCTGACAAAGCAGAGTGTTTCAGAGATTTAAAAAACACAATCTTGGGGAAAAACTATCTTATGCAGCAGGACCAGACTAGGAGTTTATTTATTTTTTTTTCCCTGGGAAGCTCAGCATATTTCCCATTATAGAAATATCATTAATGCCTTAAGAATAAAAAGTATAAAGTTGGAAACTGAATTTGCAATTAAAGAAATTCTTCTGTACAGGAAACAATTTAAACCAAATTCCTTTAATGCATTATAAAGTCTTATGAGTATTTTATATAATAATAGCAATAATGCATCAGCATAATATACTTAAATACTAAGGGTGATGGATGGTTACTAAGTGATTATTCATAGACTTTCCTGGGAAAGTGGTGCTTAAAAAG
>CM053582.1:506244637-506266021 GCA_028627135.1 Pseudochirops cupreus
AATCAAATGTTAAAAATATAAATGTATATATATATATACACTATTATTATTATTATTATTATTATTATTATTAATTACATCCAACTGGGAATTAAGGTACACAGGCACTGTGGTAGGGAGATCCATCCTGCCTTACCAGAAAGTCAGAGGGGCGAGGGGGAGGACATAGGAGAGAGCAGATTGGGGGAGAGGTTTTACAGTGGAATGGCTGTTTTGAGGTGTTGGGTAGGGGAAAGATGGGGAGAAAATCTGTAACTCAAAATCTCGTAGAAATGAATGATGTAAACAAGAAAATAAATTAATTAATAAAAAATAAAAATAAAAAATAAATTTAAAAAAATAAATGTTTAGTTACAGATCACTAAATACTAAGCCTAAAGGCCTGAAGAGGAGGACCTCAAAGCCGAAGTGGTAGGAGTCCATGCCTATGAGAAATCAACCAAAAATTAGGATAAAACATCTTTTAAAACATCAGTGTAATATTCTCAGGCACAACTGATGAATTGATTGGTTTCGTTGAGCTGCTTTTTTTCTTTCTTTTTAAACCTTTGGTATCAAGGGATGGCTCACCAAAGATGGGAGAGAAGAAGGATATTTCAAAATGAAAGTGATGTAAAAAGAAAGAATAAAAAGAAAAAGAAGACAAAAAATTAAAATAAAAAAATTAACCATGTAAATCCACTGAAAAATATGTAATATATATACACAATTTCAGAAGTACATCTATAACATTATGCCAGTCTGCTATTGTTTCAGCAACTGCTGCCACTGAGAGGAACCAGAGACTCTTCCCTTCCACAGCCAGTCCTCAATGTCCTACCGCCAAGTTCCCATCAGGCACAGGATGCCCACTGCCAATTGGATGCTAACCAAGTCACCTTCACCCACCCTTTAACTCCTTACATCTACTGGAAATATCACAAACTTCCATTGCAGTCTAACCTTTAATCCCACTATTGTCTTGGTAGAGGACCAACTATTTGCCCTGCCATTATTTCCCAAGCTCCACTGGGCCTTACTATCTGCCTTTCTACTTTTCCTGTCCAAATCCTCCCTCATCTTTCCAGCTGTCAGGAACTAAACAAAAACTCCTTTATTTATTATCTCCCCCAATCTGGTGATGTCCTGGAGAGAAAAAAATCAATTTATTATTTACATCTCTAGCAATTGGTATAGCACTTGACACAAAGTGATTAATAAATGCCTTTCCATTCCAAAGGGAAGAGAAACAAAGATTCATATCAACATGGATTCCCAAATAGTGCATTCCCTATCGTCCTAGCTGAAGTATGACTCTGTACCGTACAAGGTTAGTCAGCCTTCCCTAGAAAACATTGAGTAACAGGATGTGTACTGCTCCAGATATGCTTTCCTCCTTTTCAATAGTTCTAATGGTTAGGAACTTTCTTTTCTCCTGCTGATTCAAAACCTGACTCCCTATAACTTCTCCCAACAGGCTCTAGTTCTGCCAACTTGGATCAAGAAAAACAAGTGTAATTGTAACTCTTCAAATACTTGAAGACAAAAGAAAACATTTATTAAGCACTTACCATGTACAATACTGTAATGGTAATGGAATTTAAAGATCCCCTTCTTCTGGCGTCCTCTGCTTGGGCCTGTCTCTAAATCCATTGCACTAGCTCCTCCCAGTTCAGCCACCTCTCTTCACATCAACAAGTCCATCCCACGAGTGGGATTCACAAGCTCTGGGTTTTAACACAACCCCAAAACCAAGCCAATACAAGGGGATCTTTAAATTCCACTACCATTACAAATGCATAGGACTAGACACTGGGGATTACAAAGACAAAATGAAATCATCCCTGCCTGCCAGGAGCTCACCTCCAAGTAGGAAGCATGGTGGCAGACAGGAGGGTGCATCTTGTACAGAAACAAATCAAAATAAGCTCATTTGAGGAGAGAGAGCTCATTAACAACTCATAGAGGCAAGGAAAGCTTCAATGAGGAGTTGATGGTTGATAAATGTTTATTGAACTGAACTGAATAAATGTTTGTTGAATTGAATTGAATAAACACATGCATGTATGTTGTCAAGAAGGGAGATAAACAGAGCTTTGTGGAGCAAGGACAGCCATCCCTTCCCCCATCAACAACACAGGTGCTTTGAGCATAGGATGCAAGCATCTAAGTATATAAGCACAATGGGAACTCTAGTAAGCAGTCAAGGATATTAGTCTGCATCTGGGTAATACTTCACAGATAGTGTTGATCTCAGGCTTGGAGGACTGATAACGAAACACACCATTTTCTTCTGAGTAGAGAAACTGGAGAGTATAGATATGGAATGCAAACTGCCAGACTTGATTGCCATACAGACTGTTTGGTGTTTTGTTGTTATTAAGTAGAAGGGTTGCTGGAATGGGGGCAAGCAGTTGAAATGAAAAAGAACTGACACGTAAAAACAGAAGGTGGAAATGTAACTATTTTTAAATGCAAAATTTAAAAATCATATTAGAAATTAAACTAATGTAGGTAATTGTTTAGATTGACCTTGTACTTCATGCATGTTGGAGCATCATTTGGTAAATTTCAGGGATGGAAAAAAGATGCAGGGGGGTGTGTTTCACATCCATAAGAATCTCAAATGTCCTCACCTGCCTTAACTCTTGGGTGAGTTTGTGAATAACCACAGGGAGTTAACTCTTCAAGAAGATTCCTCTTATCTTGGCTGTCAGTAGACTGTGGCAATAAGCTGGAAATACAAACTGGGTTTTCTTAAGATCGCCTAGAGAATTGTTAGTGATAAACTTTAACCCTGCTTTTCCTTCTTACATAAGAGAAGAAAGAGAAAGGGGAGGAAGCAGTAGCTGCCACGCTCAGAAAGGGTTTTAAGTAGATTTCACAAAAACTAAGGAGTAGAAAAGTGTTGTGAATTTTAAATAATAAAATTACCTCATTAAATAATTTATATAATAAAATCATCAATTCATTATCTTGATTTTCATATGACTTGCATCAATTCCACCTATGACATAAAGCATTCCCAGAACTGAGCTGTCATATACATACACACACAAACATATATACATATTTTTCTATGTGTGTATGTACATATATACATATATATGTATAACACTTTTTTCATTCTGGGCATAAAGAACCTGGAAAATAGAAAAGCTAACTTGAATTTACCCTTCCATGGTCTGCTGAATCAAATGACATTTTGTCAGTTTTCAGTTCATTTTTCTCCCTTAAATCTTTATGACTGACACTATTTCAAGTTCTCCATGGCTTTTCTCTATAAAATACGTGCTGTTTGGGCACCTCTGATGTCCAAAATATCAAAGACATGGCATGACATTATTTATGTGGCCAATTTCTCTTCATTCCCCCAAATGGGCCACATACGATATTCACACCGTCATTTGCATTCCAATATTAGTTATCTTTACTCAGAGGCAATTCGATGTCACTGAAAGAATCCTGGATTTGGAATAAGAATGATGCTCTGCCACTTACTAGCCTTGTAGCCAAGAGGAAATAGCTTAGCCGTTCTGAGCCTCGATGTCCTTAGTAATAAAATAGCAATAATGTTTTCTTTACCTACATCGAAGGTATTGTGAGCAAAACTTTTTGCAAACTACAAAGCACTATAAAAGTGTGACCTGTTATGAATTTTGGATACCTCATTATACTTCTAACAAACATGGAGCAATTCCTAGTAAGTCAATCAAAAAAAGATCAACAGGAATTTTAGGGTGTTTTTTCATGTTTCAGCAACTCTAGCTGAGTGACTTTTTGAATAATTCATTATTAAAATCATGCCATTGGCAAAACTAAGTCATTTCCTTTAAGGAAGATGCCAGTGTGCTACCAATAGGAAAATCTGGGGTTTTCTTTCAATGGAATATAGATTAGGGTGGATTACTTCAAGCTTTTTAGAGCTAAGGTTTTTTTTCTTTCTTTAAAAAACAAGTAATGCCCTAATAAATGCCACAGACAAGAGTAAAAATGATGGAATCCTAATAAAACTGCTCCCAGCCCCAATATTCTAACTTTATTATAGGTCTGGACCCACTGAACAGTAGGCCCACTGTACCTACCTAACCCCCCCAATATCCTAACTTCTCCATATATGCCTCACTGCTCACTGGAACAGCAGGTGTGTCCCTGAACTCTTAGTTCCCACAGAAAAAGTAGGTGTGTCCATGTGATGGGAACCTAGCTATTGCCGCTACCAGGTCACTGGCCTCCAGACCCATTCCTACAGAAACAGTTGTATTCTTGTATTCAATCATAATCACATCATCCATCTAGCCCAAGACAGGACCACAATACCTAACTATCTGTCTTAACCAGACAGGACCACAATAGCTAGCCAGTTGGAGGTTGGAATGATCAGAATGTTTAACTACTGAACCATAGATGGGACCCCTCCTCCATTATCTAATCCCTCCTGCCTTTTTAATATTAACGATATTCGTCTATTCTATGTAAATTTCTGTTATGTAATTGCATCTTTACACTATAAAAATCCATCTTGCTTTCTCTAAAGTTGCTGGTTCCTCTTGGAACTTAGCCCGTTTCATGAGAGGCATCAGTCTCAATAAATGCCAATACTTGGATTAGAGGTGGTCTGACTCTGAATTCTTTGAGACGGTTCCACCACAACACATCACAAAACCGCAACAGTTTTGGGGTAGTCATAGACTCCATCTCAACAGTTTTTGGCATCCCTGGGTTTAAACCACAACAGAAAGATTTACTATGTACAATCACTGATATGCCTTCAAATGCACAGCAAAGTCAACATCTGCATTATATGAGTGACCAATTCTCATAATAATACAACTTGCAATCTGTATTAGTGAATGGAATACACAAATGAAATTGATAGTTTCTTTAAACACTAAATAAAAGTAAATAGTGAAATAAATAAGATTAAAAAAATAAAGTTCTAAACTTCTAAACTAAATTTGTTTCTAAAAGTCACTAATGTTTCTATGATACAAATAAAATTTTGGAAAAACATTAGGAATGCCTATTATATGCAAGGCACCAGGCTAGAAACAAAAGTTACTCAACTTCAGAAGGGCATGAGGAATTCATGGAGACCCTAAATTCAATCCTTCCATTCAACAGACAATTACTAAGCATTTGCTTTGTGCCTGACCCTAACACCAAGCACTGATAGAGTACGTGAAAATGAATAAGACACAAGCCCTACCTTCACAGAGCTCATAATCCAGTAACATAAAACTGTAATTTTGGCATCATTTACTGTGTTGGGCCCGGAAGCAGGAGGACCTGGGTTCAAATCAGGCCTCAAAAACTTACTAGCTGTGTGACCCTGGAAAAGTCACTTAACTCTTCTTGCTTCAGTTTCCTCATCTGTAAAATGATCAAGAGAAAGAAATGGCACACCACTTTACCAAGAAAACCTCAAATGGTATCACAGACAGACACACCAACTCTGTTAGTACACTAACTATTCTCATGGTCATAAGAAAGCACTATCTATCATGTTGAGGGGAGATGCCTAGAACAGAAAGATCACAGTCTCTGACTCCCAGTCTCTTGGATTTGTTGACTATCATTCCACCTTTGGAAGCCTTCCATTTCTTCCCCTATAAAATAAGGGTGCTTGGCCTTATGCTCTTCTACCTCTAAAGACTAACAGGCGATGATCTATGGATGATTTCAAAGAGGCATGAGAAGACTTATATGAACTGATCCAGAATGAAGGAGCAGACCCAGTACAATTTATACTAGAATATCAATATTAAAAACACAAAGGATTTTAAAGAGTTTTCCAAATTAAAAATGAGCAGAATTAGGAGAGCAATTTATACGACAACTGTAAAAACAAACAACTTTCAAAACTGTAAGAACTATGATCGATACAATGATTAGTCACGATTCATTACAGAGGACCAGTGATGAAACATGCTATTCATTTCAGGGAGCTGATGGATTCAGGGTATAGATTAAGAAAGACTAATCAATAGATTGATGGATATACATGCTATAGATATAGCACAGAGGCAGTGAAGGAATTTGTTTTGTTTTTGTGTATATGCGTGTATCTATATTTGCATATGTTACTATAGATTTGTTTTCCTTTTTATTTTTCAATGGGATGGGATGTGGGTAAGAAAATAAATAGGTTTCTGTTTATTTTTTAATAGAAAGTTGAGGGATGATACGGGATGGAGTACTGCATTGTACTTCCAGATGAAGTGACTATATTATTAATTTTTCTTGTTTTAATTTGTCACCAGAGACTTCTGGTATGGGAATAATGTGAAAATGTAATACAAAACATGTGTTTGAACTTTTTAAAAATTATATCAACTGATAATCATGAACATAAACAAACTGGTGAAGATACATAGTTAGATTACCACCCTGATCCCTCAGGGTTACCCCTAAACTCTAAGGAGACAAGTAGCAGTCATGCTCTGGGGACCTAGCTCTTTGCTGACTTGATAAAAACAAACATACAAAAAAATAGTCCTACTGTCCTCTGAGGGCACATATCTAAGGTGTGCCCAAATACCTCTCATAACTTGCCAAAGTTAGGATTAGGAGATATCCCACTCCTTCCCTGAGTCTATACATGTTATCAATTAAATGAAGTGAGTAGCTTGGACAGCCCCTAAGGTCTCTTCAAACTGTAACTCTGATTCAAAGAAGGATCTCTGGAAAGTTAGAACTAAGAAACACACATGCGACTGCAAAGAGAAGAGAGCAGAGGTGCACATAGGAATTCCAAGATTCTGACTGCTAAGATGTCATTCAGAAGGGGTCAAAGTAAAAAGAGTAAAGTAGAGATACTTGGTAACTTCGTGCTGAGAGGGACTGGGGAAACTTTTCGTTGACCTGATAACAAAAAAAATAGAAGCCTGCTGACTTTTCATCCAAGATGCAACAGAGAACCTCCCAAGGCTTGTCAAAATGGATGACTACCACCCAACTTTGGTAATTTACATGGGAACAAATGATATTGCCAGAAGGAACCTAGGAAGCATTGCTAAATATTACAAATTATTCAGACAAAAATAATCAAAGCCTTAGGGACACATATGGTATTTTCACAACTGCTGCCAATCAAAGGCAAAAGTTCAGAAGAGAAAGGCAGATATGGGAAGTGAACAGCCAGTTAAAAAGGATAGTGTCTGAGCATGGGGCATAAAACTAGCTGTGATGGGTGGAATATGCAATGAGGCAAATTTAGGAGTGAGGAAATAATGTCCTAACAAGAAGAGCTATCCAAAAGAGAATGAACTGCCTCAGGAGGTAGGGGTTGACACTTGTACTTATTTTATATTTACGCTTTCCCTGATCCTCTCACTGGATTTATTCAAACAAAGGTTAGATGATCATTTGTTGGGAGATGTGGTAGATGTGATTGGTTTTTACATGGGGTTGGACTACATTATATGGGTGATTTCCAACTCTTAACATTCTGTGATTCTTTAAAGAGTTCCAACAAACTGATCTGGTAATCTCACTAGTGATATTAGGAGTAGAATAGGCCATGACATGGCACGTCGCCATGCCACTCATAGTGAACACTTAATAATTGTTTTTTGCTTACCATCCTGCTTACAGTACGAGGACAGAGAAATATATATACAATTTTTCAAAAAAAATGTATCAAATTCAGCCAAAAAAACTTTGCTAAGCACTTCCAAAGATGAAATTATGTATGGTCCTTAATGGTAAGGGGCTTATACCTAAGAAATCAGAGAATGATAAATAGTTTGGTTTGCTAAGAGTTTAAGAGTTTGAGACAAGTGTGGGTTGGAGCTAGATGGGACCTTGACTGCTACTAAATGATATAATCAGGATTTGAACCTGTGTCCTCTGACTCCAAATTTAATACATTTTCCACTACACCATACTTTTGCAACCTTTGAAATAAGTGTTCTCTTAACTATTTCCAAATAACTTTGTGCAATATTGCTGCAGCTAGATTATAAAATTGAGAGGACAAGTAACATATTTAATATTCTTGGGTTTCCCTGACAACTGGCATATGGCTTCACACATAGTAGAAACACATAAGCTCCTAAAAAATGGTAGATTTAGAGTTTCAAGGGGCCTTACAGAATATGGAGTCCAACCTTTCTAGTTGAATGGCATGAAAATTTAAAGACAGGTGAGCCACCAAACATTCAATTCCTTCATTCCTCAAAATCCTCTCAATTACTTTGCAAGGATGTTTCATCCAGTGTTTTCCTGTTAAATTTAAATGATATAATATCAATATTTGCTATTACTATGTGAATTTTCACTGTATTCACCAGAAACTGAAAGTTTTTCCCCTTTCTAATCCATCCTCCATGTTCAAAATAATATTCTAAAGCAGGTATCTGACCATGACAATCCTGATTTTTAAAAAAATCAGGGTGGAGTCAAGATGGTGGAGATAAGACAGAAAGTTGCCTGACCTCTGCCTAATGTTCCTCAAAACACCTTTAAATCAGACTTCAAAACAAAGAGCTGGTTTTATGAAAAAAAAAATAAATAGATAAAACATTAGTTAATTTGATTTTAAAAAGAAAGATTAAAACCAAATTACCAGTATCAAAAAGAAACATGATGAATTCACCATCAACCAAGAGGAAATTAAAGCAGTAGTTCAGAGCTATTTTGCCCAATTCTATGGCAATAAATCTGATAATTTAAGTAAAATGGAGAAATATTTACAAAAATATAGGTTGTCCAGATTAACAGAAGAGAAAATAGAATTCTTAAATAACCCTATCTTAGAAAAAGAAATTGAAGAAGCCATTAATTAAAGAAATTGAAGAAGCCATTAATTAAATCCCTAAGAAATATCCCCAGGGCCAGATGGATTCACAGTTGAATTCTACCAAACATTTAAAGAACAATTAACTCCAATACTATAAAAACTATTTGGGAAAATAGGTGAAGAAAAAGTCCTACCAAATTCCTTTTATGACACAAACACGGTGCTGATAACTAAACTAGGAAAAGCCAAAACAGAGAAAGAAAACTATAGCTCAATTTCCCTAATGAATATTCATGCAAAAATTTTTAAATAAAAACTAGCTAGCAAGGAAAGTATAGAAATATATCCCCAAGAGCATATACTAGGACCAGGTGAGATTTAAACTTCATCTGGAGGCAGGAAGATCTGAGTTCAAATGTGACCTTGATGGGGTGCTTGGGTGCTTGTGCTCAGACCCCAATTCCAAGATCACATTTCTCCCTTGCCTCAAAACACTAGACCTGGCAGTTTCTCCCTAAACCAAAGACACTATGCCTAGCAATTACTCATGAGTGGGCCCCAGCAAAACACTTATCTCTCTCCCTGGTATAATAACAAACTGCACCTGTAGGAATTATTAGTGTGAACTGGCTTTGTACTAGCTCATAAAGATATTCAGTATCGACTGGACTATCTATACCAACTCCCTACGTCATTATAAGCATCCTGGACTCCTCACGGTGTGTATCCTAGACTTTAGACATATGTATACTCCCTACATCTATCTTGTCAAACAAGACATTGATTGATGGCAGACCGGGCAATCCTCAGTCATCCCTGATGGCTAGTAAATTTAGTGAGGTAGCGCACCTAAAAATCACACCTCCCTGTGCACCCCCCCCCCTTGGAATTTTCCCAGTGAACTCTGAGTAAAATGCCTTCACAGCAGATACAAAAAGTCCATGTTCCTTTAAGAACTGACCACTCCTTAACCATTCCCTAATCCTGCCCCACATCACCTAGTTAGCATATTTGGCACATGTTTTACTATAGTTTATCCTATATAACTGTATCTCTCTAAGGTTGCAGGTTCCTTAAGAACTTTTGCCTGCTGAAAAGCATACAAATAAAACCATTGCCAACTTGACTTAAAGAATGCTTGAGTTCATTGATTCTTTCTAGATGACCCTTTACTGTTACTGCACCCACATCAGCCTTGGATACTTACCAGCTATGTGATCCTAGGCATGTCATAACCCCATGTGCCTCAATTTCTTCAACTGAAAAATGAGCTACAGAAGGAAATGGCAAACCCCTCTGACATCTTTCCCAAGAAAACCCAAAATGAAGAGTCAGGCAGGACTGAAAGGATTGAATACCAACAAGTAGAGTAGAATCGGAGTACTGGGTTTCTGTTTCATCTTTTAGTTGTTTTTAATATGCAGTTGAGAGTCTTTGTGTTCTGAGGATTTAAGTTATTTAGGTATTAAATAGCTTTCCTTTACATAACGTCTATTTTGTACTTTAAGTACCTTTTCTAGAGGGGAGTCTTGTCACCCCTTTAGGTGACAAGAATATGAGAAGACTCAGGTACCATTTCCTACAAAAACCCCTTCCTACTTTTCTCTTCCCCCCTCCCAAGTTAAAGTGATCTTTTCATCCTCAATTTCATTTTAGTACTTTACTTTGTGTTTGGTTTTTTTTTTTTCTGTCCATACCATAGTCCACCTTGGATCATACTTGTCCTATTCCTGCTATTAAACTTCAAGGTTAGGGAAGGCAAAGACCATCTCCAATGCCTAGCACAATGCTTTCTACATTATAAGTTATCAATGAGTGATTATTGAGTTGGACTATATATAACTACTATCAAAAACAGTTTTCTCATACGCAACAAAGTGGCACTATCTTTTTATTATGCTTTCTTCGTTTGCAATAATTACCAAGTATGAATGCTTTGCTATTAAAAAAAAACTGGGCACAGTCATGGAAAATATATGGTTGGAAAACACCTGCATTGGCAAGAGAAAGAGAAGAGGACCTAACTGTTCCTCCATCTCTAATTTCTGGATCAGAAATTAGGAGATATTGAAAAGAACATGTTGGCAGGAAATGCAGATAACTGTGTAGGGAAAAATAAATTGCTTAATGAGAAACAATTAGGCAAGGCTAAAACTTTAACAGATTCCAGCTTTTTTTTCTCTCCATATGAAATGTCATGGGTAAAAACATGTTATCTTGGGCCTTTCACCCTGGAGACAATTTTATCCCATGCGTCAGATTGGAAATAAAACCTTCCAGCGCGGGGCCCTTTTAGGAATAATGAGGTGGATGAAACTCTGCCAGGAATACAAGATAGGATGATGCTATAGACTATAACTGTGACCAGATGGCATTGACAAAAGCCACTGATTCAGTGTGACAGTCAAGGATTAAACTGCTCCTCTTAAGTATTTCAGAGTTTAATGGAACTTCAGCTGTACTCCAGAATATGAGGAGGGTCATCTATAAACCAGTCCCCCAAAGCACTTTGAAAATAACATCAAACCTGTCCTTTACATTTTAGTAATGCCAGCTAAAAGCATGGTAGTAGCTGAAAATGATGGGCCATTATTAAGTTTATCTTATGGTAGGGTAATTTGACACATTTTCCCACAGTTTAGCCTTTAAGTCTAGAGAGAAAAGATCAAAGAGGGCCTTAATATTCCTTTCACCTTTTAACAGTAATTATTAACAAATAAGGACTGCTGGAGGCTTTTCTCTTCTAGATGACTTTAGCAGGCAAAGAAATGTTACAGCTTTGGTACTGAAGGGAAAGACCACTGGATTGAGAGTCAAAAACTTGG
The DNA here is from genome assembly GCA_028627135.1 of Pseudochirops cupreus. Lineage (NCBI taxonomy): Eukaryota > Metazoa > Chordata > Mammalia > Diprotodontia > Pseudocheiridae > Pseudochirops > Pseudochirops cupreus. Next base: position 506,256,185 of record CM053582.1, read on the forward strand.
GGTTAAAGTCCCAGGTTATCCATGACTAGCATCACAAATTTAGAAATGAATGAACGGTATGGCCACTTAGTCCAACCCCTTTGTTTCAGATGAGTTGGAGCCAATCACCAAGATCTCAGCTTTTTCATGTAAAAACAGAGATAATCCTTCTTACTCTATCTCCTGAGGTTATTGTGAAGATCAACTGGAAAAATAAATGCAGAAATGCTTTGTAATCATGAAGTGCAATTTAAGTATATTTATTATTGTTGGTGTTGATTTAAGAACATCTGTTCACTTGTCCTATAAAGTTGTCTTTACCTCCCAGTAAAGTAAAATGGGAGCTAATGGGTGGCGGCGCCACTTTTCAGCTGTTTGCTAGTGGGCAATTGTGAGTCTGTTGTACTTTTGAAGTACTTTTTTTGTGGTAGAAGAAATAAGTAGCTGTCCTCTACCTGATGTCTGTTTTGCACATGGAGTTCCTTTTCTAGAAAGGAGTCTGTTAATCCCCTTTAGGTGACAAAACAACTTAGTTTTAAAGATTTTTCTAAGAACTCCAGGGTGGGTGCAATGAGCCAGAGAAAAAGAAGACTGATCCCTTCTTTGTGGTCAGGCTTCCCCAGAGTTTTAATCTGGTCTATGTGAATATGGAGCAACACCACCTTTGGAGAAGGGGCATGGTACCTCTAAAATGTGCAGGACCTTTGTGTTTCTTTTGAATTAATTCTGTACATATTGACTTTGTACATACTGTCTTCCCCAGTAGAATACAAGTTCCTTGAGAATAAGAATTAATGCATTTTTTTGGTAAAAGCACCTAACACAACGCCTAATGCATATTAGGTCCTTAATAAATGCTTGTTGATTGAACAAAAGGTTTCCATGCAAAAATCCTACTCAAACAGAGGTGACTCTGGGCTCTCAAAGGCTTCTGTGGATTGTAAGCTCTGGAAGTGTCTACCATCATGGAAAGGCTCCAGGTGTGGTCCTAGTAATTGACTATGTCTGCTTTCTGAGAGTCAGCCTAGCCTAAGTATGTAGACCAAGGGTCATCTCCAGCAGGCTGACCAAGTGATGAATTCTTTGGCTATGGCAGTTCATGAAATAAAGGAAAATGCATAATGTATTTAGTACTTATTATCAGTCCTCCACATCCTCCCTCTACTTCTGCAATAATGACAAGAGGAAAGAGAGCAAAGGGATTCAAGAAATCACATGGTTTACAGACTGTCTATAAATATTAATTTAACTATTGGAACTCTAAATGTGATATCCTTTTTTCAATGAAGAAATTTTAAAATGCTGAAGGGAACAAATCATGTCAATTATGACATTCCTGACTAAAAATAAAGTCTAAAGGGGAGAGAGAAAGAGAGAATAAATAGAGGGTGATTCACTAGTTCTCAAAGAATCAGAATTGGTAGAGTTGTTTCATTGTTTCTGGAGTTAAAAAGATTGGACTCTCAATAAAGGTTTACTGTTTCCCTGACTAGGTTCTGGAATGCCATATTTGTGGCTAGAAAAACTGGACCCTCAGGCAAAGGCCCAGCCTAAACAAGTCTTAATCACCAGATTGAATAATAAAAAATAAAAGTCCCTGGGCCTCAGATACCCTGCCTTCCAGTGCACTGACCTCTTACACTCCCAAGGCCTACAACATCACCTCAGTCACCTCCCACACATAACCTTACCTCTGATTTCTCAACATCTGTAATCTCTCACCTCCAGGATTTTTTTCATCAGAAATTCTCTTCTCTGAATCATAATTTCCTATTCTTTCATTTCTTCCTCTGTCTCCTTTCTCCTAACCATATTTTTCATCCTCCTCATATTCTCTGGCCTCTCAACTCATTCCTACTCTCACACAATCCATCACCTAAGTGCTGGACTCAATTTTCTTTCTTCAAAGTCTTCTAGGGGCAGTTAGGTGGAGCAGTGAATACAGCATTGCCCTGGAGTCAGGAGGACTTAAGTTCAAATATGGCCTCAGACACTTAACACAAAACTAGCTGTGTGACCTTGGGCAAGTCACTTAACCCCAATTGCCTTACATTCCCCCCTCCAAAAAGGAAAAAAAAAGTCTTTTATCCCATATTCTCATTTTGCAGATGAAGAAACTGAGGCCCAGAAAGTTGTTTGAGGAAGTTACCCAAGGTCACATGGGGAGCATTAGAGTTTGGATTCAAAGAAGAGGATGCCCATATCCTTGCCAAGGTCAATCCCCTCTGCATATGCACATGATCCCATCATCCCCTATCTCCTACTAGGGTTTGCCCCATTAATCTCTCCACCCCTCTATCTCGTTCATCTTCAATCTCTTTCATCTACCTATATACAACCTTTTCCCCATTGCTTGTATGTATATAAAGATATATGTATATGTATATATATATATATATATGTGTGTGTGTGTGTGTATATATATATATATATATATATATATACACATATATAAAATGTGCCAAGGTCAACTGCATCCGTACAAACCCTTCCTTTAACCCTATATCTTCTCTCAAGCTACTGTCCTATTTTTCTCCTTTTTACAACATCTTGCCACCTGACTCCCAACCTCACAAGTCAACTGGAACTGCTCTCTACAAGGTTATTAACATGGTCTTTACTACCAAATCCAACAGCCTTTCCTCAGGTCCCATCCTCCTTGGCCTCTTTGTTCCTTTCAAGATTACTGATTATGCCCATTTTGTGTATTTTCTCACTTTGTGCATTCTGCAACATGCTTCTTTCTTGGTTCATCTCCTCTGTGACTATGCCCTTGTTAGATTACTCTCTGTCTTCTGAACTTAGCATGGGTATTTCCATATTCTCATGGCTCTCAGACTGGTAAATGTAGATAATGTAACAATAAAAAAGTATAATTAAAAATACTTTGTAAAAAAAAAGAGTATTTTTAGAGAAGATCTTTAGGCTTAGACAAGGACTGTGGCCTGGAAAATGGAGAAGAAAGGGAAAGATTTTGAAAACTGTCATGGAAAAGAAGGTCAAGAACAGACGTTGAATTGAAACTCAAGAAACTTATTTGGAGCCTGATTTTTCACTTACATGAAGAGTTAGCTATCTTGGTCACTAGAGGCTTCTGGAGTAGGTCTCACATTTTGAGACTATTATTTTAGTTTATGGAGAAACATATTCTCTAGAAATGATTTACTCTTCTCTATAATATCTTTTATTATATCTTTCAAGGAATTTATCCATTTAGCCATAACATGAATGGATAACTGACCCTAGTCTACAGGATGCAAAATTCTAAATAAACAAGCATTCCATATAGCTCAAGAGATATATCCTGACCATCACTATTGAGACTCTCAAAGCCATCCTCAATAGCCCCATTACATGCCAGAAGAAAATAATACAAAATAAAATTGAAAGAATGAACCATCAAAATGTAGCCCTACTGAGGTTTCAATAGTAGCTAGAAATATATGTGTACAAGCTTGGAGACTGTTATGTTCCATATATGAGCTGTTATAGCAGAGGGTTTTAATATTTTTGTTTTCAATGACTCTTTTGGTAATCTGGTAAAGCTTATAGACCTCTTCTCAAGAGAATGCTTTTAAATAATTGAAGGAAATGCTAAATTTCCATTAGAAATTGGTGAAATTAATGATTAATTTTTTCCCTTCCAATTTCATGGACAATTTGCGGGTTCTGGGACCCTAGGCTAAGAACCCTCACTCTGTAGGTAGTGATTGTTTAATAATTCCTGCAGAGACACATCAACAGGAATAAAAAATGTTTCTTATTGCTCTGAGAAGCTCTCAATTATGATTTACAAAATAACAAGGTAAGTGAAATCAATAACAAGACTGGCACCAGAAAGTGGTAATAGGCTTGTAACTCTGAACTTAACAGAAAAATTGTTTGAAGTATCATTATAAAGTGACGGATTACTGTACTTCAAACTGTGCTCAAGTGGCTCCCTCAAAACCCTTATTTCAAAGAAGACTTGGAATTCATTAGATAGACAGACTCCTCAGCTTTGAATATATCCCTTGAATTTGAAAGCACAATTCCAATCATTCATACCAACATTTATTCACATTCATGGTAATTATTTATGGTAGCGTTGAGGACATCAGTTATGTTCTTAACCTGTAAATCATCTTCAAAGGCCCAAGTCCTGAGTTGACTAATTTCTATGACAAGCACATGCCGAATGTTCTGTTTTGTTCTGTTATTGTGTGCCCCTTTGCCCCTTTCACTCTGATGGGAAATTCCTAGTGAAAAAATCCTTCTACCAATCAAGATCTCCAACTTATGGCCATGATACAATGGCAAGAACTCTGACTTGGAGTCAGAGGATCTGGGTTCATATCCTACCTTTGACATGGACTGGGTGACCCTGAGCAAATCACTTAACCTCCCTGGGCCTTGGTGTCTTCATCTATAAAATTAGGGAGTTGCACTAATCTCTGAGGTTGTTTCCAGCTATAAACTATGACTCCATATTCAGAGATATGGGGATGCCGAGAATTTAAGTGGTTTATCCAAGGTCACACAGTCATCATGTGTCAAGGGCAAAACCTGAACCCAGGTAGATTCTACACTCCTTGGAGCTCTTTAAGCAGAGGCTGGATGTTAACTTATAGAGCATGTTATAAAGGCCATATTTCTTACAGGAATGGATTAGAATGGGGCTATTGAAGACTCTTACAATTCTGAAATTCAGCGATTCTATGACTATGATCAGTAAGCCTCTAGTTAGTATGTTGAATGGTACAGTAAATATTATATCCCTTGCTTGGTTACAAATCCTGTTAATTAGTAACAATAAAAAGTGTTCATTTATGCATTCAGCTGGCTGCTTAGAACAAATCAGAATAGGAAACCACTTCTCATTGACCTAAGTATCAGTGAACATACCAGACCCAGATAAAACATGGAGTCAGAACAGAGTTCTGTTTTGTTCAAAGCTCAGTAGTTCTGAGTAAGAGTTCTTGAAGACCCATTATTCATGATGGAAACAAGAGATATATGTTAGTTGATGCTACTTTTCAAGGATGTTTCTTGCCCCAGTGGAAGTATAGTGGGCTTTGGCCAGGCTCTGCTCTGATCTCTACCACATCCTGCTGGTAATATATATATATATAGAGAGAGAGAGAGAGAGAGAGACCAGGGTTTCTTAAACTTTTTTCCACTTGAGACCCCTTTTTGCTTTTGTTGGTTAGTTAGTTAGTTGGTTAGTTGGTCAGTTAGCATTGCACATCCTGAGGACATGCACAGTACAAAGTGCACATGCTTTATGTTCAGAACCAAGGCTGTAGTGAAGTTGTGAAATGCAACATGGGCAAGTGCTTCCAGAAACATCTCAGACTCATTACACATTTGATTTCTAATTAATTTTTGGTCACTGTGCATTTGAAAACCTTTTACTGTTGTCAAATTTTTCATGACCCCATATGGGGTGGTGATGCACAGTTTCAGAAGCATTGATCTAGACAAGGGTTCTCCATGAACATCTTTTTTTCAAATGTTTTGTTAACTGAATTTCAATACAGTTGCATTCCTTTGTAATCTTACATATTTTATTTTATGCACTTGAAAATATTATTCTGAGAAGGGACTCATGGGCTTCAAATGACTGCCAAAAGGGTCCATGACACAGAAAGGTTAATAATTTCTGAATAAGAGAAAGTACCCCAAGGGCAGTGGGTATGGTAAGAATTTAAGTAGGTAGAAGCCAGAATGTGTATTCTTCAATAAATACTTTTATCCTTGCAACTGTAATTTTTTCTTGTGTAGTCATTCATAACATCTTATAATTCAAACCCAAGCACTGATTAACTTGTCTGTCCAGGCAAGATAAGTAGAAATGTCTCAAAGACTTCTGAATGCTGAACAACACATCAGCAGGCTTATCAGATATATATTTGTTTAAAAAAAAACCCTCATATCAGAACACTCATTCTCCTTGCAAGTTTTACTAAAAAGAAGTACATTTTCTGAAGATATGGAAGGATTTCCACTTAGAAGGAAAATCACAATCACTGGCCCCTGTCCTCAGTTCCTCCTTTTAAAAAAATTGCCCTAACACGAGACAAAAGCAGCCAATGGTTTTGCATCTTGATGCTGAATATGAGTACTGTTTTAATCCTGGCTTCCAGCTTCAGTTAAATCAGGTTTCTACCTCTAGTTATTCAAATTTGAGCAGTATAAGACCTCATTGAGATGGAAAAAATGTGATTTAATAAAAAAATACTAAGATAAAGGGCTCTAAGTAGTCTTCCTGTTGATAGGAATCTGCTAGGATAGATACTAACTTCAGAATGCTTTAAACATTTAGAATTTAAATTTAAACATTTAAGCTTCCTCCTGGATAGGATGTCTACCACTGCTGCCTCAAAGCCATCCTCTTCAGGTAAGAAGACCTCAGACGACCCATGCCTTGTGCTTTCCATCTCCTACTGGGAGCAGCATGTCCTCTGAGGGAAGGCTTCAAGGCTGGGCGCATCTTCCATCTGTCCCAAAGCAATGACTTTCATCTGTGCCAGAATAATGCAGTTTCTGCCTCCTGCTGCCAGCCCATTCTCCCAGCTGGGATTTGAAGAACCTCCAGTGCAAAGAAGAGCAACCTGCCCCCTTTGATTTCAAACCTTCCATCTCCTGCTGTACCTGTCCTTTGAGGGAAGAGGAAGAGGAAAGTTGTTGGGGAATGGTACTTCTTTCTACTTTTGGGCACATTTGATTTGCATCTTTAGCTGTATGTTTTTCCTGTCTAATCTCCAGCCTTTGTGATGTGGGGCCTCCCATCTAATACTCTGACTATGTACCTCCCATCTCATTTTGCTTCTGCATCTAGACCAGCGGTTCTCAACCTGTGGGTTATGTTCAATTTAAATACACCCTGCATATCAGATATTTATGATTCATAACAGTAGCAAAATTACAATTATGAAGTAGCAACAAAAATAATTTTATGGTTGGGGGCTAACCACAACATGAGGAACTGTATTAAAGGGTTGTGGTATTAGGAAGGTTGAGAACCACTGATCTAAACCAATCTCCAGCCTCTACTGAAAAGAGGAGTGGTGCCCTCCACTCGATGATAAACATTCTCTTTAAAAATAACAACTCAAATCAAATTCTGAAGTTTCAGAGACAACAAAATATCGAATGAGACATTCTTCCAACCCAAACAGAGGCAGTCAGAAAGTGAAATCTGTGACATAGTAGAGGAAGCTGACCCAGAATGTGGATGAAACAGCTTTGGTGGAACCAGGTGGTAGTGACAGGAGCAGCAGCAGCAGCTTCAGGAGCTCTCAAGCCAGAAATGGTAAAGGGTCCTGCAAACATGTCAGAAAGAGAATATAGGGTACCCCTGTGCTAGCACAGGACACAGAACCCGAAGCTATATGGGAACTCTAATACCTATACCCACTTTTGGTTCATAGTTCAAGGGCAGAGAGGAGTACTTTCTGTTAAGAGGGAGTGGAAACCCTGAAAGGCAGTAACACTTCTAGCCTCAAGGGATCAGGAACCCTGAGGAACACTATCATTTCTGGTCCCAAGGGAGGAGGAGCCCTGAGGATCAGTATTAATTGCAATCCCAAGGGCTTAGGGGGCTTTCCTGTGTAAGGACCAGAGGGTAGATCAAGAGACCAGTGGCCACACTTCTCCCCAGATCATACCACCTTGGAAGCACTGGAAACATCTGGAACTAGCTCTGAAAACAGCAGTGTGGAAAAGTCTGAAGCTCAAAACAGAGTCCCTCCCTCTTCCCCATGCCAGGGACAGAGCCCAACATTAACATAAAGTTCCAAATGAAGAAATAGTGTTGGGAAATGCACAAACAACAACAGGAACAACAAAAAAGAACCTGTTGAAAAGTATCTTTGCATGTACTTAGAAAAAATAAAATACTATTAAGTGAGGATCGGGGAAGGAGGATAGAATTGGTCAAATAGAAAAAGAGATACAAAAATTCACTGATGAAAATAATTCTATAAAATGAAAATTTGGTCAAATAGAAAAAGATATAAAATTCACTGAAGAAAATAATTCCTTAAAAATTAGAATTGTGCAAGTGAAAGCTATTGACTCCAGGAGACACCAAGAAACAATAAAACACAATCAAAAGAATGAAAAATGAAGAAAATGTGAAATATCTCACTGGAAAAACAATTCACTTGGAAAATAGGTAAAGAAGAGATAATTTAAGAATTATTGGATTACCAAAAAAGCCAAGATCATGGAAAGAGCCTAGACACCATAGTTCAAGAAATTTTCAAGTAAATTGTCCCAATATCCTAGAACTAGAGGGTAAAATAAAAGTTGAAAGAATCCACTGACCACCACCTGAAAAATATCCCAAAATAAAATCCCCCACAAATATTATAGTCAAATTCCAGAGTTCCTAGGTCAAAGAGAAAATGCTTCAAGCAACCAGAAAGAAAGGATTCAAATACCAGGGAGCCGTAGTAAGAATCATACAAGATTTAGCAGCTTCCAGGTTAAAGAAGCAGAGAGCTTGGAATATGATATTCCAGAAGGTAAAAGAGCTGGAATTACAACCAAGAAAAACCTACCCAGCAAAATTTATTATAATCCTTCTAGGGGAAGATGGATATCTGATGAAATCAAGAACTTTCAAGTATTCCTGATAAAAAGACCAGAATTGAATAGAAATTTTGACTTTCAAATACAAGATTCAAGAGAAGCATGAAAAGATACGAATGAAAGAGAAACCATATGGTACTTAAGATTAAGCTATTTACCTTTATAAGAAGATGGTGGTCAAGATGGTGGCATAGACGCAGGAGAACTCCATGGCTCCCACCATAATCACCTCAAATACCTATAAAATATGACTCTAAACAAATTTTAGAGCTTTAGAACTCATAAAATGACAGAGAAACCAGGCTCCCGCTGAAGGCAGCCCGGCAGACAAACTGAAAGGGCTCATTGCAGGGCACTGGGAGCAGAGCCCAGCCCCATGCAGTTTGAGTCCCAGGCTATCCAGGAGAAGCCGAGGCTGGAGCTTTCAGGAGAGCAGATCACAGGCATCTGTGGCAGTTTCCAGAATTACCAACCCATAAGAGACAAGGACAAAGGGAAAAGGTCAGTGGAACTCAGCTAAATTTTGGGGAGAGGGTCTAGCCAACTGCCTTCAGAGCTAGAAGCAGTCTGAAGTGGTGGCCTTGCAGCCACCCCGACATGGCTGCTTCAGAAGCTCCCGGCCTGCAGATTTCAGGGGAGCCAAGCAACCATTCAGAGGCTAAGTATTCTTGTCTTGAGATGCCTAGATTGGGATCATGGTCTTGGGTGGTGGTCCTGAGGTGCGTTTTCAGTGAGCCAAAGCTGGAGGGGACTGTAGAGATGGCAGCAGCCTCCTAATAGCTCCAGCAGCTGTGAAAACCCCAGCAATTGGGGACAGAGCTCTCCCCACTGAAAGCAGAGTTCTATTGGGCCCAAAAGTCAAGTTACTGACTAGCAACATGAGTAGGCAAAGGAAGCAAGGAAAGCTCAGCAATCCAACTTCAGATTCCTTTTTTGGGGACAAAAAGGATCAAAGCATGGAATGAGAAGAAGACAACATAGAACTCCTGCACCAAAAGCTTCCAAGAAAAATGTAAACTTATTACAAGCCATAGGGCAGCTTAAGAAAGATTTTGAAAACCAAATAAGAGAAGTGGAGGAAAAATTGGGAAGAGAAATGAGAATGATGCAAAAAAATCATGAAAAGAGAGTCAACAACCTGACTGAAGAAAATAACACCTTAAAAAATAGACTAACTCAAATGGCAAAAGAGACTCAAAAAGCCAATGAGGAGAAGAATGCTTTAAAAAGTCAAATTTGCCAAATGGAAAAACAATCTCAAAAGCTCACTGAAGAGAATAA
>CM053582.1:506266521-506288530 GCA_028627135.1 Pseudochirops cupreus
GTTTTAGAGCCCTAGAATTTGTTTAGAGTCATATGTTTTGGGTATTTGATTTGGCTGTGTGGGAGCTGCCGTATCTTGCTGCTCCTATGCCTCCATCTTGGCTCCACCTCCCATTTTACAATTTTAAAAAGTTCCTCAAAACAACCCTGGAGAAGAACTGTACAAACAAATGTTAGATTCCCTTTTTGTATGATGGTGTAACTGACACTCAGAAAAGTGAAGTGAAGTGCTCATTGTCACATGGCTAGTAAGTGGTAGAAATGGGACTTGAACTCAGGACATTTAACTTCTAAGTCTATGAAATATAACTTAAGCTTTAGTAGGTTAAAACTACACTAAGACTTTTAGGATACCCTATGTACCTTCTCTACAAAAATAAGTAGATAGATAAAAGAATCCTATATTCAATAATACAACTTTTAAGAAGTTAGGAGAGAGGGATTCTTTAGTTCAATCACACAAGGTATTTTGATACTAAGGTTGTTTTATAACCCTACATTTTCCGAGGGAAAGTTTTTCAATCATTTATGTTTTTCCTTTGATACTAATTTTAATTTGACTATTTTGATTTGTTCTCTTTTGTCTAAGATGATTTTGATATATAGAATTTGAATGCTGAAGATCTTTACTCAAAAAATGCCCAAATAGAAAATTTCTTCCAATAAAAATGTTTTAAGAAGGGGAAAACATTAGAGGAAATAACCTTCTTGAACAGGTGTAAAGCCAAGCATGAGCAGCTTTCCAGAGGACTGCTGCTGTGAACAGCTTTCAAGGTTCTGATTGCATAGTATAGCAAACTCTCTATTTTTTCAGTAACAAATCAGAGCAAAACATTCACAGAAAATCAAGGTACAGCATTCAGAATACTATAACTTCCCAATTTATCACTAAAATGGCCACATAGTTTTAAACAAAGTACATTCATTTAGTCAATCACAAAGTCCTTAATTCAATCACAAAGTGTAAAAGTCAAACTCCTCCACCAATGGGGTATAATTAAGTTACAATATCATCAGTCACTACTCAGAACCCTCTTAAGGGGTAGTGGAAAGTACAAAGACCATCCACCCCTAGGTCACAAGTAAGTTACAATTTCATCAGTCATTACAAAGGCCAGCCACCCCTAGGTCACAGTAAGTTACAATTTCATTAGTCACTACTCAATACCCACAGAGAGGTCTTTTCATCTTAACTTGAGGCAGGATTTCAGCTTCCATGGTTCCTCTTCCATGGTCCCAGCTCCTACCCAAATGTAACCAACTGACATCTGAGTTCAAAGGCAGACAGCTCTCAGTTCCTTGTCTAGCTATCAGTGCATTTCCTGCTCTACATTGAAGCTCAGTGTCCAGTCCACCTCAAGGCCTTCACAATTTCTGTTCCTGGGAAGAGAAAACTTAACAGAGCCACAACAATATCTACACACATCAAGCTTAGCAGAATTACAACAATATTCACACACATAGTTGGCACAATCATCTCAATTCACTTTCTGCCTGTGAAACCAACATAGACCCAAAACAGACAGATGGACAACGAATGCCACAGTCATGCTTCCTCTGGCAGCTCCAGCTGGCCCTCGGAAGTCTTCAGCAGCTCCGGCTGATTCTTGGAAGCTCTCAGCAGGAGTTTGGCTGGCTCCCAGAAGAAGCTCCACCACCACAAGTTCTGTTCTCAAAATCAAAATCACTTTCTCCAGCTCCATTCTCAAAATCAAAAATCACTTTCTCCAGTCTCCATGCGACTTGCTCCAAGAAATTCTGTCTCAGTTCTCAATTCTCATTTCTCTTCTCAGTTCTTCTCAATTCTCAGTTCAGTCTTCAGTCCAGCAGTAGCAGCCCCACCTCCAGATGCTCATTGAGAGAAATTCTCTCTCTCTCTCCAGCAGTAGCTGCTCTGCCTCCATGATGCTTGCCCCAAGAAGTTCTGACTCTCCTGCTCTGCCTCCATGATGCTTGCCCCAAGAAGTTCTGACTCTCCCAACTGGGGCTTTTCCTTATGTACTGTATTAGCTCCTCCCTGTTCAGGCTCTTCCTGTTATGTCAGCAACAGGGGTTCATACCTTCTGTTTCTTAACAGAGGCTTGATACAATTAATTTGATACTAAGTACTAAGTATCTGCCAGCTTGCCAATACAAAGGGATCTTCAAACTTCATTATTATTACAATAGGCAAACTTCAATGTATATGTGACCTAAAATTAATTTAACCGATATGAGAAGAATCTAAGATTTAGTCAAAATCAAGAATCCCCAGTGTAAGAACTCTCTCCACAAACATAGATCAATACCATCTATTACTGAGTAGATAAGTCCTAGGAAGTTCATACAGTGTTTTCCTGTTTCACAGTTTCTTAGTCTCAGGACTTAAGCCAACAGAGATAAGTGATTTGCCCAAGGACATGAAACTAGTGTCAAAGATGAAAATTAAACATATATCTTTTTTATTCCAACTCCCACATTCCTTGGCAAAAAAGATCACATTTTAAAAAAACATCCCTGTACATCCATGCCCAGGACTTATGGGAATTCAAAGCAATACTCAAGAAAAACAGAGGACTTAATAGAGATAAGGCAGTAAGTCTGGGAAAATATATAATAAATGTGCTAGCTCCCTTCACTTCTTTTTTTAATTTACAATTTATGTCTGAGGAGAACCAGCATGTATTTGTTATAGGTAGGTGCTTGTTCTTCCCAATTTAATGATATTTATGCTACTCTTCATACAAAGATGGATGTCATTGGTGGTGTGAAGTGCCACATCCCCTAATACAGTTTTGTAACCAGTTTTGACAGGTAGGAAACAAGATGACATCCACCTGGGGAAGTCATACCTAAAATGCAAGAATAGCCAGGAGATTGAACTGTCACAAGACTGAGTACATAATAAAGCAAGAATGGGAGTAAAGGTATACATGTATGATGCAGTCTTACAACTAAAATGGATGATTTATCGGGTGGCATGTCTTCTCCTTATGACAGAAGCAGTAGGCCAAAATAAAAGTGGGTGAGCCCTAATTGGGATTTAGTCACTTGTATTTGCTTCAGCAAAGCTATTTATTTCATTTGTCCTTATTTTCTAGGAGGACAAGTCCAATAGCAAGGCAAAAGTCAGGACAACTAATGATGACCCAAGATGCAGTGAATGACCTTGGCACCTTCAATGTCTGACCAAGCTTTAAGTTCTTTACAGCACCTGCTTCAGCCACCTTCATGGTCATTGGCACAAATTGTTGTCATCTGCCCATTCTACCAGGGAAAGCCTTCACATGCTTGGGCAGAGCTGGTTATTGATGAATTAAACATGGTATACTCCACAGTTGAGATGGCTACAGACCCATTTGAGCCTGGGAGCACCTTACTCACAGAATTGGAATACTGCTCTCTCTCTCTCTCTCTCTCTCTCTCTCTCTCTCTCTCTCTCTCTCTCTCTCTCAAAACTATTCCCCCCACCCCTTACAATCAATGGTCTGCTAGGATTACATATATTGCTATTGTTATGGAGTAGACTAGGAGTTGAATTCATTCCAGGATTGAGTCCATGATCCCAAGATCACACAGTGATCTAACCAATTGAACTAAGGACAGTTAGATTGGGTCCTCAAGAGAGAGCTGAAACCTTATATAGCACTTTAAGATATACAAAACTATTTCTTCACAAAAGCCTTTTAAAAGGAGGTGGTACATATATAGAGTGACCCAAAAGTCTTGGTGTAGTTTTAAGCTATTAAAGCTTAAATTACTGTTTTCCTCATTTTATATATAAGGAAATAGGGACTTAGAAAGCTGGTATAGATTGTCTACAATCACAATGTTAGTAAATGCTGAGATCAGGATTCAAATCTAAGATTTCTGATTCCAGGTTTACTGCCCTTCCCACTGTACCATGCTTGCTCTCTAAGCAGATTATATAGGAAAAAGAAGTCATCAAGAGCATTTTTTTTAAACCACTGTAAGGATGATAATTTTGCAACTTGATAGAATTTTAATAGGCTTCAGAGATTTTACCACCATTTTCAATGTTGGATTTAAATGATGTAAATTATCTATTCCCCCAGCTAAAACCAGGATAGAATAGAGAACATAATCTTGAGCTTTAAATGTCTAATGGCCAAAAAAACCTTTTAGTCTTCCATGTAGATGCATTCATTTTAGTAATAAGAGGACTGAACCTGAACACAGAAGAGGTACTCAAGCCTTGCCTTACCCACTTCCTAGCCATTAAACACAGAACTCTGAAATTATTAGCCACAAACAACTTTGCCATAGGTCTTTTGATCAACGATATACATTCATACTACGAATTCTAACATGTCACTAACTCTATTGGAGTCTATTTTCTTATTTGCGAAACTGAAATAAAAATATATGCACTGCCTCCCTCACAAGATTGTTATTAAGGATCCATTAAGATGATGTATATAAAGCACCTAATAAATATTCTATCAGTATTAATTATGTTCATTCCCAAGAAATTAAAAATTTTAATCTGGAAAAGAATATAGGATTCCACCAAACTAAAAGTATAGTTATACTTGGAGGTATACTATAACTCCAATACTCCAGTATATGACATGATCTCTATTAATGCTGTCCTAATGATTTTATTTAATAATGATCAACTCCTTTTGGCACACTTCTGCTGGTAAAAATAAAGCTGGCTGCATCCATAGCATCCTCATCCATAGCAGAAAAAAAAATCCAAATAAAAAGTGAAAAGTTCATGCAATCTTCTGGGTGTTTCCAGATAGCTATCTATCTGGTACTGTGTGCATACTAGCTTTAATCAAGGTGAAGCCTTGAAAATTGATTGTGGACATGGGCATAACGTTTGAGTTACTGCTAGGTAAAGTCAGAGGTCCCATAATTAGAGCAATATGCTGCTTTTATTTTCTAAAGTGAGAGATTTTTTTCTAAAATGAACATCTTTTCAGTATTTTCCAAAGAAGTGCCCTCGGCTCAATGTGAACAGTATAGGAGCACTTGGTTCTGTCTGGTTCTCTTATTAAGTAAGACTGGCATCTAATCTAGTCTTTTGCAGGGTGATTTGAATAGCAATATTGAGGTGAGACACCTGTGGCCTCACTGAGCTGTGAAATGAAACGGGCTGGGATAACAGCTTTTCTATCATCCTGCCCAGAGTCAAGAAATCCTCAGTCCCAGAGCATGTTGACAGTCATCATTTATTTTCTTGGAGTGGGGACAAAAAGGGTCACTGAACAGGAGCATTCTATTAGAAACTATAGCACAGCTGCCTGATATCTGGAGCACAGAATACTAAACCTCCCACTCCAGATGTTGCTGTTCCAAAAAGGAGAAATTGAGGAACTTTGAAGTGAACCCATGGGGACCTGAAAAACTCATTTTCATCTCACTGCCCATGCATAACAGAGGGTGATGAATATCGTTCTGCTAACTACAGTATATTATTGCTGGCTACAGTACAATGTTGCCACAAGCAACCTTTCCTCCAAAGTTTACTCAATTAAAAATTTCCACTCAAGTCAGATCATGGTGACTATTATATACTAGCCTCTAGGTGATTCTCTCTCCTTTCTCTAGGAGTTTAGCACATGGTTCACCATCTTCCTCCCCTCCCCCACTCTCGCCTTTATACTAAGGAACTTTATCCTATATAATGATGCTGCTTCAAACTCCCTTATCAACCAGTTTCTCAATCTCCTTAGAGAGCATGACCTCTTTTACTTGGGCCACAGATAACGAAGGTCTGCATCTTACCATTATCTACAAATATTCCACTTCCTTAATTAAAACCTCTGACATTCCTCTATCTATGACCTACCATTCCGTTCATTCCCATGATTCACTCTCCCAAAAACCAAAATCTTTGCTTTCACCATGACCTACAGTCCAACCACCACCACCATGACCCCCAGTACTTTCTCAGGGTGTTACTCCTGCTCTGACTTCACTTATCTCCCTTTTCAGTCTCAAACCTAGTGTCAGGCAGTTCACATCTATACTATCCCCTGCTTTCAAATCCCTCTCTTCCTTCTCCTTGTCCTATTACTGCCTCTTACTTTACTGAGAAAATGTTCTTATCGTCTCAGTCTTAGTAGTTACTCTTCTCCCTTTCTCTTCATCTCAAAACCCCTTGATTTCATCCTCTACTCTGTTCTCCTCCCTTAACCCTCTGACAGTGAAGTAGCCCTTTCCCTTGACAAGGTCAGCCACTCTTTATGTGCCCTTAATCTACATGTGCCTGTAATGCCATGCATGTGCAGCTTTCCAGAAGAATGCTACTGTGAATAGCTTTTAAGGTTCTAATTACACAGGACAGTGAACACTCTATTTATTCTATAACAAATCAAAGCAAAAAATTCACAGTCTTATCACAGAAAATCAAAATATAGCATTCACAACAACTTATCACAAAAAGTACCCACATAGTTTCCACTACAATGGTCACAATGTTTCAAACAAAGAACAATCATTTAGTAACTCAAGCATTCACAAAATCCTTAATTCAATCACAATAGTCAAAAGTTTTCCACTCATGGGGCAGACTAGGTTAAAAATCAATTACTTATTTGGTCATCAATCACTAAATATAATCATTTAGTCAATCAATCATCCTTCATTATTCACTATCCAATCATTAAAAAACACACAGACTCTCTATCCCTAGGTCACTAGTAAATTATAATCTTCTTAGTCAGTACACAGCATACAAGTAAACTCTTTTTTCAGCTTGATTCGGGGTAGTCCCTCAGATTCTCTGGATCTCCTTCCGTGGTCTCAGATCCTACCTGGATTCACCAAAGTGTCACCTGGGTTCAAAGGAAGACAGCTCCCAGGTCCTTGTCCAGTTCTCCAGGCAGTTCCTGCTCCACATTGGAGCTCACAGTGTCCAGTCGATCTCAAATCCCTCAAAGCCTCTGCTCCTGGGAAGTCAAGGCCCAACAAAGCCACAGACAGACAAAGTCTCAGCATCACAGTCATGCTTCCTCAGTCTTCTGGAAGCTCTGGCTGGCCCTCAGACCCAGAAGAAGTTTCAGCTGGCTCCCAGAATCAAAAATCACTCCATCCTGGTTTTCAAAATCAAACCATTCTCTTCAGCCTGGGGGATGCAGGTGTCTTTCCTCTTCAGCCTCCTCGGCTCCTCTTCAGCCTTCTCCCAGCAGCTGTTTCTGCATCCACAGTGCTCCAAGAAATTCTGACTCAGTTCTCAATTCTCATTTCTCATTTCTCTTCTCAATTCTCAGTCCAGCAGTAGCAGACCAGCCTCCAGTTGCTGCTGAGAGAACCTCTCTCTCTCTCTAGCAGAACAGCTTCTGCCACCAGATTCTTATCCCAAGAAATTCTGACCGTTCCTCTCTGGGGCTTTTCCTTATATACACACAGCATCAGCTGCTTCCTGTTTCAGCCAACCCCTTCCTGTTATGTCAGGAACAGGGGTTCATACCTTCTGTTTCTTTCACAGAGGCTTGATTAATTACTAAGTGCTAAGTACCTGCTTACTTGCCAATACAAAGGTGTCTTCAAATTCAAATTACATTACCATTACAGTGCCCTAGCATCTTGTCCAGATGGCAACCTCAATTACTCCCTCATCCTCTCTAATCTTCAAACTTTCTACATACATAATCTTTCTCAACTACCTTCAAACATATCCAGTTGTTCTCTATTCTTTAGACAAAAACTTCTGTAGATCATCTTCCCTCCAGATGTCATCCTATATCTCTCCTTTTCTCATCTAAACTTCTAGGGGGGAAAACAATCTGTCTCTACTTGCTGTCTCCAATTCTTCAATCTTTTGCAATCTGGATTCAACTTCATCACTTAACTGAAACTACTTTTTCTAAAGCTACTAATGATCTCTTAATTGCCAAATCTGATTGTTTTTTCTGTCTTTGTCCTTCTCAACCTACCTATTGCTGCATTCACCAATGTTAACTACCCTCTTCTCCTTAACACTCTCCTCTCTGAGTTTTTGTGATACTACTTTTGCTTGGTTCTCCTCTTAGCTCTTTAACAACTCCTTCTCAGTTCCATTTGCTAGCTAGTCTTTCATATCCTGCTTAAAACTGAATGTTCCACAAGGATCTGAACTGGGCCTTCTTCTATTGTCTTTCATCTCTGTCTCTCTGTCTTTATCTGTCTCTCTGTCTCTCTCTCTCTCTCTCTCCCCATCTCTGTCTGTCTGTCTGTCTGTGTCTCCCCTCATCAACTTCTCATGGGTTTAACAATCATTTCTTTTTTTAATGATCATTTCTATACCAATGACTCACAGATCTATTTATCCAACTCTAATCTCTCCCTTAAGTTTATATGTTTACAGCACCAATTACCTATTAGACATTTCAAAGAGGATACTCCCGAGACATCTAAAATTCAACATTTACAAAATAGAACTCCTCTTCTCTCTCTCTCTCTCTCTCTCTCTCTCTCTCTCTCTCTCTCTCTCTTCTCTCTCTCTCTCTCTCTCTGTCTGTCTGTCTCTCTGTCTCTCTCTCTTTCTCTCTCTCTTCCCTCTCTCTCCTCCCCCCCCTCTCACACACACACACACCACCCAAGTGTTCCTTCTTCCAAAATTCCTTATTTCTTTCAAAGGCACCACCATTCTTCTAGCCTCTTGTATTCATAACCTCAGTGTTATCTTTGATTCCTCACTCTCTCTTATTCTATATAACCAACCATTTGTCAAATCTTGCTATTTCTACTTTCACAATATCTCCCCTATCCAACTCCTCTCTACTTATATAGCTACCGCTTTAGTTTGGATTGAAAAAAAATGCATCCTAAGAGAGGAACTAAAGGTAGTATGTGCCACATAGGTCAAAAATCATCACCACTTCTACTTAAAACTCAGTGGAGACAGTCCAGGATCCAGAGTCTAAGAGTTCTAGGAATTTCAAGCCCCTCAAGATCACCAATCTAGTCCCTTTAGCCATCATTGAAGGGAGCAAAACTCATGGAGAAGGGACCCACCATCCATACAACCACCAACACAACCACTAATCCCAAGAACAGTGGTGACACAAGACTACCTACCCTACCACTTGCTTGACCCTCACAATCATTATCTAGGAAAGGCACTCTTCTGGTGTCATGGCCTACCAATTAACTCTTCAAGTCCTATATCTCTGTAGTCAAAGTGACTGAAGACCCAGAAAAGAAAATTTTCACCACCAAAATCCTTGGCATTGTCAAATAGTTCAATGTAAAAAATGTACTTTTATCTATGAAAATGACATTTAAAGATACATTACCATCTGCCACTGCCCCCTAAGGATCACTGGGCTTTTCAGTCTGATTTGCACCTGGAAGATATTTCTGTTGTCCCCCACAATTAGAATGTGAGGTCCTTGAGAGCAAGGCTGTCTTGCTTTTCTTTTCATATCTCCACAGCTTCACCTTGCTTTGTCCACATATTAAGCAATTAACAATTTTTGTTATTGTTCACTAAGGCACTAATGGCATCTCCAGTGGATAACCAACAGTCTTCTAACTACTTCAATCTCTCCCCACCCCATCCCATACATTGCTGCCAAAGGGATTTTCTTTAAGCAGAACCCTGAACATGTCACTCTCCCATTCTACAAGCTCTAGTGTCTCTAGTATAAAATATAAACTCTTCTCCTTTGCTTTTACAACATGACTCCAATGCATCTTTCTAGTCTCACTGTCTATTACTCCCTGTTGCTCACTCTCTGATCTAGGCAAGCAGACCTTTGTATTCCTCAGACTCTACACCCTCACTTTATGACTTTGCCCTGGCTGTCCTCAGGGCCTGGAATGCACTCCCTCCTCATCTCCACCTCATCAAACCACTCTCTTCCTTCAAGATGCAGTCAAACAACACTTTCTCAAATGTAGCCTCAGATACTTCCTAGCTGGGCAACCCTGGGCAAATCATTCAACCTCCATTGCCTCAAAAAGAAAAATACTTTGTGATTGAGTAAAGAAACATTTTTCATACTCTTAGTACCTTTGCAAATCTGGAATTGTGCATTTAAAAAAAACAAATATTTAAAAGACTTCTGGTATAAAAATGTACTTTTATAAATACATTGAGAGTTTTACTTAGGTTTGCAAAACTGACAAAAATTGATCAAGAGTTTTAGTTAGGCTTAGCAAAACCTAACCAATTTATCTATCTGAGATCTTCCTGGGCAATATTTTCCCTCATTATTCTCATTCCCCTGCTTCTTGATGTTCTAATTGTAATATTGATGTCACTCAGAGAATAAGGAGTAAAATGACCTTTTTATCATCATTCAAGACCGAGCCCAAAGGTCACTTCCTTCTTGAAGCCTTCCCAGCATCCTGCATTCCAGAAAATATCTTTCCTTATTTGTACCTTATATAATACTTTGTAACTATTGTATTCACATATTATGTTCCATTCTGTTATTATAGATATTCATGCAAACATTTTATTTCTATAACTTGAGACCCAGGCCTGTTCTTTTTAACTTGATTTTCTCCCATCCCACCCCACTATGAGAATGGCGCAATGCATCACACATAGATAAATGCTTCTTGAATGAATGCCAATGGCATAGTCTAGAGTCAATAGTCTAGACTCTAGACTTTAAGGATCATCTACTTTATCCTACTTGACCTTTAATTACTATTCTTTTTCTCCTACCTCCCCACCAGCTTCAGTAGGCAATTGGGGGGTGGGGAGGGAAGGAGCCAAGAAGGTGGAGTAAAAGCAGGAACTTATTTCAGCTCCTGCTCCAGTCACCTCCAATACCAGTAAAAAAATGACTCTAAACAAATTTTAGAGCTACAGAACCCACAAAGTGACAGAAAGAAACAAATCTCCCACTGAAGGCAGCCTGGCAGGTCGACAGGAAGGGTCTATTGTACTGGACTGGTTGCCAAGCACAGTCCTGCATGAGCTGTGCAGTCCCAAACCTAGGGCAGCCCCAACCAGTGGCACAGATCAGCCAGAGCAGACTTCAGGAGAATTAATCACTGGCAGCTGTGGCAGTTTCCAGACTTCTCAATCCATAAATGCCAAAAGGAAAGTAAAAGGTCAGTGGGGAACTCTCTTGGAACTGAGTGATAGAAGAACACCATCTTGCCCCTTCCCCTGGGGTGAGAAGTGGCTGAGGGGAGGTGGCTATAGCCGCTACCACATGTATGCCTCCAGAGCTCCTGATCTGCAGATCGTAGGGGGACCAAGTGACCATTCAGAGGGTAATCGCTCTTGCTTTGACCTGCTTGGATCTGGGTCACAGTCTTGCATGGTGATCCTGGAATGTGTGGCCAGTGTGCCAGAGCTTGTGGTGGCTGTAGAGAGGGAGCCCTCCTCATAGCTCTGGCAACTGTGAAAACCCCAGCAATTTGAGACACAGCTCTCTCCACTCTGGAAGCAGAGTTCTACCGTGGCAAAGAGCTCAAAAGCCAAGTAATTGGCTGGCAAGATGAGCAAGCAGAGAAACCACAATCAAACCATAGAATCCTTTTTGGAGGGACAAAAATGATCAAAACATGGAACCAGAAGAAGAGAACAAAGTCAAAACGCCTCCATCAAAAGCTTCCAAGTAGGCAATTCTCCTCACTATTTCCACATCTTCTTGAGCATCTCTTACTTCTGCCCTCTCTAAGCATTGATCTATGCTTCTTCTTCACATTTATAATTTTTTTTAATTCTGAACTTAACAAATACAAAATAAAATGAGAATTTAAATATCAAAAGTAGAAGAGAAAAGAGAGATTGTCCACAGAACTGTGAGTCTCTTTTATATGCAGGTAATTTTTCCTTTTAAAAAACATAATAAACATGTAACTTTCTGGCCTCCTATCTATCCTTTTTTATGCATACCCACAATATTCCAGTGCTTGAATACTAGATATTATTCTATCTACAAAACTACATCTATCTCTTTTCTTAAAATTCTACCTTTTTCTCTGAGTTCACTCTGAGTTAGTAAAATGAGAATAAAGTTATACCCCGCTTCAGCACAATCAGTAAACTTACTGCTCTCCTAAATATGTTTGAGTATTTCCGTTATCTCTGCTGCACTGCAAGGGATAAGTATACATGACTTTTCACAACAGATGTATTCCTTGAAAAGTTTGGATTCTCTGTCAATAAAATCATGTAGTACTACACAAGTGAATTTAGCTGACTTAAAGGATTCCTTCAGTGACTCATTTTGTAAAGAAACATTTTACAAAGTACATAAGTATTCCTAAATCTAGGTTATACTTTTACTAGAAAACTTAGAATTTTCCAAAGTGTCCAAAGTCCTATGGATGCTTAGCAATTATTCATTGAGGACTTTGTAGTTATTGTTCAGTCATTTCAGTCATGTCCAACTCTTTCTGACCTTTTTGTGGGGCTTTCTTGGAAAATATACTCAAGTGGTTTGCCATTTCCTTCTCCAGCTCATTTTACAGATGAAGAAACTAAGGTAAATAGGGTTAAGTGACTTGCCCTGGGTCACCCTACTAGTAAGATTCTGGGACTAAACTAAGGAAAATGAGTTCCTGATTTTTAAGCCTAGTATTCTATCCACTGTACCATGTACCTGTTTCATTGATAAATTTCATTAATAAAGAGTATAACTTTAAAAGTCCTGCTTCTTTCAAGGTGAGGACACAGAGGGCTTAGACTTTCAGGCATTAGTCTAGCCAGACCATCCTGGAGCTAGCTTTCATCAGCAAATTCCACCCCCTGGGAACTAACCAGCTTGAATAGCTTCTGACTGATCCTCTCCTGCTGCTTACAAACTCAGAAAAGAACCCCCTTACCAGTGATTTCTGCTTTCCCCACATCACTGGATATGAGTTCTATATTCTTTGAACTAGTACTAGAAAGGGAACAAAAGGAAACAGAAAGAACAAACTTTGTTCCAAAGAACTAAAGGGGAAATTAAGGCTGGTGTACTAGACACTTAAGAGGTGGAATTCCTTGAGATACCTATATGAGCAGCCTTATGCTATAGGCATGGTCACTACTTTGTGTTAATTACCCATCAAAACTGGGAAGTGGGGGGGGAGAGGGGAAACAGAGTCAAGATGGCAGAGTAGAAATAGGACTTCCCTGCAACTCCAGCTTCCACCTTTTCTAATACATGTAAAAAATAACTCTAAACAAATTTTAGAACTACAGAACCAACAAAGTGACAGAGAGAAACAAATCTCCCACTGAAGGTAGCCCAACAGGCTGGCAGGAAAGGGCTATCACACCAGGCTAGGAGCTGAGCCCAGCCCTGTATAAGCCAGTGGTTTTGGCACCAGGGCAACCCCGACCAGCAGCAGCCAGAGCAGACTTCAGGAGATACATCACCAGCAGCTGTGGTGGTTTCCAGACTTCTCAACTCATAAATGTCAAAGACAAAGTAGAAGGTCAGTGTGGAACTCTGTTGGAACAGGGGTATGGAAGAGCATGGCTGCCTCAGGAGCTCCTGGCCTGCAGATTGTAGGGGGACCAAGTGACCATTCAGAGGATAATTGCTCTAGTTTTGACCTGTTTTGATCTGGATCACGGTCTTTGGCAGAGGTCCTGGGTTATGTGGCCAGGTGCCAGAGCCTGTGGGGGCTGCAGAGAGGATGCCCTCCTAATTGTTCTGGCAGTTGCAAAAACCCCAGCAATTTTGGGGAAAAGCTCTCTCCATTCTGAAAGCAGAGTTCTACCATGGCAAAGAGTTAAAAAGTCAAGTAATTGACTGGCAACATGAGCAAGCAGAGGAAATGCAATCCTACCATAGATTCTTTTTGGAGGGACAAAAAGGATCAAAGCATGGAATGGGAGGAAAACAACACAGTCATAACTCATGCAACAAAAGCTCTCAAGAAAAATGTGAACTGGTTATAGGCCATAAAAGAGCTCAGAAAGGATTTTGAAAACCAAATAAGAGAAGTAGAGGAAAAACTGGGAAGAGAAATGAGAATGATGCAAGAAAATCAAGAAAAGTGAGTTAATAGCCTGACTGAAGAAAATAACACCTTAGAAAATAGACTGACTGAAATAGCAAAAAAGGCCCAAAAAGCCAATGAGGAGAAGAACGCCTTAAAAACCAAATTTGCCAGATGGAAAAGGAATTTCAAAAACTCACTGAAGAGATTAATTCCTTCAAAATTAGATTAGAGAAAATGGAAGCTAATAACTTTATGAGAAATCAAGACACTATAACATATAACCAAACAAATGAAAGAATAGAAGGCAATGTGAAATATCTCATTGGAAAAACCACTAGCCTGGAAAATAGATCTATGGCAAATAATTTAAAAATTATTAGACTACCTGAAAGCCATGATCAAAAACAGAGCCTGGACTCCATCTTTCAAGAAATTATCAAGCAAAATTGCCCTGATATTCTAGAACCAGAAGGCAAAATAGAAATTGAAAGAATTCGCTGATCACCTCTTGAAAAAGATCCCAAAAAGAAAACTCCTAGGAATATTATAGCCAAATTCCAGAGTTCCCAGGTCAAGGAGAAAATATGGCAAGCAGTCAGGAAGAAACAATTTGAGTATTGTGGAACACAATCAGGATAACACAAAATCTAGCAGCTTCTACATTAAGGGATCGAAGGGCTTGGAATATGATATTCTGGAGGTCAAAGGAGCTAGAACTAAAACCAAGAATCACCTACCCAGCAAAATTGAGTCTAATGCTTCAGGGGAAAATATGGTCATTCAATGAAATAGAAGATTTTCAAGCAGTCTTGATGAAAAAACCAGAGCTGAACAAAAAATTTTACTTTCAAATACAAGAAGCAAGAGAAGCATAAGAAGGTAAACAGGAAAAACAAATCATAAGTAACTCATTAAAGTTGAACTATTTACATGCCTACATGGAAAAACAAATATTTGTATGTATAGGAGGATATATGTGTATATAAATATATATGTGAGGGTGTGCATATGTATGTGCAGGTATACATAGAGGGCACAGGACAAGTTGAATATGAAGGGATGATATCTAAAAAGTAAAATTAAGAGGTGAGAGAGGAATATATTGGGAGAAGGAGAAAGGAAGAGATAAATTAGGGTAAATTATCTCATATAAAAGAAGCAAGAGAAAACTGTTACAATGGAGGGGAAGAGCAGGAAGGTAAAAGGGAATGGGACAACCTTGCTCTCATTGAATTTGGCTTAAGGAGGGAATAATATACACACTGAATTGGATATCTTACCCAACAGGAAAATAGGGGGAAATGGGATAAGAGGCGGGAATTATAGAAGGGAGGGCAGATTGGGGAGAGGGTAGTTAGAAGCAAACACTTTTGAAAAGGGATAGGGTCAAAGGAGAAAATAGAATAAGAGAGAGGCAGGAAAGGGTGAAGGGAAATATAGTTAGTCTTTCACAATATATCTACTATGGAAATGTTCTGTGTAACTACACATGTATAACCTATATTGAATTGCTTATCTTCCCAATGGGGGTGGGCGAGGAGGGAAGAAGGGATAAATTCTGAAGCTCAAAGTTTTAAAAACAAATGTGTATTTAAAAAAATTTTTGTTTGTTTTCACATGCAACTGGGAAATAAGATATACAGGCACCAGGGTATAGAAATCCATCTTGCCTTACTAGAAAGTTGCAGGGAGGGGATGAGGGAGGATACAAGAGAGAACAGACTGGGGAAAGGGATATTCAGTATGCTAGCTATTTTGGGGTGGGGGAGGGAAAAGACAGGGAGAAAAATGTATAACTCAAAATCATGTGGAAATGAATGTTGAAAACTAAAAATAAATAAATTTGAAAAAAGAACTGGGAAGAGGTAGCAGATCTCCAGGTCGAGAAAAACTTGAGCGCTAATAATGTGTCAATCTTTCTGGTTCTGAGTGGGAATGGCAGCAAATCTATGAGCATGACACTACAATGTCTCTGCATCTCTAAGCTGCCAGGACTTCTATTTCAGAATTACAATTGCCAGTTACAGAGGTCCCTTACCGACAAAAAGCCTTCATTTGATAACACTATTATAGCTCCTTTGGAAACATAATAAAAGATACCTCAATTGCCACAAATTAGAGAACAAGGTAAAATGTTAGCAGAAAAGAGTTATAGCTTTGAACTGTTTCCATATTCATTAAAATAAATTAGTGGCACTAAGAATGTTAAGAAGGCATTTCTAAAAATTAAACTACTTGAATGGCTGCCATGTAATTAAAATATTAAAGTTAACTTTGACTACATTTTCTCAGTTCTTCCCATGGCTACTTCTAAAGAAAAAAGACCAGAGTCTAACAAACAAACAAACAAAAATGTGGCTTTCTTCGTATTAATGGCATAGCTTCAGGCATTGGAAAAAGCAAGAATATACACTACAATAATAGCTTTCTTCAACATTTTATGAAGAAACCAGATTGTTATCAACACACCTTAAGTATTGTATTTACTCAGTTTCAATTAACTAGAAAAAACCTGGAATATTTGGTAAACAGGGAGAGCCCAAAGCAAAATCTAGAGGCAAAAAGTTGTCTTCAGGACCCTCTGAACCCTTTCTGTGTCAACCAGTCTTTTTGCCTATCATAGCTTGTTATACTTGTGGGCTCTCAATTAACTCTTTTCCTTCCCCAGAGCTCAGAATCAGCGCAAACATCCTATGATAGAAAAATGCCCTTTTGTCCTCCCCAATAATCCCTTAAAGCTACGTATTATTAGTGCTAAGATGTCAGTCACTTTGCAGGTTCAATGGGCTAAGTTAAATCACACTAAAATGTGAGAGACTGACTCAAGGTATAATGCCTCACTCTTCCCAGCATTGTTTGCCAACCCAAAAATGACTAATGGTGGGACTTCAGGGGAAATATTTTTAAATATATGACTGCAAACATTTTATAAATTGATTTACTTTTGTATTTTGTCAGAAGTCAGAATACCAAATGGAACAAAATCTTGATAGTTAATAAATATTCTTTAAACACTGTATTGTTTTGGAATCAAAGGTTTAAAAAAAACCCACTGCATGTCAGTCCCTGTGCTAAGTATTATGAGTATAAAGAAAAGTTAAAACAACTCTTGCCTTCAAGGAACTGGCAATCTAATTAGAAAAAATTAACAGAGGGAAAAGGATTCAGAAAGACTTCTTGTAGAAAGTGTAATTCTAGCTGCGATCCATTATTAGCTTAAGTCTAGGTGTTTCAAAAAGCATTAATAAGGGGATCTAGAATTATAGTCCTGTTTTGTTTTGTTTTTTAAACTAGAAGGCAGTTAGATACCATCTAGTTCAAATCCTTCATTTTATAAATGAGGACATAGAAACCTAGAGAGATGAACTGATTTTCCCATGGTCACCCAACCAATGAGCTTCAAATTCATCAACCCAGGTCACCCAATTTCCAATCCACTACTGTTTCCCAGTTTAAAGGTTTCTTGCAATGCCAGTACATTGATGATGAAAGAATCAGATTAGGGATTCTCCCCCAATTCAATCAATTACAATCAGATAAGATACCAGAACCATATTCTTCTCCCTGACTGTCAGGCACTTCTGATAATGAAATGCCAGAGGATGCCTGTATATCACCCACCCCCCCCTCGCTACCACCATTATCAGCTCATTATCTGCTACGCAAGGGTTGTCTTTCTGCTCCACATGATCATGAACTATGAGAGTCTCTCTTCCCTCCTATATCTTCCCAGCAGTCTCTCTGTCTCATCCTATACCAATCAATAGCTATATGGTGGGTACGTGACCTTATGGAAAATGCATGCATGTCTTTATCTACACAACATAGACCTATTCATACATATGTCAATGTGACAAAAAATAGGCCACTCTTTATATCTTGATTCTAACATGTAAAAGGCTATGTAAACATGAAATGAGTCACTTGATTTGTAACACAGGTCCACTCTCTGCACCTATGGGTTACAGAGCAGTTACCAATTTGCAGGGGGGAAGGGTTTCCACACTAAGAAACTGTCTCCTTTAAAAAAAAAATAACTGATCTAAAGTTAAGGGAAAATAAAGGTAAGGGAAGGAGTACAGACATTGAGATAGACAGAGAAAGAAAGATAGAGGACTTTAGCAGACAATCAAATTCACCTCTGATGCCTCATGAGAGCATAAAGGTTACTCTGGGTCCCTAAAGTCTATTCTTTGGAGTATTTTATTGGAATTTTTAAAAGGCATCAGCATAGAGAAGGACTCAGATGAGTGAATCTCCAATAACATCAGAAAGACCTTAATATCACTCATTTACACCATAGTGTGAATATAATTATTGTATCTTCTTTCTAGCACAAAAGAGTCATAGAATCAAATATTTTTTCTGCTTTCCTGTCTCTATGCAATCCCTCAAGAGCAGGGTCTCAGACTCACCTGCCAAAACCCAGGTGCAAAATCAATGTAAGCCAAACAAGCCCTGGCAGGATCAACCAAGCTAGAATAGCCTCAAATCTGAACTTGGCAGTGGACAGTCCTCTGAGCACTGTCCTAGTTAAATTCAGAAAGGCTCATCACCAGGAAGCTGGCTACCACATACGGATTTTTTTTTTCATAAAAGCAACTCATGAAACTGCCTTCTAAGGAATGGGTAAGAGTCTGGATAGAGAGGAAATTAAGAGCAAGAAAATAACATCTTTTTAAAGTTTGAGTATAAATGCACACGCATAAATGAAGAGAAACTATAATTTTGTTCTATAGCTCTCAAGAGAAAGATAATTGGATCCCATAAATTGAAAGAAATTTGTTAACAAGTTGATTTAATGTTTCAAGAAAAGGGGAGGAGGGAAATGGACATGTTCTTTTGCATTCTAAAAGCAAGACTTAATTAAAATCAATCACCCAGCTCCACTGTAAATAATCTGGATCAATCTGTATTTTGAGGAATCCCAATAGGGCATGAGAAAGGAAAAAGAAAATTAAGCCATAGTCTACAGGGCATTTGAAAGGTTTTATATTTGTTAGTAAGCTAATTGTCATCTTCATGGACATAAGAATGTAAAAAGAAATTCAAAATGATTTGAGTATAGATTTTTCGTTTTCAGTAGAGTCCATCCTCTGCTCAGTATAAATTTTATGAAACAAATGTTTTGTATAAGCCTCTCAATGAATTTACACAGTTTTCATGGGTCTATTTTAAATAGATCTTTAGGTCTGTGCTATAAATATGACAGAATTACAACTAAACACTCATTACCCATGAGTGGATTATTTGTGTTGCAAGGTTATTCATTTGGTTAAATAAATAATAAGCAAGCTAAGATCTTGTATTTTCCTCATTTTCTCAAGTGTCTATTTGTAAAGATATGGTCTGTGAGAGTGAATCTGATCCCTTCTCAAATTTTCATCATGAATGTCATTGCTTCGGCATTCTTAATTGTTGTCCCTATGTCTCAATTCTACCTTGAATTTTCCAACATTTTAATGAGGAGATAGGGAGCTAGCTGTTTCCTCCATTCTCAAATCTGTAGATGTTAAGAAGTCCTGAGACAACCGTGGACTAATACAAAGATGACTGATCTCAAGGGTGGAATGCTTGGCCCTTACCTTATTCAAGATCTTGGGTCAGGAGCCTGTGAAGAGGCCTTACTACATATTCTAAGAACTAAGTATCCCACCTTTGCTCACGCCTTCATTCACCTGACCTTTCTATAGCCCCTTAAGAGTTTAGACAAGGTACATCATGGCCTAGAAATCCAAAATTTACTCACTTGCGTATTTATCCTCATAAGTGTTTTATAAAGATGAGATCAACATAAGGGTCCATAGTTATTGCTAAGAATTAATTGATTAAAAGCATTTGTTAAGTAATTACTATGTATTAGAGACTATATAAAGTGCTAGGGATACAAATGGTTGGTTGGTTTTTGTCCTTCATTCTTGAAAAGAACCAAAATGACATCACTATATTGGAGTCAAAGTACAACAATCAGACCAATCTGTGCTCAGAAGGCTCTACCACAGGTCAGCTACCCCATGAATGTTTGAAGTGGAAATATCTCTAAATTTGTATATCACACATTTCTTTTGGGCTACCGTAATCCTGCTTCGCTCATAGAACATAGCACCTTCTTCGATGCTGGTACACCATGCTGGTCCGTCCTTTGCCAGCATCTCCCATGTCACACAATCAATTCCCAAAGTTCTTCAGAGAGACCTTGGGAGTGTCCCTTGCATCAGTTCTTCTGACCCTGTATGAGTTCTCTGTAAAATAGTTTTTTAGGCAAATACAAATACAATATTTTTGACAAACATTGCCCTCAAGGAGCTTACATTCTAATAAGAGAAAGATATATAAAGGGTAGTGGTAGCCAGGGAAGGGAGTTCTGACCTATAAAGTCATAGGAATGACAGAGTATTGAGCAGTTTATTCAACCCTTTCTAGAAGCAATGGTCCTATTGATTATTATCAGACCAAGGGGTGTAAAGTATATAAATGAATGGATTAACTACAGAGTCAGCAGTGATGACGAACTGGGAGAGGAGGGAAAGATGAAGTAATGATCACAGAGAGAATGAAAAATAGGTTTATGAGGAATAAGGCACAGGTAGAACTGGAAATATAGAAATTTGTGATGAAATGGAGGAATTTCAGAATTTTGCATCATAGAGGTAGAGGATTTACAGGTGATAGCGAGATCCCCCATTTATAAAGACATGGGTTGGTGTGACTATAAGTGCTAAACTTTGTGGGAAAGGAGGGAAAATGGTCTGGGGGCAATATATAACTAGGGAGATATGGACAATTAGAGCAGTGGGGTCAAATTGTGCTATATAACCCTATAAAATATTATTGCACTCTAAGAAACAAAGACTAGAAAGAAATATGAGGCCTAGTACCTTTATGAACACAACAACAGAACACTTTTCACACAAATAAAATCAGATCTAACTAACAGGAAAAATATCAATTGCTCATGGCTGGGTTGAGCTAATATAATAAAAATTACAATTTTACCAAAATTAAATGACATATTTAGTGCCACACCAATCAATCTACCAAAAAATTACTTAATAAAACTAGAAAAAATTCATTTGAAGAACAAAAGGCCCAGAATATCAAGGCAATTAATGAAAAGAAATGCTAGGGAAGGTAGCCTAGCTGTACCAGATTTTAATCTTTATTATAAAGCAGCAGTCATCAAAACTGCTTGGTACTGGCTAAGGAATAGAGTAGTGGATCAACGGAATAGATTGGATACAAAAGACTCAGTAGTCAATGATTATAGTAATATACTGTTTGATAAGCCCAATTCCCCAGTTTCTGGGATAAGAACTCATTATTTGACAAAAACTGCTGGGAATATTGGAATATAGTATGGCAGAAACTGGGCATAGACCATCATCTAACACCGTACACCAAAGTCAAGTCTAAATGGGAACATGATTTAGGTATAAAGGCTGATACTGTAAGCAATCTGGGGAAGCAAGGAATAGTTTACCTGTCAGATTTATGGAGTAGGGAAGACTTTATGACCAAAGAACAGTTGGAGAGCAGTGTAAAATGCAAAATGGATAATCTTGATTACATTAAATTGAAAAGTTTCTGACAAACAAAGCCAATGTAACCAAGATTAAGAGGGAAGTGGGAAATTGGGAAAGAATTTGTATAAAGGCCTCATTTCTAAAATACAGGAAATTAAGTAAAATCTATATGAATACAAGTCATTCCCCAATTGATAAATGGACAAAGGATATGAACAGGTGATTCTCAGAGGTAAAAATTAAAGATATCTATAAGCATATGAAAAAATGCTCTAAATCACTATTCATTTGAGAAACACAAATCAAAACAAATTTAAGGTAACACATCCCACCAGCCAGATTGGCTAAGAAGACAAAACAGGAAAATGACAAATGCTGGAGAGGATGTGGAAAAATTGGAACACTAATGCGTTGTTGGTGGAGCTATGAACTAATACAACCATTCTGGAGAGCAATCTGAAACTATGCCCAAAGGGCTATAAATAATTGCATACCCTTTGACCCAATAATACCACTTCTGGGGTTGTATCCCAAAGAAATCATAGAAGTGAGAGGAAGACCCATATGTACAAAAATATTTATTGCAGCTCTCTTTGTGCTGGCAAAAAACTAGAAATTAAGGGTGTGCCCATCAATTGGGGAATGGCT
>CM053582.1:506289030-506314520 GCA_028627135.1 Pseudochirops cupreus
CTACCACTACCGCTACTACTACTACTACTATCACCACTACCACTACTACCACTACTACTACTACTACTACCACTACCACTACTACTACTACTACTACCACTACCACTACTACTACTACTACTATCACCACTACCACTACTACCACTACTACTACTACTACTACCACTACCACTACTACTACTACTACTACTACCACTACCACTACTACTACTACTACTATCACCACTACCACTACTACTACTACTACTACTACCACCAGCACCACCACCACTACTACTACTGCTACTACTATTACCACTACCACTACTACTTCTACCACCACTACCACTACTACTACTACTACTACTACTACCACCACTACCACCACTACTACTACTACTACTACTATTATCACCACTACCACTACTACTACTACCACCACTACCACCACCACCGCTACTACTACTACTACTACAACTACTACCACTACCACTACTACTACTACTACTACTACTACTACTACTGCTACTACTGCCAACAACAACAGTAATAAAGGTGCTAAAGAATCAGGGAAGTGACTATCAGTTTTCAGACAGCCCCAACCTCTAAATATTATTTTCTCCACATCTTCTTTTAATACAAAAGGCTTTTTGCCTCCACTATAAATTGACTGAATAGACATTGCATTTGTCACAATTCCCCTGTTGTGCGTTTATTACGATTTTCCCTGTTTCCCCTTGCCTGCACTGCTAAATGGATTTACCAAGCCTGTTCTTCTCGTGAGCTCAAGATTTATGTATATGGAATCGTGCTGATGGGATTACTCATGAGTGGCAGAGTGCAATTGAGTCACAAATGGTCATCCCAAATGAGGCTAAATAAATCAAACGTTTGAAGAAATCAGACACTCGGATTGATTTATGTTTCTCCTACCTGGGAAGCAACTTCAGGGATTTAATTTATCTCATTTTAGTCTTGTCAAGGACTTCCAGGGCTTTATGTAGGTCTTGAGTCAGACAAGCTTTGGGTAAATACTCTGTGTTCTGAATTGATCCCAAACAGGAACTAGAGCTAAGGCTATATATGGAGCCAGAATTAGATCTCTATACAGTAGACAGCTGCATATTAAATATTTTAACCTTATTGTAGCTTAAGGGTGGATGGCCTTTCTTGCTTTCCTGCCCCTTTTGAGAAAGTGCTTGTTGTTAATGGATGGTATTGTAATTCAGTTGTGATCCAGGGGTCTGTGACTGACCAAATTTTGCTTCAAGGAGCTTCATTCTACTTCTATACAAATAAGTCCAGTATATAGAAAATTCAGGAAAGAGTACTAACAGATGGGTCATCTGATTAGACATCTATGTCTTTAAACAATAAATTATTTTTAAAAATTCAGATGGTTTAGCTGGAGAATTTTTATGATTGACTATATATTTTTTTTAAATTGTCAAGAAAACTTTGCTAATATCCTGCATCTCACTCCCTATGGGTTCTCCTCTCTGACTATAACCTTCATGATAGCAGAGACCTATGTCTATCCATCTTTCTATCTCTACTGACACTTAGCACATAAAATTTCAATAAGTACTTCTTGAATGGATGAATGAATAAGCAATGCCTTTCAATTATTTTTGAATATAATCAAATTAAATGCATTGTGGGGCAGATTTTACTGCAAGCATTTATTGCAGACTTTGTGGAAGAGTAACTACACGGCGTCGGACATGGGTTTTCTGGCTCCTTGAGGCTCCTTTCTGGCTCCTTTTTACATCATGTGGCACTTTTAACAATATCAATACATGGCTTATTATTGGAATAAAGCCTAGAAATAATGGAACATTCCTTCTATGACCCCAATAAATGCCTCATGAAGTACTGAGGTATTGTGAAATCAAATTAGGAAATCTACTACTCTAGCAGAATAAACCATGTATTGTGAATGAAGCCATAACTTCTAGGTTTGATTCTGTCATAGAATTTCTGGATTATATTTCTATTTTGTGTGTCTTAGTTTCCCTATTTGTGGAATGGGAATAACAATAGCTTCCTCTGCATATAAGTAGGTGGTAGGCCAGATATTTTAACACAGCCAGGGCTATAGGGGAGGGAACATTCCCTGAGACAAAGGGGAAAGACCAATGGGAATGCTATTCTTGGGTGTGCTTGCATATCTCGCTCAGCTTTATGCATAGAGGTCTCTAGATGGCACAGTGGATAGAGAAGATTTTACAGGGGTGGGGAACCTGCAGACTTGAAGACATATTGCTAGCTGTGTGATCTTGGGTAGGTCACTTAACGTTTCCCAACCTTAGGTCACTCATCTGTAAAATGGGGTGGTTGATTTTGATGACCTCTGGGATCTCCCATTGCCATGGGCTGCTCACTGTCCAGCACTAAGCATGGTTGGAGATGTGAATAAGAAATGACCAGACCATGTGGGTAGTTCAAGGAATAACTATGAACTCCATTTATTGATTCTTAGGACAAGGTTTTTATAGAGCAAATGAGACAAAGGAATAGGACTCAAGTTTTCCTATCATTATCTTAGTCTGTTATATCCTGGAAATAGCACAGAATGGATAATTTGATAAGGATTTGTTATCTAGGAGACTAAAGTCTTGGGATAGAACCTTTGATCTTAAAACTCAAACAGCATCCTTTTAAGTGTAGCCCATTTCAAAGAACTCAGGAGCAAGCTTAACAAAAAGACATCTCAAAGAGTCCCATTTAGAGCACACTGTCAAGATTTTTATCTGAGTCCTGGATCAGGCCTCCTTGGCTCCCCACATCCCATAGCTCTAAAGTTATAATCCTATGATACTACTACATCTATCATCAACAGAGGAAGAGAGATATATGAATATATATGTATGTATATACGTATACACACACACATATATATATACATACATTCATATACATATATATGTATGTGTATATATGTATACACACACACAGACACACAGACACACAGACACACAGACACACAGACACACAGACACACAGACACACACATATATATATATATATATATATATGTATATATATATATATATATATATATATATACACATGTAAATTAGACAAAAGATTTACTAATGGACCATTCTAAGGAGTCAGACCATGATAGTTGCCAGAAAAAATTATAAATTTCTCCCTGTTTCTTTGCCAGGTTTGGTGTGTTATTTCTGGTAGCTGGATCTGCAGATATCAGGCAGGACAACAGGTCACAGCAGAAGGACCTTGAACTTGTATCATAATACGCTCAGAAGAGAATGCTTAGATTAAATATTTTATTTTCTAAGGAAAGTATTTGATCCTGAAGTAATGTGAAAAACATTAATTTCTGAATTCTCCCACCTACTGGAACCTATATTTTGTGCTTCAAAGTAATAATTCACAATATCAACTTCAGCTGCAGTCATTAAGTTTTATCTGAAAATACACAGACAAATGCAATGTGCAGCTAAGGGGAGATGAATCAAGGTGTTCAGGATGAATCCAAGCTAAATTTCCACCAATAGCTGGAGTGTTTCTCTTAAGGGAAATGATGGAAATAAATAAAATAAAGGTTAAATACACATGTGGCATAAATATGATCAAATTTCAATAGATAAAATATTATTTTTGATGGAAAATAATATACTAACTAGTTGTGTGACCTTGGGAAAGTCATTTAGATTCTTCCGGGCTTCTGTTTCTTCATCTGTAATTGAGGAAAAAAATTTTAGTGTAGTAGAGGAGGTATGGGAGCAGAAGTGATGTGACCTGGGTTCTAGTCTCTGCTTTGATGCTAATAAATTATGTGACCTTGAGCTAGCTACTTATGTTTGGAAGGACTGAGTTTCCTCTGTGAAATAGGGATAGTCTCTCCTTTCAAGGTCTAAAATTCTATGATTTTGTTCATCCCTTTTGTTCTTATAGTATTCCATTATATTCATATACCATAAATCATTTAGCCATTCCCAACTGATTGGGAATCTCCTGACATCACAAAAAGAGTGGCTCTACATGTTTTGAACACATGATGGTGGATAGAGTACTATCCTTGGAAGACCTCAGTTCATATATAAACTCAGATACTCCTTAGCTGTGTGACCCTGGACAAGTCACTTGACCTCTATCTGACTTGGTTCTCTCAAGGAAAAAAGGGGATCCTAGCACCTATCTCACAGAATTATGAGAATCAAATGAAATAATATTTGTAAAGAACTAAGCACGATGCCTGGCAAACATTGGACACTTAACATATGTTTGCTCTCCTCCTTTTTCTTCTTCATGTAATATTGATCCTGAAGGGAATTTGGGCTGAATTCTGAACTAACTGACCCACTGATGGGTCAGTGATCTAGGATAAGAGCTGACGACCAGATTGTCTATTCCTGGACTTTTGTCTGATATAGAATTCTGAAGATCAAACTTTTACTATCAGAAGAGGGACTGATTTGAAAGGAGAAATGCCTATCATGATATATTTATTTGTGTATACTTGTTTCCCAATGATGTTTGGATTTTGTTAAGAAATGTTAAATATACTAAAAATATATAGTTCAGTTATTTGTAATATTTATCATAAGATGATGGTGAAAGAGGAAATTTAAAAACCACTCAGATGCTAAATATTGTTGGGGGGGGAACATGAGATAGTAGCTAGAGAACTAGACTTGAATTCATGATAACTTGAGTTCAAATCGCACCTTAGACATTTAGTAGCTGTGTGACTCTGAGCAAGTCACTTAACCTCTTTCTCAGTTTCCTAATCTGTAAAATGGGGTGATTGGTGTCATTGACTTTTAAGATCCCATCTAGCTCTAAATCTGTGATCCTATGAAATTTACATATCTAATTTATATATCCTATGAAATTGACATATCTCAAAATATGAAACTATTGTAGGGTAGTGGGGTAGTACAACGGAGAGAGTGCTGGGTCGGCAATCAAGGACACTCACCTTCCTCAATTCAAATCTGGCCTCAGACATTTACTACCTAGGTGACCCTGGGTAAGTCACTTAACTGCCTCAGTTTGTTCATTTATGAAATGAACTGCAGGAGGAAATGACATATTTTTGCCATTTTTTTTTGCCAAGCAAACCCCAAATGGGTCATGAAGAGTTGAACACAACTGAAAACAACTGACTTGAAATTAAAATAACTCATTTTCAGCACAAAGAAAACATTTTTGTTGCTAAATTAAATGCATTACAAAACTTCTCGGCCACTTACATTATAAAATTCATCATTAAAATGTGTCAACTATCTAACCAAAAATGAGTATTATCCAATCTCGTAAGTAACATATAATCTAGAAAAAGGAATACTATTGAATATCTTCTCTGCGACACTCCTCCTCATTTGCTCATAAGAGTATAGAACTGACCCAGAGTTCTCAAGTCTACAAAAGCTGAATGAAAATTTGACAGATTGTCTAAGCTTGAGGACTTTGAGGATGGTTCCAATGCAGAATGAATCAACTTTTCAAGCACTAACCCAGAGATGTATTGAAAGACTCATTACTATCAAGTTGACCAGAAAGTGACGAGCTTTGGGGCCATGACAACTCATGAAAAAGAAAAGAAATACAAAATGGCTCTTTCTCCCCTGCAGTCTTTTTAGTTTTCAGCAGTAATAGTGGCTAAGTGGCAGGAAGGAGTGAATTAATTAATTAATAATCATTTGTGAAAGTTTCTGTGTTCCAGGAACTGTGATAAGCATTCAGAAGACAAAACAAAAGTAGAACAATTTCTGCTTCTAAGGAACCTGTGAGACAAAGACAGAGACAGAGTGACAGAGCAATGTGGGGGGGGGAGGGAGAGAGAGAGAAAGAGAGAGGGAGAGAGAGGGAGAGAGGGAGAGAGAGAGAGAGAGAGAGAGAGAGAGGGAGAGAGAGGGAGAGAGAGAGAAAGAGAGAGGGAGAGAGAGGGAGAGAGAGAGGGAGAGAGAGAGAGATAGAGAGAGAGAAGAGAGAGAGAGGGAGAGAGAGAGACAGAGGGAGAGCATGGACTTATGTAAGTGTATTCAGAATACATAAAAAGATACAGTAGTTTGGGGAGAAAGTGTACCATCTACTGTGGGAGTCAGTTAATAAGCACTTATTAAATGATTATAGTATGCCAAGGCAGCATCATTATGTTATTATGCTTAGCACTGTGCTAAGCTCTGGGGAAACCAAGGCCTAAGATACCCCCTGATCTCAAGGATCCCAGATTCCAGATTAGGAAAGGTCTCATATAAAAGATCATGTTACAGCTGAATCTTAAAGGAAACTAGAAATTCAAGATGTAAAGATGTGCAGTGAATCATTCCAAGACACAGGGGGACAATCCAGTAAGGAGACTGTATATGGAACACCAAGTTGGCCACTTGTTGGTACTTAGCACCTTGTTTCAAGTTAGGCAAAGGTAGCAGGTACTTAGCACTCAGTAACTGACCAAGCCTCTGTTGGGGAAACAGAAGGTATGAACACCTGTCTCCTGTTACTGATGTGACAGGAAGGGGTTGGCTGAAACAGGAAACTAATGCTATGTGTATATAAGAAAAGCACAAGAGAGGCACAGTCAGAATTTCTTGGGACCAACATCTGGAGGCAGAGCAGCTACAGACGAGAATTGAGAGTTGAGAACTGAGTCAGATCTTGGAGCAAGCCTGAAGAGGCTGAACAGGAGCCCAGGAGTCCAGGAGCCCCTTTC
Organism: Pseudochirops cupreus; assembly: GCA_028627135.1. Lineage (NCBI taxonomy): Eukaryota > Metazoa > Chordata > Mammalia > Diprotodontia > Pseudocheiridae > Pseudochirops > Pseudochirops cupreus. The sequence continues at coordinate 506,295,698 of CM053582.1, forward strand.
CCCTCTCCCCCTTCCCAGGTTGGACAAGGTGATTCGGGTCTTTTGAATGAGTTGCATGAGACTGAGGAAGCATGACCAGGATGCTAAGATGTTGTCTGTTTGTGGCTTGGTTGAGCCTTGAATTCCCGGGAACCAAAATTGTGAAGGGTTTGAGATGGACTGGACACTGTGAGCTCCAATATGGAGCAGGTTATAAGCTTACTATGTGCTAGGCAGTGTACTAACCATTAGATATATAAAGACAGAAATAAAACAGTCCCTAATCTGAAGGATTTTAGAACCGCATAAGCAAAGTAGGCACGGACAAGCTGTGATGTGTATCATTGGAAGGAACATTCGCAATGTGGGATCACGGATTCATTGGACTAATATTTGGTAAGCTAATTGTGTGGGTTATGTAGTGATACAAAATAGAGAAGTCTATACTTTTAACTCTGTACTTTTCTGAAATTGATTTAATTAGTCATTTATACTACTCCAACTATATTGTTCCTTCAAGGAGATCTACATGCTACTATATTGAAAATAGTGAGGAAAATGATTTGTTAACCTTGAAAGCAATATGTAAATGTGAATTATTATTGCAAAATATAGATAAAATATTAGGATTTTACTTTTTAACATTGTAGTTTATTAGTTTATTAGTATGCTGCTGAGTGGCAGAGTGGGCAACGAGGTAGCATGGTGGATAGAGTGCCAGACCTTGACTCAGGAAATCCTCTTTATGAGTTCAAATCTGACCATAGATGTTTACTAGTTGTGTGACCTTGTGTGGGTCACTTAACCCTCTTTTCCTCAGTTTCCTCATCTGTAAAATGAGCTGGAGAAGGAAATGACAAATCACTCTAGGATCTTTGCCAAGAAAACCCCAAATGGTGTCACAAAGAGTCAACACAACTGAAATGAATGATAACAACAAAGGTGGCATAGTGGATAGAATGCTGGGCCTGGAGCTAGGAAGATATGAATTCAAATCCAGTCTCAAACCCTTTAGCTATGTGACCCTTGGCAAGTCACATAACTTGTGTCTGCCTCAGTGTCCTCATATATAAAATAGACATTATAACAGCACCCACCTCCCAGGGTTTTTGTGAAGATCCATTTAGATCATGTTTACAAAGCCATATAAATACTAGTTATCACTATCAGCATCATCATCATTATTATTATAGGTTGAGGAGGTGTCAGTTCTGAAATGTCGATTTCCCCAGTATTGTGAACTTCCAGTGTAGAAAGTCCCTCCCTCGATGCACATTGGTAACTTGTTTGTGACTTATCTACTACAGATGCCTGTGGGGACTGAGAGGTAAAAGGACTTGTTCATGGTCACACAGCTGCTATGGCATTTGTGAAAGCCTGAATTTGCCTTCTGTTGATTTACCTATATTCACTTACCATCCCTTTTCAGCCATTCCCTGATTCAATAAGCAACCACTTCACAAAAACAAAGAAGCAAAAGCTACTATAATGCCACTTGGGCCCAGGTGTCCTTGATTTCAAGGCTGACCATCTGCCCACTACTCCCCACTGCCTCTCAGTATTATCAAAATAATGCCTTTAATACAAAAAAGTAAGATAACTAACAAAAACACATCAAACACATTATAAGTATTAAACAAAATGGTCTTGATAAGGGTAATATCATCTCATTACCTAAGAGGTCTAAGATGCGTAGTCTGTACATGCATATGTCAATGAAGAGAGGGGGATTGGTTATTTCTTTAAGGAGCAAAGGAGAGAGAAAATCAACAAATTGGTTCTTGCAAAATACTATTAAAAATCTCTGAAGCATCCTCTGACTGCAGTGTGGCCCAGCTCTTAAGTAAAAGCACTGCTGTAATTAGAATTAGGAGCGGGTGATGGGTTTTATCAGCAGATGGTATGTTTACTTATTATTTCTTTCAGTGGGGGCCCCTGGGGCAGAGCTTTACCCTCTGCTTGCTTCTTTTTTGGCACACAGAATAGGAATTACAGGTGATCCACCCTGCCAAGGTCCTCTGTGCTTATCCATAGTATGGAGATGTCCAGGGAATTAAAAGCAACCCCCTGGAGAACTACCACCTGCCTCTACCAGTTGAATGCCTATTAGCATTAGAATTAGACAATATTTCCAGAAATACATTTAAAAAGAAAGATCTGTAGTAATTTCTGGAAAGCCATATAGCTGTCAGGCAACTGTCTGGGTTCATAATTATTCCATTAGCTGCCTACTGCACACCCAGGTCACTCATTTTCAGGTGTTTTGAGAGTACTAATGGCTTAAAAGAAGGCAGTCAGAAGGACAAAGCATGATAGAAAAAAGAGCCTGGGTAATTAACTTCTTATATCTCTCTTTAAAATACCTATGATTTCCATTTTAGATATTCCCTTCACTGATTCAAGTCATAATTCTTCTATGTGATTTGGCCCTGGAGTCAGATCACATAGGTTCAAATCCTGCCTTTGAAACATTGCCTGTGAAGAATAAGAATAAAATTAGTACTTATATATTTAAGTACTTATATAGTACTTCCATATTTAAGTACTTATATAAGTACTTATAAAGTACTTATATACTTTAAGGTTTGCGAAGCACTTTGCAAAAAATATCTCATTTTATCGTCATAACAACCCTGGGGGCAGTACTATTATTATCCTGATTTTGCAGATGATAAAATTGAGGTAAACAGAGGCTAAGTAATTTACCCAGGGTCACATAAGTAGAAAGTGAATGAAACAGGATTTGAACTCAGGTCTTCCTGACTCCAGCACATTCCACTGGAGCACCTAGCTGCCTCTTCATCAGTTCCAGTAGTAAAATTATATCATCACCTGGTGGCCAACCCTTAGATGCTGAACCTGTCTAAACTTAGCAAGGTTAGAATCTGTTGCTAGGATCATATTCCAAACCTTTCCAGCTTGGTAAAAAGAATGCCAGAGCTTGTGTTCCTCCAGCATGACCTGTAAGAACCCTCATGAAAGCACTGGGGGAAGACTTGAGTGGAGGGCCAACTAGATAGTTAAAAGAAACTCATGTTTACTTTTCATTATGGGAATTGATGCCTCGATTTTATCACTACATTCTCTTGGTACTTTATTTTAACATGTGATTCATCAACGTTTCTGTAAAAAAGAAGTATCTACCTTTTTTGAGGACCAAATTGTCTGAATAGTGATGAAAATAGTTAATAAGTATTTACTGGGGACCTTTTGTATTTTTAGACAGCACTGTCTGATAGGGTTTGTGGGGTACCCACAAAAATAAAAGGCTGTAATTTCTAAGTTTCCTTTCAGTTCTGATGTTTAAAGGAAGGGGAAAAAAAGCATTTATTAAATACTTATTATTTGCCAGGTACTACTTTTAATGATTTTAAGAAATATCTATTTAATATTCACAACACCCCTGTGAAGTAAGTGAAATTATTATCCTCACTTTGTACCTGAGGAAACTTGAGTAGACAGAGATAAAGTGACTTGTCCAGGGTCACATAACCCACTCAAATCACACCTTCCCTAATAAAAATGTGTTGTGAACCCCAGCATAGTTTAATATACTACTTATAAGATGCTTTTGGATTTATTCAGTAAAAACTTATGCTGTCTACAATCATAACAAATGTCATCTTCAAATATGCGTATGCTTATTGTCATGGAGGAAAAAAAATTGTAAAAATTGGATAATTATTTGGGCAGCCAGGATGGCTCAGTAGATAGAGCACAGGGCCTGGAGTCAGAAAGACTTGAATTCAAATCAGACCTCAGATACTTATAGCCATATGACCCTGAGCAAATCACTTACCCTCTATCTTCCTCTGTTTCCTCATCTAAAAATGGTGATAATAATAATAATACCTACTTTCTAAGGCTGTTGTGAAGATAAAATGAGATAATATTAGTATAGTACTTTGCAAACCTTCAAGTACTGTAGAAATGCTAATTACCTCTACTACCAACATGATTACTACTACTGCTACTACTACTGCTACTACTACTGCTACAAATATCATTAATTTCTTTTTTTATCATGAGCCCTTTGGATCATCATCTTGGAACCATTAAGGTAGAAATGCTGGTCTTGAACAAGGGATGAAGTCACATTTCAGATAAAGAGCAGAACCAGACAATAACTAAACAGTGAATTTTACCAAATCATGGAATTTGAGTTGGTAGATATGAAACTTGAGGTAGAAGCCCTACCCTGGCTCCTGTCCCACTGTTTACAAGTGATCATCCAGTCTCTTCTTGAGGCAATGAGAAGGTTGAATACAGAAATGCAGCCTAGTTCACTTTTGGTTAGTTCTAATTGGTGGGTTCCTTACGTTGTTGAAATATTATGTCAAACTGAAATTGCTTTTTGGAAGCTTCTCCCCATTCTTCCTAATTCTCCCCTCTGAGGCTAAACAGAGTTTTTTTTCTTTCACATGAAAATCCTTCAAATACTTGGACACTTACATCTACCATGTTCCTCCTAAGTTTTCCTTACTATAGGCTAAACACCATTTCCTTCAGCCAATCTTGATTTGGCCTTGTCTATGGTTCTCTTATGCTTCTGACGGCCACCTTATAGATGCTCTTGTTTTTCCTAAAATGTTGAGTCCAGAGATGAACACAATTTCCAGAAGTGATATGATCTGGCCAGAGTATAATCTCCCCTCTCTCTCCCTTTTTAGTTTAGTTCTAACTTTTCTTTTTTTGTCTCTCCATACTGTTATATTGACTTATATTGAACCAGCAGTTCCACTGGAATCCCTAGACCTTTTTTTTTTTTAACACAACTGATCAATAAACTTTTTTGTTAAAATATTGTTAGCCCCACCTTGATCTATATCTGTGATTAGAAAAAAAACCAACTTCATTTATTTCAACATTCACTTCCACAAGATTTTTTTTTTTGGCAAGAGGGAAGGCAGGGCAATTGGGGTTAAGTGACTTGCTCACAGTCACACAGCTAGTAAGTGTTGAGTGTCTGAGCTGGATTTGAAGTCAGGTCCTCCTGACTCCAGGGCCAGTGCTCTATTCACTGCACTACCTAGCCACCCCCACTTCCATAAGATTTTGAGTTTCAAATTTTTTCCCCTTCCCTCTCCTCCCCTTCCCCAAGATGGCATGAAATCTGATATAGGCTCTACTTAGACATGCATTTTAAACATATTTTCACATTAGTCATAATGTAAAGAAGAATTAGAGCTAATGGGAGGAACCACAAGAAAGAAGAAACAGAACAAAACAACAAAAGAAAAGGAGAACAAATAGTATGCTTCCATCTGCATTCGGATTCCAAAGTTCTTTCTCTGGATGTGGATAGCGTTTTCCATAATGAGTCTTCTGGAGTTGTCTTAGATTCTTGCATTGTCTATCAAAGTCAGTCATTTCATAATGTGGTTGTTCCTGTGTAAAATGTTCTCCTGATTCTGTTCATTTTGTGATTTTTAAAAATTCAAATGTATGTTTTGGCCTTTAGTTATATTCGATTTTATTTTGTTCAATTTGTACCATTTTTCTAACTAGCCTACCCAGATTTTCTTTTTGATAGTACTAATTCTGTCATACAATGTGTTAGTTACCTAACATAGTTTTATGTCATCTACAAATTTGACAAGTATGCTTCCAAGGCTTCAGCATAGTCATTGATGAAAATATTGAAAAGTATAGATCCTTGAGGTATTCCAGTAGGGACTTTCTAAGTTGAAAAAAGAGCCACTGATCACTACTCTTTGAGTTCACACATTAAATCAGTTCTAAATAAACCTAACTCTATCAGCACTGAGCCCCCATCTTGTGTGATGATGAGAGACTTTGCAAACTGCTGTTCAAAAGTTGAATTTCCTATGGACTTATTAATTATTTTTAAAATTCTATATTCCACAGTCCACCTCCATGCTTTTGCACAGGAGAGCCCCCTTGTCTGGAATGTACCCCCTCCTTACCTCCATCTCTTAGATTGCCTAGCTTCCTTTAAGGCTCAATTCACTACTTCTTATGCAAAATCTTCACTGACACTTCCTAGTAATTCCTTAAATTGTCAGGTATTCTTACATGTATACATGCTATATCCCCTTCCCTCCAGCTCTGGAGAATGTAATCACATTGAGGACAAAATGTATTTTGTTTCGTTTTTATATCCGTATTATTTGGTGCTTTGTGTATAGGAAGGGCATATAAAAGTCTGCTGGATATACCAGAGGTATGTTAGTTGAGTTACCCTGACGAAATTATGGTGATGGGGCATGACCTGATATTGATGAATACATGTTGGCTTTTAGGGAGCCCTACTTCCCTTTCTCAATTGTCAAGAGGTATCTGAAAAATTATATGTTCTTAGATTTTGGCAGGAATCAAAGTCAAGCTCGGTCAGTGGCCTATAGTTTGTAGTCTCTACCTTCTTCCTTTCATAAATCTTTTTTAAAGGCAAGCTGAATGGGACAAAAAGAATAAATGATTCTCTAAACAGTTCTATGAGATTAATGTTGTAGATATTTTTATTTCTCTTGTAAAGATGAGGATAGGTTAAGTAACTTGCTTTCCCTCATTTCATGTACCCAGTCAGTTGGTAAATCTTATCATTTCTACCTTCCCAAAATTTCTTACATCCAATTCTTTCTCTCTACTCACACAGCTACTGCCTTAGTCAACTCTCTCCTAGATTATTGGAATATCTTCCTAATTGGTGTCCCCGATTTAACTGTACTCCCACTTCAATCCGTCCTACACAATGCTGCCAAAGCAGTTAAGTATCTATTAAATGCCAAACTTTGTACTAGGCGCTCAGCATACAAAAAGAAAGAAGAAACAGTTCCTGCCCTGAAGAGGCTTATATTCTATTAGGGAAAAGCAAATATCAAAAAGTATATAAGTACAAGATAATTTTTGGAGAAAGTCATTAGCAGCTGGGGAGATCAGGAAAGAAGGGGAGGTGAGCTGAATTTTGAAAGAAACCAGGAATTCCAAGAGGAAGAGTAGGTAAGGAGGAAAGAACATTCCAAGCACGAGGAGACTGCCTATGCAAAGACATGGACATGGAAAATGGAATATTATCAAGCAAATCAGGTTGGTTCATCTAGGGGGTAGAGCATGTGAAAGTGAGTCATATGTAACAAGACTAGAAGACTATGTTGGATGAAGATTATGAGAGCTTTAACTGTTAAGGGGAGGAGTTAGTGTTTGACCCCACTGGAGTTTATTGAATAGTGAAGAGATGTGGTCAGAGCTGTGCCTTTGGAAAAGCACTTTGGCAGTTATGTAGAGGCTGGATTGGAGAGCAGGGAGAGATTTAAGGCTGGGAGGCTATTGAAAATGTCTGGTTTAAAGGTAATCTGGGTCTGAATTAGGATGATGACCATGTGAATAGAGAGAAAGGGACAGATGGAGGTAGGAATGTCAAAGATTGGCAATTGAAGTGGGATTAGGAATAGCAGAGAACTTTTAGTTGGTGAACTGGGGTGACTAGAAGGATAGTTATGCTTTGATAGAATTAGAGATGTTAGAAGAGGAATGGGTTTGAGGGGAAAGGTGATGAGCTGTTTTTTTGGTTTTTTTGATGCTTACTAACCCTCAGGCATGTGCTGGATTCAGATACAAAGACAAAAATGAAATCGTCTTAGACTATTCAAGGACTTTTCATTTTACTGAGGGATTAGCCATGTATCTACATGATTAGATACAGAACAAATACAAAGTACTTTTCTAGTTGGGAATCATGTTACCAGCTCTAGGGCTTGTACTTGAGCTGAGCCTTGAAGGAAGCTAGGTATTCTAAGAGGCGTAGGTAAGCGGGGGAGCATTCTTGACTTGGTGTGTGCATGTGTTAGAAGTGAGGGAGGGATATTAGAGACAGGAACAGCCTGTGCAGAAGCACAAAGAAGCCCAGGTGACATTCTAGGGACCTGGCTAATAAGCTGCTCACACTGAATTGGTCTTCAGCTTTTCCTTGACTGACATTTTTCTCAAAAGAAACTGAAATGTGCTTGGGGGCAGATGATGGACAAAACCTGTAGGACTGAAGTTGGAACAGTGAGATCAGGACAGTCATTGTAAAAACGCCTGAACTGTGACATGAAGACAGTTTATTTCATTGAGTCTGGAGACTTTAAGGGATTAAGTTATTTATTTATTTATTTTTTAAAAACTGTTTCAGAATTGGAGTCACTAATTGCAAGTCCCAGTCTGGCTTCTGTGACATAGATTTTTTTTTTTATTATCCACTCGTTCCTTCCTTCTTGTAAAGTGAAAAATGGCCCCCATCAAAACAGTGCAAGACTGGAAGAACCTGTCAATGTGTAATCTCAACACCACGATAAAATGCTTTCTCCCTTTCCACACCTGGAATTTGATTTCTTTATGGAAATTCAGCCTAAAAATTACATTAAGCCTAAAGATTTGCATACCTGGATGGTCCTAAAAAGATGGAAATCCTCTTATGTTGATCAGTTGATGAAGTTTAATGAACATTAAACAGCTATTTGTGGTTAGCTTTCTGTCACATATTATATCAAGTGACTAGAAAATAGAAATATACAATTCTAAAGAGACTTGGCTAGGTTAAAATCAGTCAGTGAGGATAAGCATACCCCAAATCAATTATTGAATACCCTTGAAAAATGATTGTTTAAATATTTATTTGAGCTTTTACCCTCTAGGTATGGTTGTATGTACTACACTCATCCCTTTATCTCTTTTCTTGACTTCCTTCTCTTTTTCTCTACTCTCGTACTTTCCTCCTTTGGTGCAAGGCACAGCAGTCGCCCTGACTAGAACTCACCCTTATCCCCATTTTTGCTTTTTGAAATTCTCCCCATCCTTCAAAACCCAGCCTAAATGTCACCTCCATTAAACTTTTCTTGATTCTTGTTGTTTAAATTATTTTCCATTCTTTCTCTCCAATTAGATTATAAACTCCTTGAGGGCAGGCTATGTTTTTTTGTCTTTTTTGTATCCCCAGTGCTTAGCACAATGCCTGGCACATAGTAGGTACTTGATAAATGTTTATTGATTGATTGACTCCTTGCACCTCCATAACATGTCGTTAGTAGCTGTTATGTTCTATTTTGTACACTGGTTATGTGTGTATGTATTGTGTCTCTTCTAAAACATGACTCAGATTTCTGACTATCTCTGAATCTCCCCTCTTTCCCACAATCTAGCATAGAACACACACACACACACACACACACACACACACACACACGTGTGCTGAATGACAAAGAAGAGAATTCCATTTAGGGTCAAAAAAGAAACCTTTGTGACTTGAGAGCTGAATAGCAGACTAGAATGATACTTTGGAGCCTCTGAAATCTGAATGTTTTCACTGAGAACAGGCAGGCAAGTCTCAGTGGAAAGAGGGTTAGATCTGAAATCAGAAGACCTGAGCTCAAATTCCAGGTCTGCTACATACTGCTGGTATTACCTGTGTGCACATCATTTATCCCATCTGGGTTTTTGCTTCTGCAGCTGCAAAATGGAGAGGTCTGTTAGGTCTGTTCTGGCTCTAAATCAATCTATGATACAATTGTTGGGCTACTTTGATAACCTTACAATCAACTATGATAACTCATATTTTGCTTACTGCTAAGTAAAAGGAGAGTTTTTCTTTTCTGAGCTTGTAATTGTGTTGTGCCATAGAATCAGAACCTGTGTTCCATGGATGTTTGTTGATGGGATTGTTGTGGAAAGAAAACCCATTGTTTATTATTTAGGATACAAGTCAGTGAATGCCTGTACTTTGCCCATAGTTACAAGCTGGAGCAAGGAGATGTATTAGTTGGTACCTAGAAAAAGGTTTTTCTAGGTAACACGGTGGATAGAGTGCTCAGCCTGTAATCTGGAAGACCTGAGTTCATATCTGACTTCAGACACTTACTAGTTGTATGACCCTAGGTGAGTCATTCAGCTTCTGTGCCTCAGTTTCCTTAAGTATAAAATAGATAATAATAGCATCTACCTCCCAGGGTTGTTATGAGGATCAAATAAGATAGTATTTGTAAAAGTGCTTAGCACAAAGCCTGGCATGTAGTAGGAGCCTAATAAATGTTCATTCCCTTCCCTTTCATGGGGAAAGTGGGTTTCTGATTATGAACTATTTCCGTTAGGTACTTCTAGTATATAGCAATAAAATAAGACAAAACAAAAACATAATCATTCTGGGTTTAAAACTGGCCAGTGACTGACTTTGGGGGCAATTTGTTCTGTTTTGGGAGTGGGGGAAAAGATACTTCCTAATCTACTTTTTTTCTCATTAGTCTGGGAGTCAGACAGTTCCGTCTGGGTCTTTTATTTCTGAAAGGTCTAAGAGAGGCTGCTGCAGAATAAAGCCGCATAACAGATAGTTTTGTGTAGACCAACCTCAAACACTTAAGTGTGATGATTTCTGCTAAATCCCTTAGAAAGTAATTCTATCTTTATCTGCCTTCTAATGAGGCTCAAAATGCAGGGAGTTCTTTTTATCCCTATTGAGCTGTTCTTATCAGTTAGTCTACTGGACATCTCTCTGTACCATTAAACATCAAAAGTCCTCCCATTTAATTGTTTAGCCCATTCCCATAGCCTGAGCTAGTTATCACTGGAGCTTTAATTTTCATTTAGCTAAGCTGAAGAATTAATTCTTTTAATCTTTCTTAGTGAATCACTCACTGCCTCTGGACTTTAATCACTCCTAGACCTTCAACTTGTCTTGATCTTGGATACACTGATTTTTATAGGAATAGTGATGCTATTCACCTTCAGGAATCCATCCATAAAATTCAATGTCTTAGGAGCTTCATAGGGAAATATATGAATGGCCAAGTCATTTATTTATACTCTGCATTTCTTCCTTACCCATGAAATACTTTTGTGATTATAACAGTAAATTTTTACTAAAAGGTCCCCATGATAATTCATTATGCTTAAAAAAGAATTTATGTAGGCTCCTTTTATATCTCTTTTTAGTTTAAACCAGTTAAACAGGTTTAGATTATAATATAGTTCTCACACTGCTGCTCTACAAAGTAGATGTGTGACCTTGGATCTCTCTGGGTCCTATTTCCTCATCTGTAAAAATCAATTCAATTTAAGTCAGGCAATATTTACTGGGGATGTACAAGGTTTCTTAAAAATGAAGGCTTTGGATGAGATCTCAAGTTCCTTCAAGTTTTAAAATTCTACATTTCTATGAGTGTACAACAATTCTTTCTTATAAAACACATTTCCTTATTGTTCTAAAATATGTCATTACTTTGAGGAACAAGAAATTTTGTCCTTTAATTTGCAAATGATTAGTTTTGGCTTAAAATGCCTTCAGGTTACTTTATACAATATCCAGTACACTGGGTTCTCCCCTATATATTTTAAAAATGCCAATTAAATATCCTATTCAATTAAGTATTGAAAATATCTTTATGTTTTGGGTGTATGACTTTCTTAAAGTTCTGAACAGGTCAAAGTGATTGGGCCTCTTGGGCTGCTGACTTCCAGGAGACATAGTTCTTTTCTACAGCAATGCTCTAGCCTGTTCTCTTTGTACTTTTCCAATTTTGCATTATCTCTACTCTCTCACATTGGCTCTGGGCTGCCACTCCCAACAGTCATATTGCTATGATGGCCTTTTCCCAGGGCATCACTGATATACCCCAGTCTTTCTCCTCCCCATTCCATTAGACCAGACTTTATTAACTAGGCCATAGAGGATCTGAATAGACTTCCTGTGTGTTAGGACACGCCCTCTTCTGGAGTGACTGGGAGATTTACTGGGTCTTTAACAATTCAACATTTGAGGGTTTCAGTATTCATATTTTTTATTAGAGAAGGGGAAATTTCTAGACTATGCTAGTCTCTTAGGGAAAGAAGAGGGCTTTATTTATGGTCCCAAAGCATGAGGAACAATAGTTTAGGTCAAAATATGAGGGAGAAAGGAACCAATATTTAACCTCCATCATTGCCATGAACTTTATAGAAGATATGAGTCTGATGGAAAGATAACTGACTGTAGCAATCTCAAGTTCATCTTCCTTATAAGGTAGTCTATGCCTTTATGGAAATACCATAAAGATAGATGCTTATAAAGACATTTGTAGTGAAAAGTAGAACTTACCAGAATGTCAAGGGGTTAACCAACTGACAATCCTAAATTGTTTCTGTTCACGGGGAGTCCAAACAATAGAGTGGTGCTATGAGTCTGAGTGTTTGCATATATTCCTGGGGAGAGGGGAAAATTCCTGGAAATGGAAGAGAGTTATTATCATTTCCTTATGCACTATTGAATTTTGTGTGTTTTCTCAATTTTTTTTTATCACTATGAGAACTTTTCTATTTTCCACATTTTCTGTGCTGTGGAATTCGTAGGTTCCTGATAGATGCATTTATTACCTTTAGTGCTTATATGGGACCTACGGACTCTTTTACCTATTTCTGTGGAAGCCTAGACATAAGCTATATTTTAGCTACAGTTGGAGATTTCCCAGAGGGAAATTGGATAGGGGCATAAAGAACCAAAGAAAGTGATTTCTTGGAGCTGCTTCTGAGATTTGAACAAATGAAGTGCTGGGCCTGGGAGTTTATATTTCTTATTTGACTTTTAGTGTGTAGACAGCATACATCTTTGCAGTTATATATTTGATTGAGTGATATGGAAAATAATAACTCATTCAATCAATCTACAAGCATCTACCAATCACCTACTGTGTGCCAGGCTGATAATGTGAAAATAAAATACTTCTAACTCCAAATAGTAAAAGCAAGCCCTAATGCATCTCTGATGAAGTATCTTGGGCAAGAAAATGAAGACCTTTGAAACATAGCTGGCATTTTCAAATTAATGTAAAGTCCTCAAAAGAGAGGTAGATTTATGTAGTGAAGAGTAAGTGAAGAAGATCATGTCTGAAAATAAGATTTATATTTCTGGGCTGTGGCTTAAAATATAAGAATAATGAGCTTCTAAAAAGGGTGGGCTTCTACACCTACCCTGGGGCCAGTAAAACCATATTTGCCTGGAGTCTTTTAAACCTTATTTGAATGGAAACAAAGGGGAAAGGGAAAACAAAACCAAAAACAACCCTATCTTAATTTCTAACAGTTGAGTTGCCAAAGTGAGTAGCTATACTACAGGAATTGCACAGTATTAGAGGCATGTGGAAATTCACAGGAGACAAAAATTCAAATAAAACCTATGGCTTCACTTTTCCATCTGCTCATATACAAAGTGTGGTCAATAGGCAAAGTGAAATAGAGATTTTATCACAAAGAGACTCATTTGACTTCAGAGGTAACAATGAGAATAGGTAGGATGGGACCAACAACTGGTAAATGGATCTGGAAGGGGATACCTGACTCAAAAAGAAAAGATAGGCAAAAGAGGTTGTAGAGTAGGATACTAATAATGCCAAGAAGTAATAATGTTAGACTTCCCAGGACAGGGAAGCATGGTAGTGGATGTTTAGGTGAAGAACCTCAGATAGAAGAGAGACTAGGTCATCTATCTGTCCATATGCACTACATTCCAGGGTACTGAAAGAACTGGTAGATATAATTGTTGAGCCACTGTCATTGGATTGTGAAGAATTTGAAGAGGTAGTACATAACTAATAAAGGGTAAATGCCTCCCCGCCTGTGTTTGTTTTTAAAGAGAAGAGCTTGAATTAGGCTAGTGAAGTTCTTTTCTGTTCTTTGTATATTTCTAGAATGCATTATTGAAGATGGCTAGTGAATAACCAGAAAATGAAGCAGTGATCACAAGTAGTCAGTATGGTTTCATCAAGAACATGTCAACCAAAACAACCTCACTTCTTTTTTTCACAGGGTTACCAGACTGGGAGATTAAACAAAGCATGTGAAAAAAGTCTTTCATCATATTCTTGTGGACAAGATGAGAGAGTTGCATACTTGGCAATAGTACAGTTAGGTGGATATAAGTCTGGTTGAGTGGATAGAACCAAGGAGGACCCATTAACAGTTTAATATCAACATGGAAAGAAGTTTCTAGTGGAGTGTCACTTTATCACCTGCAGTTAAACATTTTTTTAATCAATGATTTGAATAAAGGAGTACATGGAATGCTTCTGTCTCAAATTTTTAGATGATGCAAAGCTTGGAGGGATTTTTAATATGTTTGATAACAAGAGTCAGATCTAAAAAGCTCTCAACAGGCTAGAATCTTGAGCTAAATCTAAGCAGATAAAATCAAATAATGATAAATGTAAATCTTAATCTTGAGTTAATCATTCACAAGTCTGAATTTGGAGAGGCATGACTAGAGAGAGAGAGAGAGTCCAGATTGTTATAGATAGTTCAAAGTACAGGTTACTGGGGTAGTTCATCTGTACACTTATCTATGACAGATACCTTATTGCAGATGGACAATGAACTGAGCTTAGAATTGAACAGGAGACAAGAGAAGGTTGCATTTGGGAATTTGCAATGTGTCTTCATTGATTAATTCCAAGATGTTTTCTGCCACCCAAGCCTACCCTTTTCATTCTAACATTCTTCCATTGATGCTATATGGTCGGAAATCATGGAATCCTAAGATGCTAAGAATGAGAATTTCAGACTATCTATATGGTAATGGGAAGATTCATCCTGAAAGCAAATAGACTGTAGCATATTACCACTTATGACTTGGCACAGAAATGGCATAAAAGATATTATCAAGGACATCAAGGACCAGAAATGGAAGTGGGTTAGTCATACAGTGAAAGCAAAAGATAACAGCTGCCCAGGCTAAATTTTACACAGATGTCCATAAAATATAAAAAAAGATCTTGAGGAAGTGATTTGATTGAGGTCACACAGGTTATAAGTGGCAGAGCCAGAATTGCAATCCAAACCTTCTGACTCCAAATCCAGTGTTCTCTTTTACTATATCATGTTCTTCCTCCAATCTATTATTGTATGATATGCTCTTGAGTAGTAGTCAGTTTACTCTGTCCTTCCTAAAATGTGGCCCCATAGATGCATACTTTCTATGTACTTATGCAAGTTATTGATAAAACATTAATAGAAGATTTTTCATGTTGAGCCAAATTCTTCCCCCCTAGTAAGTTCCGCCATAGGGCTGCTGTTCTACTCTCTGAGGCTACACTGGATAACGCTAATCCTTTTTGGGGTGACAGCCATCCAAGTACTTGAAGAGCATCTCCTTCTCTGCTCTACATTCTACCTGCCATCTTGGTCAACTTAACTGAGGTACCAGGTGAACTTTTTCAAATCTTTTTTTTCACCAGCAGAAAGAATTGGACATGAAGCAAGGAGCACGCTTTTTGTGCTGTCCTTTCTGTAGCTTTTTTGCTTCGGCCTGGGCTTGTTTCCATATAATAGAGAAATTAATTGGTAATTTCCATTTATTTGAACTTGGAAGGCATTTGTTTCTGGGAAGCTCCATTACTTTCTTATTCATAGATATATTTTTGACTATTAGAGATAGAAGGGACCTTAGAGGCCATCTACTCCAACTCTCATTTTACAAATGAATAAATTGAATCTCAGAGAGAGAAAGTGACTTACAAAAATCACACAATAAAAAAGTGACAGGGTAGTGATAAGAAACCTATTTTCTTAATTTCAAATCCAGGGCACCTTATTTTGCGTTATGCTTCATCCTGTTTCTTATGATCAACAAGCAACTAAAAATAGAAGCATATTTTGAATAAATAGCCGGTGTGGTTCAGTGGAAACAGTGATGGATTTGGGGTCTGAGGACCTGGAGACCTGGATCTGGGGTCTGAGGAACCACTATCTATGTGACCTTGGAAAATTTTAGTAACTTCATTAGGCCTCAGTTTCATCAGGGGTAAATGAAGGTATTGGCATAGTTGACCTCTAAGAACCCTTCCATCTCTTGGCCCCCAAGAGAGTTGCCTTGCCCGTGACCCCTAGAATAAAAACTTACCAACTAAATCACCACTCTCAAGTCCTTATGAATCATGAAAATTCTTCCAAGACATTTTGACTGAGAAGAATGTGGCTGAAATGATAAAAACCAGACATCTAGAATAGTGAATTATTGGGAGATAATTTGGATTACAACATTTTATTTGTTTATATATATACGGGCAGTTAACATATTTGCTTCTTCAGTAGCAATGTACTAAGACTGTATTGTTCACTGGTTTCCTAAAACTCAGGCAAAATTGATAATGGGAGATAACCAAAAAAACATTTTCATCACAATTTTCAATGGAATGGTTCCCCTAAATGAGGCCATAGCTAAGTAAATGAGTAACACATCAGGCAATGATGGGTAAGCAATTGGAAATTAACATCATGGCCTCAGTCCTGGATCTTGGCATGCAGTGGTGTCAGATAATTTTCCAACCTGTTATAGCTGATGTGCTGGACCATTTTTTTTTTAAAGACCAAGGTGTGGTTTATACAAAAGGCAGGATAGCAGGAAATAAAATACAGTCATTTGAATTATGATCAGTGTCAAAAATCATCATTATGTGTTGTCAGTGGTATGTGATGGAAAGAGTGGCAGTTGGATGAACTGAGGTTAGATCCTGATTTTGACATTTACTAGCAGTATGACCATGGGCAAGTCACTTAGCACAGTTCTTGGTGTATTACAGGTGCCTAATAAATAATGCTTATTGACTCACTGAATAACCTTCTCAGTGCCCCCAGGCAATTCTCTAAGACTGTAAGTAATTATAGAGTTGATGATCTGGTAAAGGAAGTTGCCACACTGGAACCTCCTTTCACTGGTGAAATCAGGAATCTAGACAAAAAACACTGAGGTGATATTTTTGCACTACCAATGTCCCAATATTGGTCCCAGTATTGTTGTGACACACAATGTAGATAAACAACCTTGTAAAAGCTATTTATAGCATTAGGTACAAACTGTTACCAACATTTCTAGGTTTAGGTTGGTATACCATCACAAATCAAATACTGAAAGATTCCTTCCCAATTCTTGCAAAATATTTGCATTGTTTTGAGGGTAAATCTAGAAAAAAAAAACAACCTTTTTTGAAAAAAAGAAAACATGGAAATAAGAGCTAATTAGAATGTAGCCACAAGGAAGCTTTCTGGTTGAATCAGAAAGTATATTTGATATTTTAATTTCCTTTTAAGTTATTTAGAGACTTCTTAACAAAACAAAACTAGATTGGGATCCCTGCAGTGAATAAAGGTAGGGCAAGCCTGATTTGATTTTTATTTTTAAGAACATTTTTTTTAGTAACATCTCTGGAAAGGTTTTTGCCAGAAAGGAAACAATGAAGAGAAAAAAGGTTTTCATGCAAATTCCTCCTTCCATCTGTTCGTATTTTTTCCTTGGGGGTTAGTTACCACTATCAAAGATAAGTTTTATACACTAATAGATTATTAGGCCCAGGAAGGGCCTTAGAGATCATTTGATTCACTCCTTTCATTTTACAAATGAGGAAACTGGTCCAGAGTGAAGTTAAGATTCTTTCTTGGGTTTACCTAGATAGAGAATAGCAGAATCTTTACAGAAACCCAAGACTTTTAACTCTTAAGTCTATTGTGGGTTCCTCTAGAGTCTAGACCATGGTGTTTTCATAAAGTATGCATTAGCATAGAATTATTTTTTTTCACATATTCAAAACACCACAGCTTGTCATTGGAGTCCACTTTCATAATTTCATTCTATATTTCTTTTTGTTTGGGAACAATGGTGAAATTTCAGAAATTTACTGAGGTATCATGCCTTATATTTAATGTGTCCATTGATTCTAATGTATCAATGTATTTTAGAGAGGAAGAGAGCTCAAAAAGTCATCTAATCCAGTGCCTGCTTCCAAGTAGGTAAATGTCTTTCCCAAATAACAGCCTCCCATTCTTCTAATTCTCCTTGATCTGGTCTCACTCTCTACCCTTTTCAGTTTTGACCAGATAATTGACCAGTATTACTGTTCTTCTTGTCCAACCCAAGTCTGGCCAAATTCCAACCTTGAGTAACTCCCACCATCCACTTTTTCTACTTCTCTACATATGATGCCATGGAAAGTAATACAACTATTGTCACTGAGTTCACTCCAGTGAATGTTATCTAATTTCAAATGGGGCTTCACCAATAACTCTACCATTCTTCCACATCATTTTTGTCTGAAACATCATCTTAATTTACATAATTACAGCTCTCAGGCTCTCAATCTCCTCTCACCTGGACTGTTGAAGTAAACTTTTTATTGGTTTCCTTGAATTTAATCCCTCTCCTTCCCAAACCCCATCCTCTACAAAAATATCAAATTAGTCTTTTAAGTACACACCCAATCTGATCATGTTGCTTTCCTTCTTAAAAATGTTGGGTGGTTTGACTCCCTTTTGCCGCTATGATAAACTATAGATCTCATAACTTGATATTTAAAGCCTCTTATGGTCTAGCCTTAGACACTCTTCTAAACTCATTTCAAATAACTCCATTTCATACCCTCCATCGTCAAGCCAAAATACTTTTCTTGTTCCCTAACCTCTGGAATTCTATCGTCTGTCTTTGTATATTTGAATAGGTGACTGAGCAGTAACTGTGTTAGGAGACTGGGGTTGTCTCCAAGTGGTCATCCTGGTGTTTTGATTGGTAGAAGGATAAGGGTGTGAACTATTGACTTGGCTTAACGGTTACCTAAAAACCCATTCTATGGGAAGTTGGTGTTTCTGAGGTTTGGCAAATATTCCACTCTCCTGTATCTTTCTTTTCCAGCAGTTGCTGCCTCTGAGAATATAGAAGCAAAGGGGAGCAGTGTATATTTTAGTTAGTAAAAGTGTCTTTGGAAGCTTATTGAAAATAAATTAATTTTTATTAATTTTATGATCTAGGAGTATTTCATTATGTTCTAATTTTGAGATGAACTTCTTAGACTGGTTTGAGATAACCTCACCCAGAACATTTCCTGTACCTAGAATTCATAAC
>CM053582.1:506315020-506342826 GCA_028627135.1 Pseudochirops cupreus
CCCTCCCTTCCTTCCTTCCTTCCCTCCCTTTCCTTTCCTTCCCTTCCCAGCACCAAGCACATTACTTTGCTGAAGTAATGAAGGCTGCAGGGTCACAGATTTAGGGCTGGAAGAGACCTTAGAGATTCTTCTAATCCAACCTCTTCCTTTCACATGGGAGGAAACTGAAGACAAGCAATTTAACTAAGTTTGGATAGACAGTAAATGGCAAAGACAGGGTTTGAATCCAGATTTTCTGAGTGCAAGTTGGGGATAATAGTCCAGAGTGGGTGCTGCACTTTATTTGTGTGTAATGACCAAAGTGAGTTCTATGCTTCCTCCACAAGTTATGTCAAACTTAGATCTCTGTACCTTGGGATTGGTTCCATGCCATTTTCTAAAAATTCTGCCTTTCAAGAGACTTAGTCTATTCCAAAACTCCATTAAGGACTCACATCATTGGTAAGTGTTTCTTGTAGTGTTCATATTTTAAAGAACTGATTTATGTTTTCTCATGGAACTGTATCTAATGGTCTTTTGACTCAAAAGATTGAAATCAAAGAGAAGCAGCTTAAAACTCTGCTGGTCATTTTCCATGACTGATTTAATAGTATTGTTCCCAGCAGAAGCTATGTGTTGGGGGAGTGTTCCTGGCATTTGGGGAGAGTCAGTCAGTTGGTGGAGGAAGAAAATTGAGCTCCAGGATGGCTCCATAGTATCAAAGTCATTTAGTACTATAAGGCTGACTTAATAAAGCAGTCAAGGTTTTCCAAAGTAACTAATTTTCATTTGTTTTCACCTGAGATCCCAATCACCAGGTGCTGCCTATCAGTGGATAAATTGGGTACTTACTGCCTCACACATGTCTAGCCTAGCTCCCCTGTGAAGAATGCCTGTTATTGGAGCAGCCACAGTTTGTAAACAAATTCTGTCTCACTCCTGTTCGAGAACAGGTACAAAAGTAGAGTGCTGCCAACAAATCTCTAATAAAGGGGAAAAAGGAATGTCTGAGAAAAGAGGAACAACATGTCATCCTCTAGATATGATTTATTCAAAAAAACTGATTATCCGGAACACTGAAAAGAACCTGGAAGGTATCAAAAGAGCAAAAGCCAAAGGAAGAAAGGAAACTTGAAAGGAAGCAAAAACAAAACAAAACAAAACTATAAGCAGACCCAATGGAGTTTACCAAGCTCGAATGCTAAGACTCATATAACTGTCCCACTGGAGCATTATGTAAGTCTTCATTCAAAGCCTGTTTATTCTTACTTTAAACAGCCATCTAACAACCTTCAGGTCAAGGGCTGCTTTTTTTTTGTACATCTAGCATAAACATATACCTTGCACTTATTTGTTGCATATTAATAAATGCTGGTTGGATTGGGATTGCATTAACTGGCTTCCCAGCACACAGCCCACTAGAAGCAGCAAGGCAGAAGATGAAAGTTATTGTTAAAAACAGGTAAGCAAACTGTGATCATGACGAAATGGTACCTGGATTTTATAGTAGCTCTGTATGTGTGTGTGTGTGTGTGTGTGTGTGTGTGTGTGTGTGTGTGTGTGTGTTTTGTGTCTATTAACTAGTACTTGGAGTAATCCCTGTTACTTAGAGAATAGTACCTATTACTTGGAGAGTAGCTGAACAACTTATGATGTGTGGCTGTTGTAATGGAATACCATGATGTTGAAGAAATGACCAAAGGGATGAGTTCAGAGAAACTTGGGAAGTCTTGAATGAATTGAAGTAGAGTTAAGTGACCAGAACCAGGAGAACAATTTATAGGATCACAATGACATTGTAAAGACAAGCAACTTTAAAAGATTTGCCTAGTCTGATTAATGAAAAAGCCAATTGTGGTTGGAGAGGGGCAAAGAGGAAACATGCTACCCCTCCTCAGATGATGGACTTATGATATGGAATGAGAGCTATATTTTTCTGGACATGACCAGTGTGAAAATTTGTTTCACTTGAATATGCTTACTTGTTACAAAGGTGTTTTTTTTCCTTTTTCTAGTGGGGTAGTAGAAGGAAGAGGAAGTAGATTTTTGTTCAATGAAAAAAAAATTAGATGCTATGATGCCAAAAACCAAACAAACTGAAAACAAGCAAAAGGGGCAATACTTAGCACCCTCACAGTGATGGAAGAGAGATGGAAGAGAGAGTAAATTATTTAAAAATGGAAACATCAACTCAAAAAGCAAAAGCAAAGGTCTTATACCCCTCATTAGGCTTTGTAAATGCTTCATGTTTATTTAGCACTTAAACATTTATAGAGAGCTTTTTATCATAACAACCCTGTGAGGCTGCTAATGAAAGTATTACTATTTCCATTTTCAGATGAGGAATCTGAAGCTTAAAATTATAATGATAACAATAGGTAATATTTTTAGAGCTCTCTAAAGGTGCTTTACATGGATTATCTCACTTGATCCTCAGTACCATTGCAAAATACCTAATGAATGCATTATTATCTCCATTTTCCTAGATGTGGAACTTGTGGCCTACAGAGTTTTAGTTTCTTCTTATTGATTTCACTCTTTTAAGTCAAAACACCATTAATATAGTGCAGTGAGAAAGCGCAAACCATTCCTTTAAAATAGAAACACTGTGAGAGATACTTAGTGATACACGGGACTCTTCATGGTGCTTCAGACAGTAATAACACCTGTGTCTAATATTTACATAGCACTTTAAAGTTTGAAAAGTGATTTACATATATCGTTTGCCATGAGCAACAATTCTGTTAAACATGCTCCAGGCATTGTTATCCCTGTTTCATAGAGGAGTAAACCGAGGCTAGAAGACATT
This sequence comes from Pseudochirops cupreus, assembly GCA_028627135.1. Classification (NCBI taxonomy): domain Eukaryota; kingdom Metazoa; phylum Chordata; class Mammalia; order Diprotodontia; family Pseudocheiridae; genus Pseudochirops; species Pseudochirops cupreus. Next base: position 506,317,809 of record CM053582.1, read on the forward strand.
AAATAATTTGTCAAACATCATGAAACTAGTAAGTGTCAGAGCCTAGACTAGAACCCAGATCTTCCGACTTTCAGTTCGTCATTCTTTCCATTATATCTCATTACTGCACTGCAACATAATGCAATAGCTGTTATTCACTAAATATCCAAGAAAACCAGGAGTAATTGATAATGAGTTGCTTATGCACATAAAAAAACTAGCATGTCAACAGTACACACTTGTGATGAACAACTTCAATTAGTTAGACATATGCTTGAGGTCCATCTCTGCTTAACACACGACATCTAATTTAAAATCTTCTTTTTGGTTCTTAAAGGCCTTCATAACCCAATCCTTCCTTCCTTTACACTCTTCTCATACCTTCCTTCCTTCCATGTACTTTATGCTCCAGTGGCATTGACTTTCTTGGTGCTCCTTGAACACAATACTTTTTCTCTTGACTTCATGCATTTTCACCAGCTCATTCCCATGCCTGGAATTCTCTCTCTCATCATTCCTGTCTTCTGGTTTCCCTGACTTCCTTCAGATCTCAGCTAAATCTCTGCCTTCCTCAAGAAGCCTTTCTCAATCTCCCTTGATGCTAATGCCTTTCCTCAGAGATGATCTCCAATGATCTTTGTATCTTGCTTTTGCATAATTGTTTGCTTCTCGTCATCACCATTAAACTGTGAGCTCGTTAAAAGCAAGGACCACTTTTTTTGCATTATTGGTTTAGTACAGTGCCCAGCACATAGTAGGTGATTAATAAATGCTTGTTGACTTGATAAATTCCTAACTTTTCTTGCTGATTATCTCATCTTTCAGAAGGAGGAAGAGGTAACCAAGGGTACAGCTATTCCGGATCCAGATCTAGTGAATAAGTAGCAATGGAACCAAAAGCCTTGTAAGAAAGGGGCCATACCATACTAGTTTATGGAGAATGAAAAGACAGAATCTTAAGAGAACTCTAGGTTTGGGGAGGGTTTTAGAGAGAGAACCAGTAAAGTATAATACTCTGAGATTCTAAAGGCAAAGTCAGCTCAAGAAACTCACACACAAAAAAATCTCAGGTCAGCTAGGTGGTTCAGTGAATACTGGCCCTGAAGTCAGGAGGACCTGAGTTCAAATCTAGCCTAAGAAACTTGACACACTCTACTAGCTGTGTGACCTTGGGCAAGTCACTTAACACCAATTGCATTGTCTTCCCCCCTCCAAAAAATTAAAAATCTGACATCACAAGAACAAATGATTCTGTTGAAAAAGAACAGGGATAGGTGTTTAAGAATGATATGACCACACAAAGAAATCCTGGTTGGAGTTTTAAAAAATATTAATATCTTTTATTTTTAGATCATCTTCATTTTCACATTTGTCTTTCCTCTCCCTTACTTAGAAAGCCTCTCCCTATAACAAAAAAAATATAAAAAAAAGCAACGACCCCCACCACAAAATCCTCCAGAGAAATGAAATCAAACATTTGCTAAGTCCCTGTACTACCATTTCTCTGTATTCTTCATATTTCATATTTCTTATGGCATGGTAATATTACATGACATTTATGTACTTCTTTTTTGCTCTTTCCCATTCATTGTACATCTACTTTGTTTCCAGTTATCTGTTACTGCAAAAAGTCTTGCTATAAATATTTTAGTGTAAATGGGATCTTTCTGTGTTTTATTTCCTTGGGGCATATATTTAGCAGTGTGGTCTCTGGGTCAAAGGATATGAACATACTCATTTCCCTAACATAATTCAAAATTGCTTTCCAGAACAGAAGGATTACTTTGTAGTATTACCCACTTATCAGCACCAGTATACATATCTTTCCTTAGTCCCTTCATATTTTACTATTTCCCACTTTGGAAATCTCTTCCAATATGCTGAACATGAAGTTGAACATCATGGTTGTTTTGATTTGGAGTCATTTTTTTAATAAGAATTTTAAAAGGCATAGGAAAGGAAGATAGAAGCAAGGCTAGTAACTAAGGAGAAACATAAAAGTGCTCTATTCTTGTAATTTTTTTCAAATATGCTAAAACTACTATGATCTGAGAGTGGTGTAAATGCTCAGGACAAGGGGACAAGGGTTTACTAAAATGATGTAGACGGCAGAAGGAAGAAGAAGGAAAGTATGTAGTCATGTTTTAGGTTGGATAGGAGTTTAATATCCAATTACTATTTTGATTTTATTTTCTCAAATCATTAGTATTAGATGAAACACATTAAAAATACAGGAAGAACTTGTGGACATGATTGCTGAATTCAGAGAAATCATGAAGAATAATTGAGGTACCACTGGACTGGAGATTGGAAAATAATATCCTAATCTTTAAGGGAGAAAAGGTGAATTCTCCAAATTCTAAGGCAGTGGGGTTAATTATGACCTGATGCAATTGCACAACTCATTATTAAAGAGATTGCTTCTGATTATTTAGAAGGAGAAGTGGTGGTCACTACAAACCATCATGGGTTCATGATCCAATTTCCTTTTTTGAGAGGGCAACTAAACTATTATATGAGGGAAATAAGGTAGCTGTGGTATGGTCTGTGTTGTCTTTTTGGACAAGATGGAGAGATGTGGAGTAAAAGAGACCACAGAATAGTAGATTCAAAATTTGTTGAATGACAGAACACCAAGACTGATGATTTTTTAAAATTTTATTTTATTTTTTAAATTAAATTTTATGTTTATTTTTAGTTTATACCATTCATTTCCACAAGATTTTGAGTTACAAATTTTTTCTCCATCTTTCCCCTATGCACCACCCCAAAACAATGATCCCACTATATACCCCCTCCCCCAAGCTGTTCTCTCCTATATCCTCCCCCACCCCTCCTCCCACTTTCTGGTAGGGCAAGATGGATCTTCATACCCCAGTGCCTGTATATCTTATTTCCCAGTTGCATGTAAATGATAATACTATTACTACTACTAATGAACAACAACAACAACAACAATAATAATATTAATCTTTTTTGAACATTTGATTTTATAACTTCGAATTCCAGATTCTTTCCCTTCCTCCCTCATCACCCACCCTTACTGGGAAGATAAGCAACTCAATATAGGTTGTGCATGTGTAGTTATACAAAACATTTCCATAGTGGATATATTGTGAAAGCCTGACTATATTTCCCTCCATCCTATCCCGCCCCCAACTTGTTCTATTCTCTGCTTTGACCTTGTCCCTTTTCAAAAGTATGTGCTTCTAACTACTCTCTCCCCCAATCTGCCCTCTCTTCTATCATCCCTCCTCTCATCCCCTTCCGCCTTACTCTCCTATAGGGCAAGATACCCAATTTAGTGTGTATGTCATTCCCTCCCTAAGCCAAATTCAATGAGAGAAAGATTGACCCATTCCCTTTTGCCTTCCTATTCTTCCCCTCCATTGTAACAGTTATCCCTTGCCTCTTCTATATGGAATAATTTACCCCATTCTGTCTCTCCCCATCTCCTCTCATTATATTCCTCTCTCATCTCTCAATTTCACCTTTTAAATATCATCCCTTTCTATTCAATTGATCCTGTGCCCTCTGTCTATGTATACCTGTGCACATATATGCACACACTCACATATATATATTCGTATAAATATATACCCTCCTATATAGACATATATGTATGTATATATACATATATAATTTATATTTCCTTCACCTATTCTCATACTGAGAAAAGTTTTATAAGTTACAATTATTATTTTTCCATGTAGGAATGTAAATAGTTCAACTTTGATAAGTTCCTTATGATTTCTTTTCCCTGTTTACCTTCTCATGCTTTTCTTGCTTCTTGTATTTGAGTGTCAAATTTTCTATTAAATTCTAGTTTTTTCATCAAGAATGCTTCAAAGTCCTCTATTTCTTCAAATGACCATATTTTCCCCTGAAACATTATACTCGGTTTTGCTGGGTAGGTGATTCTTGGTTTTAATCCTAGCTCCTTTGACCTCTGGAACATCATATTCCAAGCCCTTTGATCCCTTAATGTAGAAGCTGCCAGATCCTGTGTTATCCTGATTGTGTTTCCACAGTATCCAAATTGTTTCTTCTTGGCTGCTTGTAATATTTTCTCCTTGATCTGGGAACTCTGGAACCTGGCTGTACTATTCCTAGGAGTTTTCTTTTTGGGATCTTTTTCAAGAGGTGATCAGTAAATTCTTTCAATTTCTATTTTGTCCTCTGGTTCTAAAATATCAGTGCAATTTTCCTTGAGAATTTCTTGAAGGATGATTTCTAGGTTCTTTTTTTTTGGTTATGGCTTTCTGGTAGTTCAATAATTTTAAAATTATCCCTCCTGGATATATTTTCCAGGTCAGTGGTTTTGCCAGTGAGATATTTCACATTGCCTTCTATTTTTCTATTTGTTTAGATTTGCTTAATAGTATCTTGGTTTCTCATAAAGTCATTAGCTTCCATTTGCTCCAATCTAATTCTGAAGCAATTATTCTCTTCAGTGAGCTTTTGAAATTTTTTTTCTATCTAGCAAATTTGGCTTTTTAAGGCATTCTTCTCCTCATTGGCTTTTTGGACCTCTTTTGCATTTGTGTTAATCTATTTTTTAAGGTGTTATTTTCTTCAGTCAGGTTGTTGACTCTCCTTTCATGATTTTCTTGCATAATTCTCATTTCTCTTCCCAATTTTTCCTCCACTTCTCTTACTTGATTTTCAAAGTCCTTCTTCAGCTCCTCCATGGCCTGTAATCAGTTCATATTTTTCTTGGAAGCTTTGGTGCAGAAGTTCTGACTTCATTGTCTTCCTCCCATTCCATGCTTTGATCCTTTTTGTCCCCCCAAAAGGAATCTAAAGTTGGATTTCTGTGCTTGCTTTGCTTCCTTTGCTTGCTCATGTTGCCACTCAATTACATGACTTTTGGGCTCTTTGCCACAGTAGAACTCTGCTTCCAGAGGGGAGAGCTTTGTCCCAAATTGCTGGAGTTTTTGCAGCTGCTGGAGGTATTAGGAGGGTGCCATCTCTGCAACCCCCACAAACTCTGGCTCACTGATCATACACCTCAGGACTACCACCCAAGACTGTGATCCAGATCCAGGCAGGTTAAAGCAAGAGCAAATAACCCCTCAGAATGGTCGCTTGGCCCCTCTACGATCTGTAGGCTGGGAGCTCTGAAGTAGCCACGTGAAGGTGGCTGCATGGTTGCTGTGTCTCAGCTGCTTCTTGCTCAGGGGCAGTGGCTGGACTGCACTCTGTCCCACCCCTCCTCCCAGTTCCAACAGAGTTCCACTGACCTTTTCCTTTGTCTTTGGCATCTATGGGTTGATATTTCTGGAAACTGCCACAGCTGCTCATGATCCACTCTCCCAAAGCCTGCGACCCAGCTGCAGCCCACTGGTCATAGCCATCCTGGGGCTAAAACTGTGGGCTCACATGAGGCTGCAATGAACCCTTTCTGCCAGCCTGCTGGGCTGCCTTCAGTGGGGGATTTGTTTCTCTCTGTCACTTTGTGGGTTCTTTAACTCTAAAATTTGTTTAGAGTAATATTTTATAGATATTTGAGATGGTTATGGGAGGAGCCATGGAGTTTTCCTGCTTCTATGCCACCATCTGGCTTCACCCCATGATTGATGATTAATGGAGTTATAGGACCAGGGTTCCCCATTTGCCTTCAACAGTGATTATTTTTCCCTAAAAGGCAAGAAAACTAGCCCTAGCACCTGATGGTTTCTTACTCCCTTGATGCAGCTTGCTGGTTAGTGCATAAAATGCATAAAAAAGTACAACTCAAATGGCATTGAAGACCCCTTCAACTTAGGAGACTTCTAAAGAGTGGGAAAGTCCCCTTAACTGACCCTGCTGACCAGAAGCATTTCCATATGGTGTTGCTTCTATATGTTAGATGTGACTCTATCCTTTTTGCAAAGCAAACTTCTTTTTAGTAAATGTACAGTGACTTAGGGGTACCTAATTTGGTACCAGATAAAACCCTAACTTATAGTATATTGGTGTCAGATCTGCCCCAAATAAATGGATTGATGTCAACCTGTAAGGGATATCTCTTGTGGAGTGCCCTTATTTAGCCAAATGTCATTGACCTTATTTTCTTCAACATTTACACGAACAACTTGACTGATGACTTAGACAGTGTGCTTATCAGATTTGTGTTGACACAATGCTGAGAGGGATAGCTAATATGATGGATAAAGTAATTAGGATCCAAAAAGATCTTCACTGGCTTGTAAGGATGAACTAAATCTAATAAAACAGACTTTAATAGGGTTAAAGGCAAAGTCCTGGGTTTTTACAATTGAATTTTAAAAACCAACTATACATTTATGGGGTAGGGTAGGGGCAAAAATAGTTCATATGAAAAAGACTGGTAATACTAGTGAATTGAAAGCTTAATTTGAATTAGTAATGACAAGTAGCAAGCAAAAAGTGGTAGAATCTTAGGCCTTGTTGATAGAAGTATATAGTCATGACATAGTCTGGATTGATCACTCCATATGTTGACATCATTTTTTGGGTGCTACATTTATGGAGAAACGCTGACAAGTGGAGGGTGACTGGAGGTTCACCAGGATGGTGTGGAGCTTAGTTAGATAGACCCTATGATTATTGGTTTAAAAGACCTAGAGGTTGTTTTTCCTGGAGAGAAGACTTATGGTGGACTTAGCTGGTGTCTTCCAGTATTTGAAGGGTTGTAAGGTGGAAGTCCCCCAGAACAGAGGTTAAACTTGTTCTCCTTGGCCCCCAAAAGCAGAACTAGGAGCAAAGTAGAGATGTTATAGGAAAGAAGATTTTGACTCAATACCGGGAAAACTTTCTAATAATGAATGCTTCCCAGAAGTAGAATGGGGGTGCTTTACAAGGTAATAAGTTCCCTATCACTGAAGTTTCCCAGCAGAGGCCCACACAGTGCTTACTGGAAATATGTCAGAGGGAATTCATGTTTCAGGAATTGCTAGGGTTCAATGACCTTTGAAACTTCATTATTGACTCATAGCCCAGTATTTTCTTTTTTTTTTTCTTTCTTCTTTTTAACTTAATAATATAGATTTTATTTTTCCCCAATTACATGTTAAAACAATTTTTAACATTTTAAAAAAAGTTTTGAATTCCAAATTCCATCCCTCCCTCCTTCCCCTACCCCTTGCATGAGATAGCAAGCACACAGATACAGGTTATATATGTGTAGGCATGCAAAACATTTCCATACTAGTAATTTTATACAAGAAGACTCATGTAAAAGAAAAAGAATGAAATAAAGTGAAAAATAGTATGCTTCAGTCTGTATTCAGGAAATATCAGTTCTTTTTCTGGAGGCAGATAGTTCCTCATTAGTCCTTTCAGAATGTCTTGGACCATTGTATTGCTGAGAATAGCTAAGCTGTTCATAGTTTTTCATCATACAATATTGTTGTTACTATTTACAATGTTCTCCTGGTTCTGCTCACTTCACTTTGCATTAGTTTATGTAAGTCTTTCCGGGTTTTTCTGAAATCATCCTGCTTGTCATTTCTTATAGCTTAATAATATTCCATCACAATCATAGCTTGTGTAACCATTTGCCAATTGATGGGGAATCTTCTTTAATTTCCAATACTTCACCACCACAAAAAAAGCTGCTATAAATATTCTTGTACAGATAGGTCCCTTTCCCTTTTCTTATTTTTTTGAAATCTCTTTGGGATATAGATCTAGTAGTGGTATTACTGGGTCAAAAGGTAAATACAGTTTTATAGTCCTTTGGACATAATTGCAAATTCCTCTTCAGAATGGTTAGATCAGTTCACATCTCCACCAACAATGTATTAGTGTCCCAGTTTACCCACATCTCCTTCAATACTTAATCATTTTCTTTTTTTGTCGTGTTAGCCAAACTTATAGGTGTGAGGTGGTACCTCAAGTTTGTTTTAAATTACATTTCTCTGTTCAATAGTGATTTAGAGCATTTTTTCATATGATTATAGATAGCTTTGATTTCTTTGTCTAAAAACCTCTTGATCATATCCTCTGACAATTTATAAACTGGGGAATGACTTGCATTTTTATAAATTTGGCTCAGTTGTCTATATGTTTGAGAAATGAGGCCTTTATTAGAGATACTTAATTGCATACTCTCCCCTCCTCCTCCAGTTTTCTGCTTTCCTTTTTTTGGTTGGATTTGCTTTGTTTGTACAAAAACCTTTAAATTTTATTTACTCAAAGTGACCTATTTTACATTTTGTAATGCTCTCTGTTATCTTTGATCTTAAATTTTCCCCTTATCCATAGATGTGACTCTCTTAATTTGTTTATGGTATCACCCTTTGTGTGTAAATTGTGTACCCATCTTGACCTTATCTTGACATATAGTGTGAGATGTTGGTTTACATCTAGTTTCTGCCATATTGTTTTCCAGTTTTCTCAGTAGTTTTTGTCAAATAATGCGTTTTTGTTCCAAATGCTTGGATCCTTGGGTTTATTATATACTAGATTACTGTGGTTATTTGCTATAATGTAATGAGTTCCTATTCTATTTCTCTGATTCACCACTCTATTTCTGAACCATTACCAGAATGTTTTGATAATTACCATTTTATAATACAGTTTGAAATCTGGCATAACAGCCCAGAATTTTCAAGAAAAGGTTAAAATTATGTTGTATGTGCTCCATTTAGGAAAACAGTATGATACATCTGAGAAAGATTTTTAAGTGAGTCAAACAGACAAACAGGGACCTGGAAAATTTATTTACGTAGAACAAGGCATTCCTCAAAGATGCTGTATAAGTCAGGTGTTATTATAACTGAAAATTCTTTTAAAACATTTATTTTTAATTTGTGAAATAAGTATTTCCAAAACACAGTAGAATAAAAAAAAAGATTGAACATAAAACTGCAGATCTATTAAATACACTTGCTATTCCTTTTAAATCTATAATAAAGTTATCATGTAACTTTTTCCCTTTTTTTCTCCCCACTCCCACATTAATCCCCAGAATTAATCCCTCCAAGAAAAATGATTCCCTGCGTCGAGCAGGTAAGGGGTAGTCTTAAGGTCTGATATACTCATGCAATATAGCCGACTCTGGAATTTCCTGGTGGTAGATAATTTAGTGTATAGATTTTGAAGGTCCTTCCTTTCCCTTATTTTCTTTATGCTTCCTATTTCTAGCAGAAGGAGGATATGCCATAAAAGCCAGTAAGAATATCAGCATAGAAAAACACGATTTAAAAGAGGAATAATCTGATGGATAGCATGTATACTCCACAATACCAATTTCTTCATCTTTAAAGTAGAAATCATAATACTTCTACTCTGGATCTTACAGAAGTTAATATAATCTTTAAAGAGCAATGGAAATTTGAATTATTTTTAGAGGCAGAAGATCATTAACTCTGAAATAAAACTGTCAGTTGTAATGCACAGTAATAAAACAAGCCTGGTAAACATTGAACATAAATTATAGTCTCCGTGATTTCTTGTTCTTCCTCTTATTTTCTTGCATTTCTACAAAAAAATCACAATTATTTCTTTGTCACCACTTAGTTCAATTTATCTAAAATTCTTTGATTCCAGCCTTTTAATGCAGGAAGTAGCATCTCTTGGATAGGTCTTCAAAATGTTGCAATCCTTTTAATTTTTTTATTAAAAAAAACTGTTACTGTTTTATACCTTCATAAATACACCTTTTTGTAGGTCAGGGTGTTTATGGCATTTTAAAGTGTTATCACTTCCATCAAAATAGCATTTTAATAGTCCTTAAACAACTGGAACTCAAATATTAATTGTCTGCTCATGATCTTCATAAATATTTACTAGGTTCTCATTTGGTTATACATTCTGGAAATGGTAGAAAAAAATCTTTGTTACCTTTTATGTTTCTTGAAAAAAAATGTTTTGCCTCTTAGGGACAAACTGACAAAGAGCAGTGCTTATCCTCTGCTATAAAATTATTTGCTTTTAGGAATTTACCATCTTAAATGGTATAGAAAACTTAGAAATGTTTGCAGAATCAGTATTTTTTCATGATTAAGTCAAACATAAGCTTTACTTTTTCTTTGCAAAAGAGAGGTGTGGATCTGTGATTTTTATCACTGTGGGGAACTCTCAGGATGGAGAATCTCCCTACCAATGTAGACCAGCAACTTCCTTGCAACAAGGAAGGGAAGAAGAGAACAAGCATTTATTTGGGGTCTGCTCTACGTCAGGCATTATGCCCAGTGCTTTTTACAAATATCATCTCATTTGATCTCGACATCAACTCTATGCTGTTATTATCTCTATTTTATAGTTGAGGAAACTGAGGGTAAGTGACCTGCCCAGGGTCGCCCAGCTTGTAAGTGTCTGAGGCCAGATTTGATCTCAGGTCCTCCTGACTCCAGGCCCAGCACTCTATCCACTGCACCACTTAATGACAGTCTTAGAGAACTGCTTCAGATATTTTAAGGTTAAGTGATTTGTGTCTGATCACACAGCTAATATGTTATCAGTGACAGGACTTGACATCTTCCTGACTTTGTGCCTGGCTTTGGACACTCTCCATGCTACTTCTCTGAGGCTGTAAACATAGTTCTTATATGGGCAGGGCCTGGACCTGTGATTGCTCTGGTGCAGGGAATTCCCTTGTGAGGAAATTTCCTTCTACCAATGCAGGTCACCTTCTCAGCCACTTCCAGCCTTAGAGAGTTTCCTAGAGCCCTGAGGTTATGTGACTTGTCTTCACATGTGGCCGAGGAGAGACTTGGACCCAGGGTCTCCTGGCTCCAATGGCTGGCCCTTTCCTCGTTAGTCTACACTACATCTCTGACTCTAGAGATATATACCTTTACATAGCTAATAAAAAATTAGATTTTCCTTTCATTTGTAAAGAAAAATGGCTTCCTTTTCACCATCCTACCATTTTCATTGTTTTGGTGATTGCGATATTTAGGTGAGTCAAGATAAAGAGAGAATTTTCACAATGCTTTCCACATACATTGATTTTCTTTGGGATCTATTAGTCAGTGGTTCAGAAGGCCACTTCTGAGATGTTAAATGGGTTGTTCAACATATCTTGATTACCATTTTCACAAACTGTTGTCCCATTTGGGTCCAAAGATTATCTTTTCTCTACAATATTTCTTATATGCACAGGGCTAGAAAGAATGACAAAAAGCTAGACGGGATTAAACACACAAAAGTATAGAACATCTGAAATGGGAAGGATTTTAGGGATCATGTAGTTTTGTTTCCTCATTTTACAGATAAGGTGGCTGGGACCCAGGGGCAACCAGGGGTTGCCATAGTGGACAGAGTGCTGGTCCTGGAGTCAGGAAGATTCATCTGGAATTCAAATCTGGCCTTAGACACTTACTAGCTGTACCCTGGGCAAGTAACTTATCTCTGTTTGCCTCAGTTTCCTCATCTATAAAATGAACTGGAGAAGAAAAGAGCAAACATCTAGCGTCTTTGCCAAGAAAACCCCGCAGGGGACCACAGAGAGTCAGGATTAACTGAAATAACGGAACAATAACAACAACAACCTGGGATCCAGGAGGAGAAGTCACCAAAATAATGGGCATTGATTCTAAAACGTGTACTTACAGTAATATCCCTCCCATCCTCCCTCCCCCTTTCCTTTTATCCCATGGGATTTGCTCAATTCCAGGGGTCTCCAGAAATCCTGATCCCAAGTAATTTCAAATTCACTTTATCTTTAGGCATGCATTCCTGAAGTATATGTCAATGTTTTAGGATTCGTGATTTCACTGATGATTTTCCCTTCTCTCATTGTCACTTAATAACCATGGTTAGAAGGGTGCACCTGGAAAGCATCTTTGAAGGCTGAAATGAAAGCAAACACCCTTAGGATTGGGCTGTTGCTACTATTGTGGGGCAGGCAAGAGAACAAGAGCCCCCTGGGTTGTTGTTGTTAGCCCCACTTCTAAATTTTCCATCCTGTGGCAAAACTCCAGTCACCTCACTCTAGTTACTGCTTGGCAAATGCAGATTCCAACCTCTCCATGCCTTGATAACATGTCTTAGTCAGTTGCTGTGGCTGATAAAACAAATACTTCTTCTGGTGTGCCAGCATTCTAGTGAGTGAGGAGCCTCTCCAAACTTAACAAGGCTTGTCCTTGGATGACATTCAGTCCATCACTGGACCTACATTCAAAGTCTCTCCAGCTTGGTAGGATCTAAAGGCTTGTGTTTTAATGGAATACCTTCCAACCTTGGTGATGGTATTGGAATAGGTTGTTATTGGATAATTCCTGTAGAGGAACATAAAACTATTAATTTTGTCCAATTAAATCAGTTTTCCTAGAGAAATGACGAGATGAGCATCAGCAAAGCTGTCTAATTGGCAAAGGCTGTTCTTTTCCTTAAGGCTCAGATTAGCCTCCTTCCTCTCAGACATCTCCACTTTTGCTATGAAGGGATGGGTTTCATTTTAATGAACTTTCAATGACAAACTGAAAAATCTTTATTTTTAAAAAATGAGATGAACACATCATGAATGCAGATTGTTTAATTAGGAACCACTGTCAATTTATATTCAGCTGCATTTTTCTCTGGACACATTGTAGATCTTAAAAACTTTATATTGATTTTAATCTTATTTTCTTCAGTATTGAAAATTAGCAAGTCAAACATAGATCAAGAGATTTACTAGTCTTTTGCACCAAAGGAAAAAAGTCTTTATTGCCTCTTGAAGTCAAGAAGAACTTTGCTATTAATGTAACCTGTCATATTAAGAGCTTGTGAGAACTCAAAATGTAATTAAACATTGTAAATTGCAACTGAAGATTTAAATTAGGAAGGGCATTCTACTAAAATTAAAATCAAAACTCTGGAATGGTATACTTTCAGTTGGGTATGGATAGATAACTGACAAGTTTTTTTTTATTTAATGCAGTTCTAAAACTACATTTTCCAATGATCATTTAAAGCCTTATCACCTCTTCTCTTTCATGAGCCCCCATTCCCTCTGAAACAATTTCCTTTGTGAAACTCTCTCCTCTTGACTTCCATCTTGTTCTATTAGTTGGATTATTCTATTTCTTTGCTCTTATTTTGTCTCTGACTGGTTCTTATTCTTCTTCCTACTTCCTATAAGTAAATATTCTCCAAAGTTTCAGTCTTCAGCCTTCATACATTTCTTTCTTTGTAATTCATCTACAAACATGACTTCATCTATCATCTCTAGAGAGATGATCTTTGAATCTTTATAGTTTTGGCATCTCTTTTGAGTGCCTGTCCTGTATCTTTGTCTGCTCTCTGTATGTTGTAATTAAAAATGAATTATTTTTTAATATAAAAATAATTTCCTTATAAATCACCCCTCCTCACTGGAATTTCTTTTATTAACAACAACAAAAAAGGCATTTAGGCTAAACTGATCAATAAAATAACCAAGTTTGACAGTGTTTGCTGTTATGTTCTGCAAGCATGGTCCTCCACCTCTCTACCTAGAATGATGTGTTGTGCTCTTTTCAATGATTCTGAGTTCAACTGCCTTTTCATGTTTTTCACATTTACATGATTGTGTTTAGTATGGAAATTGGTTCTTCTTGGTTCTTCTTTCTTCACTCTGCATTACTTTATCCCAATCGTCCCATGTTTCTCTGATATTCTCATATCTATTGTTTCTTATGACACATTGGTATCTTACTGCATTTATAGATCACCGTTGACTTATCCATTCCTCAACTGGTGAACACTCACTTTACTACTAATTTTTCATACTGGATGTGGTGTTGTCCCACCCAACCAAAATATATTTATAACTCAACACATCATCTTGTTCCCCGCAAATATATGCCATGCTATTTTCTTATTACAACCTATGGTTTCACCATTCACACCATCACTCTAGTTTGAACTGAGGTTCAAAACCTCAGTTGCTTTTGACTCCTCCTGTTCCTTCATCCTTCATTCCATTCATATTCAGTCAGTCATTAAGAATTGCCATTTCTCTCACCCCAATTTACTGTATCTCTTGCATCTGTTTCTGAATCTTGGTTCCCATTGACATTGCCCTGGTTGAGGTTCTTCTGTGTCTTACAAGAGTTTCTTAATTGTTGGGATTGCCTGAAGTCTCAGTCCCCCTTGATCTATTTTTTATGCCACTGCCAGATTATTCTGACAATAATATTCCATCCATAATGTGTCACTGCCCTGTTGAAGAATGCTTATGTGCTTCCAGCTGCTTAATGAAGAGAGGTTGTATTCTTCAGTTTGGTGTTCAAGCCCTAATCTGCATTCTGGCCCTAATTGGCCTTTCCAGATTCATTTTATACTGCTCTCCATTCGATCTGCCTCTCAGCTAACAAACTGATTATCCTTAAGAGCAAGTGAGACAATGTTGTCATTCAGTCATTTTCAGTTACCCAATTTGAGGTTTTCTTGGCAAAGATACTGGAGTGGTTTGTCGTTTCCTTCTCCAGCTCATGTTTATAGATGAGGAAATTGAGGCAAAAAGGGTTAAGTGACTTGCCCAGGGTCATGAAGCTGGTAAGCATCTGAGGGTGGATTTGAACTCAGGAAGATGAGTCTTCCTGATTCCAGACCTGATGCTCTGTGCACTGTGCCACCTCTCTGGTTGGGTCTGACCATACTGGCTCATTATTCAGTAAACTTTGGTGGCTCCTTATTACTTCCAGAATCAATCATATTTGGTCCTTAAATACCTTGATAGCCTGGTCCCTTATTGTCTTTCTAGTCTTCTTACACTGTACCTACACTCTGTGGACCAGTGACACTGGCCTTTTGTTTTTTTGGAGGGGGGAAGGAAGGGCAATTGGAGTTAAGTGACTTGCCCAAGGTCATACAGCTACTAATTATATTTATATTAATTAATTATATCAATATTAATACCTGATTTGAAGTTAGGTCTTCCTGACTCCAGGACTAGTCATTTATTCACTGCACCACGTAGCTTCCCCGGACACTGGCCTTCTTGCTAGTCCTCACTCATAACACTTCCATTTCCTGTCTCTGAATGTTTTTACTGGCTCTCCCCCAAACCTGGAATGCTGTCCTTCCTTGTCTCTACCTCCTGGTCTGCCTGGCTTCCTTCAGGTCTCACCTAAAATCCCCCTCTTCAAGGAGCCTTTCCTAGTCCTCCATAATCTCAGTGCCTTCTTCTGAGACTATCTTCAATTTTTCCTGAATGTAACTTGTTTGTACATAGTTGTTTGAATGTTCTCTCCCCTGTTAGACCACGAGCTCATTGAAAGCAGGAACTATCTCTCCCCTCCACTTTCTTTGTGTTCCCAGCATTGTACCTGGCGAATAGTAGGTGTGTGATCAATCTTAGTTGGCTGACTTTTTCTTATACATATTCCCACAGCTTCAGTCAAACTGTCCTGCTCATTACCCTTAGAACACATTCTCTCCTTTTCCATCTCTGGTTTTTTTTTTTCACATTTACTTATTTTATTTTTAATTTATGGAATAAAACAAGCATTTCCATAACATAGTATATTAAAAAAGAGTATCACATGTAAAATTGCAAATCTGTTATGCACAACTCACTATTCCTTTTAAATATATAATAAAGTTATCATGTAAATTTCTTTTTCTTTCTCCCCTTAAGATGTCTGCCATTAGCCATATATGTATACACACATATACACATACACACATACACATACATATACACACAAATTATTCTATACATACTTCTATTTATCAGTTATTTCTCTGGATGCAGATAGTGTCTTTCTTCATGTGTCCTCAAACAATTAATAATTTTAGCAAAGAAGCAGGATATAAAGTAAATCCATATAAATCACCAGCTTTCCTATAATATCATAAATAAAACTCTGAAAGAAGAGATAATAAAAGATACCCTATTTCAATTTAGAATAACTCTAAATAGTATTAAATACTTGGGAGCCCATCTCTGGTTTTGCTCATGAGAATCATTCCTGATACCTTACCCTCCCATCACCCCCCCCCAACTCTCATCTTGCTCAGCTCTCTCTCTCTCTCTCTCCCTCCCTCCCTCTCTCTCCCTCTCCCCCTCTCCTACCCCCCTCTGTTTTTCCCTCTCTCTCTCCCTCTCTCCCTCTTTTTCTCTCTCCCTCTCCTTCTCCCTCTCCCTTCCTCTCTCTGTCTCCCTCTTTCAAAATTACTTGTACTGTCCTTCAAGGCCCTGATAAAACAATACTTCCTCCATGAATCCTTCCCTGATCACCCCAACCCACACTAATGTCACTCTTCTAAATTCCTGTAGAATTTGTCACTTATTTGACATATCATTTGATGCTTTGTATTGTTAGTTACCTTTTCACATCTTCATCTCCTCAATTATGTTGTCAGTCACTCAAGGTCAAGAACTTTGTCTTATTCTTCTGTATATCACTTGTAGGTCCTTAGCATACAATCTTGCATATAGTAGGTCCTTATTTATGCAAATTTATTAATAGGCTGATCTTGTAGTATCATCTCAAGGCAAAAAGTTTTATTTTCACAAAAAATACCATTTCCTCCTGTTGCCAGGACATAGCTTCTTTTCCTTCCAATCTTAAAGGAAAATAGAATATTTTCAATGCAATTCAACAAATATCTTTTAAGTCCTTGCTGCATGCAAGACACCATGCTAGGTTTTGGAAGGTCAAGGATAAAAGTGAAACAGTCTCTGTCTATAGAGAACTTAGGTTTTTTGGTGGCATTCAAGGGGCATACTGGCAAATGTTTAATGACTGGCTTGCCAAAAGTGACACACTTGGAGTTCTGAATAATCTGTACAATCAACATTTTCTCCATCACTTTCTTAAGTCCAGACAATCACCAAAATAATAAATCAAGTCCTGATTTGTAGTATTTCTGATTTCTGAGGTGTAAATGCTCATACTGAAAATTTAACAATTGGCTCTTGGTAGGAGCTAGCTCTAGCACACCCCTAGTAGCTTGCCATACACACACAGCTAAATAAAGTACTGCAAGGAGTTCCCAGAGGGAAAGAGTTCAGGAGATCAGGAAAGGCCTCTTGTAGGAGGTGGTCCCTGGGATGGGTTTTGAAGAAACCTAAGAGTTCTGTGATACAGAGGTAAAGAAGAGGAGCATATTTCAGAGAAGGAACTACTTGTCTAGAATTAGAGATGGGAGATAGGATAGCATTTATTGGGAATAGCTAGTTGGCAAGTTTGACTCGACTAGAGGAGGGAAGCAATATGAAATAAAGCAAGAAGGGCAGGTGGGGACCAGATAGTAGCAGATTCCGAATTTTAGCCTGAGAATTCTATATTTTATTGTAGAAGCAATAGGGAGCCACTGAATATTTCTTTTGAGTCTAGATCTGTAACTAATGTGTGTTATATAATCAGATCAACATGTTTTAGGTATATCATTTTAACAGATACATGGAGGGTTGATTGGGGAATAGGAAAAACTGGAAACAGGAATCTTAGTTAAGAAGTGATTACAATAATCCAGGTGAAGGATATAAGAGTCTGAAGGTGGGTAGAATCTGTGTCAGGAGAGAAAAGGGGATAGATGGCTGTGTATAGAGAATCAACAAGACTTGTCAAATGATTGAATATAGGGGTTGAAGGAGAGGAAAGAGGTAAAGACAACTCCAAGGCTGTGGTGGTTAATAAGATGAACAACAAAAAATAAATTAGGGGATCCAGATAGGAACTCATCCAAGCTCTACTCTCACATACAAGGATCTCGGTACATCTTATATTTGTCTACTAAAATTGAAAGGCTACAATCAGGATCCGACTGAAGGGGGAGGTCCTGACAGGAAAACAAAAAGTATAATAAAGAGGGTTTTTTGCACAAAGAGAGTTCCAAAAACCCTATGAAGACCCACCCCTCATTCTCATCCTCTCTTACTGCCCAAAGGAAGGCCTTTGGGCCATGTGAGAGGAAGTGTGATTGAGAGCTGAAATAAGAATTAGGAGAGATCAAGGCTCAGGGTTCAAGGATAATGGCACTATATAGGCTCGGATAAATCACCTCTCTGATTATCTGTTTTCAGTTTTGTAAAGTGAGAGGTTGATCTAATTGTCACTAAGATCCCTTTCAGCTCTAATATTTTGAGATTCATGGCCACCCGTTTCCTAGTTTTAGGATTTGAGACAAAAAGCTTCTCTCTTCTTCAAGGACTTACCTGAAGATGAGACAGACCAAAGTTAACCTTTCATTTTTGTAGTCTGGATTTGTTTTGTTTTATTTTGAACAAAGGCCCAATTAATTATGCACATTAACCTTAGACACTCAGATTTGACTTGAATATTAAACCTAGAAAGATAAATGGAAAGCTGCCAGCCCAGGGAAAATTGTAAGTGTCAAGAAACTTGAGATACAGAAGGAAAGATTTTCAGTCCCTAGAACCACTTGAGAAACCCAAATTTTGTGAACTTCTACCTGAGGTTGGGTATGATTGATAGTTAAAAAAATCATGGTGCTTGCCATTCATTTATAGAAGCCACTAGTTCTTGTGGATCTACCTGTTCTATTTGGGATAGGGCTGGTAGTGTTTTTTTTTTAATCAGCATTTGCTGTGTTTGGGTGGAAGGAAAGTCTAAGCATTGGTTGCTTCAAAGGAATCAGGGAAAATAGTTCTGGTCTGACCAGAGAAAAAATTCCACATGAGCCCAGCTCTGGGGTAGAGAGCTCTGGGATAGGTGGCTAGGTTCACTTGCCAACAGAGCAATGAAAGTTATTGTATGACAAACTTTGTTTTGTTTACTAGTCTATTCTCTTCTTTTATGTAGATGCTGACCCTCTCCCCTTTGGGACTTAAAAAGGACAACTGACAGGGTATATAGAATACTTATCTCACATTGAAAGTGATAGGGTGCTTGACTACCTGTGCTTGAACCCCAATTCCAGAATCACATTTCTCCCTAGCTTCAAAACTCTGTCTCAGGCAGTTTCTCCCCAGCCCAAGAACACTGTGCCTAGCAATTACTCATGAGTGGACCCCAGCCAAGTACTAATCTCTCTCCCTAGTACAGTAACAAGCTCCACCTGCAAGAATTCCACCGGATTATCTATGCCAACTCCCTACCTTGTTACATTCATTCTAGACTTCTCATCATGTATACCTTAGGCTTTAGACATATGTGTACTCCCTTACATTTAGCTTGTCCAACAAGACATTGATGGGACAGCCTGGGTATTTGTCAGTCAGCCCTAATGGCTTGTTGACTTAGTGACATGGCAGGTCTAAAACCACCCCTCCACATAGCCCTGTGTTGGGCTATTTCCCAGTGAGCTCAAAGTAAAATGCCCACATAGTAGATACAAAAAGTGCATGTTCCTTTAAGAACTGACTACTCCTTAACCACTCTCTAATCCTGCCAGGAATCACCTAGTTAGCATATTTGGTACATGTTTTACTACAGTTTAACCTATATAAACTTTAACTGTATTCCTCTGAAGTTGCAGATTCCCTAAGAACTCTTTCCCACTGAAAAGTGCAACAATAAATCTTTGCTACCTTGACTTAAAGAATGCTTGAGTCTGAGAATTCGTTTCAGATGATCATCTCTTGTACTCCAGTCTTTGAGGGGTCCCTGAATCCTCCACCTTTCAAACCCCATCGAAAGGACTGAACTGTGACTGTTTTAAAAATTATTTATAGTTTTTATTTTATATCAACTTCATTTTTCCATGCATCCTTCCCTCTACCTGGTGCCACCCCTTGTAGAAAAGAATAAAAACATAGATGACAAAAAAAAAGAATTTCAGTAAAACTCATTCAGCATGTGAGTGTTTCACACCCATAATTCCTCCACCTATGCAAAGATGGGGGTAGGGGTGAGGAGATACATTTTTTCATCTCTTCTTTGGAGCCAAGCTTTGTCATTATTACATAGTTTTTAATTTAATCACTTTGTTTTGCTTATAAAGTGTTCTTAAAATAATATTATATTGATGCTTATTTACATTACTTTCCAGTAATGCCCCACCCCTACTACCTAGAAAGTTCCTTTGTAACAAAGAGAGACAATTGGGCAAAACAAACCAACTGACTCATCAAAAATGTCTGACACTATGTACCTCATTCCAGAACTGTAGCCCACCACTTCCTTCTGGAAGGAAAGAAACATATTGCACAACATTAGTCCCTTGGAATCAAAGATGATCATTATGTTAAATTGAATTTCAATATTTTTGAATGTTGTTTCCCTTATATTATTGAGGTCATTGTGAATATCATTTTCTTGTGAGCTGTGACTCTTCATAAATCCAAGAAATTCTTTAATATTTGGCCTAAGTCAATGTAGAAATTCAGGCTATCCATTCTGAGTAGCAATGAATTGACTCAGAAAATGGGGTGGGGTGGGATAACAATAGAAGCATTAAAGTCTGATTACAGCAATGGGTTCCGACCATAACACATCTTGATTAAGTAGATGATAGATAAAAGGGAACATT
The DNA here is from genome assembly GCA_028627135.1 of Pseudochirops cupreus. Classification (NCBI taxonomy): domain Eukaryota; kingdom Metazoa; phylum Chordata; class Mammalia; order Diprotodontia; family Pseudocheiridae; genus Pseudochirops; species Pseudochirops cupreus. The sequence goes on from CM053582.1 coordinate 506,338,107, forward strand.
AAAAATAACTTACAGTTTCAGTCCAAAGGTCAGCAAATGTTGTTGTGCTCAGTGCTCCCCAAAGCAATGGGAACTGATTAATGAGCTTCATTACTTGGTGTAATGGGCAGAGTTGATGGCCTCTAGCATCTGCCCTGGATGGTATTAAGGGTCAGCAAACCCAAATGTATTACTCTGTTGCTCATACTAACAAGGCTCCCCAAGTTTTCAAGTACTCCTCTCCCTCTCAGTGAGAAGAGCAAGGGAAGCCACCCCCACAGTTAGCCTTGATGACTCCTTACCACAAGTTCAAGGGATTTGGAAGAGGTCATTATCTGAGCAGCAGTAGCCTTTCCGTGTTCCATCTCTTACTCACTGTAATGAGAGAAATAAATGAAAAATTAATGGCTTTATAACAACATTTCCTCTTTGAACCATTTGATCATGGAGTGGCAATATGCCTGGGAGCCTAGCGATATTATTCCTGTAAGAATTGTCCCTTCAGCAAACCTTCGTGTTGTATTTTCTTTGTGACTTGTTTTCAAGAGTACCCTTCACTGAGTAAACCCATTGGGGTTCTTTCCTAGCTTCTGAGGGGTGATCCATGTGCCTTCTGAAGTGTTAGCTATGCATGATGTCTTTATGGATGGTTAATGTTAGACTGGTTTTCTTAGAAACTTTAAAAATATCTACTCTTGAACAACTTTGAGGAACCACCTGTAACTCATAAGTGCAGAATGCTTCAAGGTTTATGGACCAATTTTTTTTTTTACAATAACCCAGTGAATTTGACATTGTGAGAATTCCTATTCCCATTTTAGAAATGAGGAAATAAAGGCTCATATAGGATCATGTATCTGAATTCTGAAAGGATATTAGAGGCCATTGAGTACAACCCTATTATTTTATAGATAAGGGCACTGAGGGACAGAGGAGTCAGATGACTTGTGTAAAGTCACACAGCTAGTAAGTATCTGATGTGGGATTTGGGGTTAGAAAGAGTGAAGAGTCCAGGACAACTCCCAGGTTGTGAGTGTAACATCCTGGGAGAAGAATGGTGCTCTGAAGTAATGGGGAAGTTTGGTTGGAGAGAAGCTTTAAGGTGGAAAATGAGTTCTGCTTTAGACATGTTGAGTTCAAGATATCTACTGGACATTCAATTCAAGATATCTAATAAAAAGCTGGAAAAGTAAAATTGGAAGTCAGCAGAGAGGTTAGGACTGGATAAGGAGATTTGAGAATCATATGCATAGACATGATAATTGAAATCATGGGAATTAATGAGATCAGCAAGAAAATAGTACAGAGGGAGAGGGAAAGTAGGCCCAAGACAAAGACCTCTGACACGCTCATGGTTAGTGGGAATGACTTGGATGAAGATTGGGCAAAACAGACTAAGAAGGAGTGGTTAGAGAAGTAGGAGGAGGATCAGGAGAGAGCTTGCCTCAAAAACCTAGAGAAAAGAGAGCATCAAGGAGGAGAGAGTGATTGATGGAGTCAAAGGCTACAGAGAGGTCAAGGAGAATGAGGACTGAGAAAATGACAGTACAGATGTCAATTAGGACATCACTGGTAGCTTTGGAGAGAGCAGTTTTGGTTTAGTCAAAAGATCAGTGACTATAGATTAAAAAAGCTCTGTGTTCAAATGTCAGCTACTATGCTTAACATTAACAATAACAATAATGATAAAATGCAACATTTATATAGGGCTTACTTTGTGCCAGGCACTGTGCCAAGGGCTTTACAAACATTATCTCAATAAACTTGTAAAATGGATATTGTTATTATTCCCATTTTATAGATGAGCAGACTGAGGCAAACTGAGTTGAAGTGACTTGCCCAGGGTCATCTGGTTGGTAAGCATCCTAGGCGATATTTGAACTCTTGACTCCAGGCCCAACACTCTATCCATTGTGCAACCTAACTAGCAGCTTTGCAACCTTGGTCAAGTAATTTAACCTTTTGAACCTTTTTTGTCTTCTGTAATACTGCGATAATAATGCTCGTTCTACCTTCCACGTTATAAACTGTCAATTGCTATATACAAAGATGATGTGATTATAGTTTTCCATTTCCATCCACCAAGTAGCATGGTGGATATAGTGCTGGACTTAGAGTCAAGAAGACCTGAGTTCAAATCCTAACTTACTAGTTGTGTGGTCCTGGGCAAGTCACTTAACTTTCCACAGTCTTAAGTTTCTTCATCTGTGAAAGGCATAGCACCTACCTCATAGGTTTGTTGTGAGAATTAAATGAGGCTAAATTTTATCCTCTTTGCAAACATTAAAGCATTATACATATGTTCATTTTTTTCTATTTTTTTCTCTCCTATTCCCCCTCTTACTAGAACTTGAACTAGGTTTTGAGTTACATGGAGATGAGGAAATTGAGGCTCTGAGAAATGAAATTATTAGATCAGGGCCACATAGCTAATATTTCTCTATGACAGGATTCAAATTCAGATTTTCCCTACTGCAAGTCTAGCACTCTATCCATTGCCACTTAGCTGGATGTGACTTAGCTAATGTCACGTAACCAGCAACCAGGTCTTCTAAGTTTATATTCAGGGTTAAGGAAATGGATGTAAGCAGCCTACTGCTATGACACTACGTGCAGACTGCAAAGTGAAACATGGGTAGAGACATGACCTGCTGCACAGCTTTACTGTGGAAAGGAATGACAGATACCAATAGCTTATTGTTATGTTGTAACAATAATGCAATAGAAACAAAGTGCTAAGTACCTACTTACTTGCCAATACAAAGGGGCATGGAAGATCTTCAGATTTCATTAACATTACATATGTATATTTTTGATGAGTCAGATAGTGATCCAGAGCTTGGTTTGTAACCAACTAAATGGATTTATCAAGTTTCTTTTTTAATTATGAAAACTTGTTAAATTTACTCTCTAGTATGACCTGTTGAAACACTTAGAGACCCAGATCTGCAGGGTTTTTTTGCTCTAGACTAGAGCTTTGGAAATTTCTTGGGAGCAAAAGTCTACCTAGGAAGAAGGGAGCATATGGTAATAGGGTGTGCTTATCATCAATGATTACATTCATTTGATAGTAATGTCTAAGATCTCATGTCACACTAGAGCTATGTTGACAGTATTTTCTGGAAAATATACTTTATTGATTCTTTCATAGAAGTAATTCCCAAAGACTCCTCAGAGCTGGACCAGGGTAATCAGTTTGGCCTCAGAAGGAGTTATAATTTACCCTGACAGTAGCACTATCAAGACATCTCAGGGGTAGACTAGGACAGTCTGTCTGGTTTCTCCCATACAACTCACTCAAATTTTAAAGTTGTCACTATATCTCACAAGACACTAAAGAACCAGATTACAAATAGACACTTGGGGGCATTTCCCTGACTCCAAATTGTTCAAGCTTTAACACCGTGAAAAAAAAATTTGTCTTTCCCCCAGTAGTCTGTAAGAATAGGCTAATCTCAAAGGGAAAGGCATTAAGATCAAAGAGAATTGGGAAATATTTCTCGCAGAACATGGGGTTTTAGCTTGGACTTGAAGGAAGTCAAGAGGCAGAGATAAGGAGGGAGAGAGTATTCCAGAGATAGAGATAGTCAGGAGATGGAATATCCTGTGCAAGGAACAGCAAGGTGACCAGGGTCACTGGATCAAAGAGTATGTAGAAGGGAGTAAGATGACTGGACATGAAGAAAGAGACCAGATTGTGGAGGTCTTTGAGAGCCAAACATGGGATTTTAGATTTGATTCTGAAGGTAATAGGGAACCACTGGAGTTTCCTGAGTGGAGGAGTAACATGACCTGCACTTTAGAAAGATCGGTTTAACAGGTGAATGGAAGATGAATTGGAGTGAGTATAGACTTGAGTTGGGGAGACCAAGATGGGGAGGCTGTTGCAATAGCACTGGAGTGAAGTGATGACAGTCTGAATGAGAGTGGTAGCAGCGTTGGAAAAGAGAAGTGGAGCATGTTACAAAGGTAGAAATGACAAGATGATCACTGTTTGGATATGATGGATCAGAAACAGTGAGGAGCCAAGGATGACGTCTAAGTTTTGAGCTTTGGTGACTGGGAAAATAGTGATGCCCTTGGAAGTATTGGGAAATTAAGAAAAAGAGACAGTTTTGTGGGATAGGAAATGAATTTAATTTTGGATACATTCAGTTTAAAATGTCTAAAGGAATGCAGTTTGAGATGTCTGTAATAGTAATCAGTTTAGCAGATACTTAGCACTTAGTACCTTGGGGTTAAGTGTGGAAGGTGCAAACTCTGTCCCATTGTTGAGAAGGCACGAACTCCCCTGTTGATGTGGAAGAAGGGGATTGACTGAGCCCCTGTTGATGTGGAAGAAGGGGATTGACTGAGCCCCTGTTGATGTGGAAGAAGGGGATTGACTGAGCCCCTGTTGATGTGGAAGAAGGGGATTGGCTGAGACAGGTATATAAGCAAGAATTCCAGAGACAGAGAGACAGAATTGGAATGTTGCTCTGGGTGAAGGAAGAATCTTGAAGACTGAAGCCGGCAGAGGGAGAGAGAGAGAGAGTTTCTCCCGCAGCATCTGGAAGCTGAGAACTGAGATGGAGTTTTCCTGAGACCAGAATCTGGTGAAGGCCACCTGGAAGGCTGAGAGGACTTGCCTGGAAGGCTGATATTTCTTCTGGGTCCTAGGGCCAGCTGAAGTGCTGGAGCACTGAAGAAAGATAAGACTTTGTTTGTTCATGGCCTGGCTGATCCTTGAGTTCCAGGCAAG
>CM053582.1:506343326-506420943 GCA_028627135.1 Pseudochirops cupreus
TTTGGGTGCTGTTCTTACTTTGCTTCTTATGCTTATTCTTACTCATGGTTGTTCAGTCCGTGATTTTTTTTTAAATCTCTGTGGGGCTCTGCTTCCAGAAGGGAAAGCTCTGTCCCAAATTGCTGGGGTCCTCCCAGCTGCTGTAGCTCTCAGGAAGGTGCTGGGACTCTTCCTACTTGCTTCCAACTGACTGGATAATGAAGACTCCAAGACCAAGGCCCAAGACAGCAATCCGGATCCAGGCCGTTCAATGCGAGAGCACTGGCCTCAGAACAATCGCTTAGAGCACTGGCCTCAGAACAATTGCTTAGTCCCCCTGCTGTCTGCAGGCCACAGTTGGGAAGCTACAACGTGGAGGCGGGTGCAAAACCTCTGCCTTTTGCTTTTCTGCTCTGGAGGCCTTTTGGCCAGACTGCTTTACTCTCCTAATTTTGCAAGTCCCACTGACCTAGTTCTGAGCGCTGCTGGCAACTGCCGCTAATCTGCTCACCAGAGAGGCTCCTCTGCTCCTCCCGTCCAGCCGCCCCCGGGGCACAGCCACGGCTTCAGGCCAGGCTGGTTTTGGTTCGGAGTGCTGATATGGTTCCTTGTAGTCGAGCTGACTTTAGTGGGAAGTATCTTCGTGTGCCTTTTGGAGTTCTAGGATTGGTTTAGAGTCCTATTTTATGGGTATTTTGGGGTGGCTATGTGAGAGCTGTGATATGTTGCTGCTGCTACGCTGCCATCTTGGCTCCGCCCCCCTGTATATTTATATTTAATAAAATTAACAAGATAATCAGTAAAGACATCTTGAAAGAGATGACCTTAGACCGTACCTTTAAGAAAGCTAGGGATTCCAAGAGGTAGAAGTGAGAAAAATAGAGTATTCTAGGCATTGGTTATAGTCTCTACAAGGTTATGGAGCTAGAAGTTCAAATTTTGTGTACACAGAACACCCAGCATGCCAACATGGCTAGAGTAGAGAGTATGTGAATGGATTTAATGTAGAATAAAAGAAGAAACATAGGCTGGAGCCATATTGTGAAGGGCTTTATATATCAAACAAAAAAGCTTGTATTTTATACTAAAGGCAGTTGGGAGCCACTTGTGCTTTGTGAGGAGTGGAGTGATATGATCAGATCCATGCTTTAGGAATATCACTTTGGCAGCTGTATAAAAGATGAATTGGAGATGAGGAGACTAGACGTAGGGAGATATTTTTAATAGTTCAGGCTAGAGCTGCAGAGTGCTTGGACTTGGGCAGTTGTGGTATGTGTAATGAGAAGGGGAAATATGTGAGAAACAGAGACCCTGACAAGACTTGGCAACTGATTGGATATGGGAGAGTGAGTGAAGAGCCACGCTTAATTACGAGGTGGTGGGCCTGAGTGATGGGAAGAATGGTGCCATCCTTGAAAGGAATAAGGAAGTTGAGAAGAGGGGTAAGTTGGGAGGGAATAAGTTCTATTTTATGCATCTAGAGCTTGAGATACCTATTGAACATGAAGGTAAATGTGTCCCACAGGTAGCTGAGGATATGGACTAGAGATCTGAAGAGAGATGAAGTCTGGATATGTTGATTTGTGATATACACAGAGATGACAATTGAATCTGATTACATTTCCTGCTCTCTTTCCACCATCGTAGGCAGCAGTAAGTCTCTCACGTACCCAAGGCTTTTTTGCCCACAGTCAGGTACAGCAAGTATGATATTATTCAGGTGGCCTATAAAGGTTTTGTTGGGTCTGCCACACTGCTCAATTATCATTTGAATTTTTAAGTTTTATTTTGTGATGACACTTCGCTACTACCAACTCTTAATGAGATACTTTAAAGTTCTCTCTTTAAAGTCAACTTAATAGAGCCAATTAATTTTTTTTTTAAACTCATGCAATTACCCAGAAATCAGCCAGATTTTTCTTTGCCTAGTAGTAGATTTGGAGGAAAAGGATGATTAGAATGTATTCTAACTATTCTCTGACCAGAGGGGAGTAATTTAATATCCATGAACCTTAGTCTCCTAGTCTGTTAAATAAAAGAGATGGATTAGATAATCTCTTGAATTTCTTCTCTCATCTTCTGACTTTCGTGTTAGCTACTGATGATATCTGGAATGCATTTTTCTTCATTTCTACCTCTTAGAATCCCTGGTTACTTTGAAAATTCAGTTTAAGCACCATTTACATGAAACCTTCCCTGATTCTTTTTCCTCCTAATCTTCCCCCCACCCAAACAACCTTGTGTTCATTTTGTGTATAATCTTTATCTGTTTATATGTTGTTTCCCTAGTTATAATGTAAGTTCCTTGAGGGTAGGAATATTTTACTTTTGTCTTCGTATCTCTAGAGCTTAGCACAATGCCTGGCATGTGGCAGATGTTTAATGTTTATTGATTCTTTTAAACTGTAACCAGCTATGAGTTCATAGTTCCCAGTCTCACATGAACTTGTTCAATCATGTTAAAATATTTAGTTTCTTAGTAAGAAGATCATCAGGTACCTACTATCTTTAGATCAGGAAAACATTTCTTTGGAAAAAGCAGCCTCTCATCAAGTTTGTGGATTTAACTGAGTCCATCTGACTATAAGATCAGTGCCCTTTCTTCTAAAGCACACTATTAAAGTATCATGCCACTATTTTCCAGCTTCTGAGTATCTGGTCATCACCTTACAAGAACATTATATGTTTTTTTTATTAAGGTTTTTTTCTTCTATTCCTTTTAACAAACTTTTATTAAGCACTTAACACATGCAAATCAATCAGTTAAGCATTTATTAAGTACCTACTATATGCCAGGCATTGTGATAAATTCTGGGCTTACAAAGAAAAAAATGAAAGACTGTTTCTGCTTCCAAGAAGCTCAGTCTAATGGGGAGGCAATTTGCAAGCAAATATGTATATATATGTATATATATATGTGTGTATACACACGCACACACACACACACACACACACACACACATATATATATATACATATAAAATGTATATGCACACAAACTATATGTGTGTGTAACATAGGGAATGCACTAGCATTAAGGAGAGGGAGTAAGAAAGGCTTCTTATGAAAAGTTAGGCTTTTAACTTGGACTTGAGGGAAGCTGGAGAATCTAGAAGGTGGGGATAAGGAGGGAGAGATTTCCAAGAATTGGTACCAGTCAGTGAAACTGCCTCAGATTAGGAGATAGAATGTCTTGTGCTAGGAACAACAAAGTATTATGCTAATTGCTTGGGACACAAACAAGACAGCCCCTGCATGCGAGGAACTTGGCTCTAATTGAAAGTGAGAGAGTGAAGATACCACATGTACAAAGATTAGTATAGCACAAGGAGAATTAAGGAGAGAGAGAGAGAGAGAGAGAGAGAGAGAGAGAGAGAGAGAGAGAGAGAGACTGCTTTGCTGACTTGTATTTGTCTTCTTGATCTCTTAGCAGTGGGTGCGACATAGTAAATAATGTGCTTTCTGTGTGTATATACATACATGCATATACAAAATGTGAGAAATGTATTGTGTGTATGTATATATGTCTTATGTGTGCATAGATATATTTTTTTTTCTAGGAGAGAGACAAGGAGAGAGAGAGAGGGAGGGAATAAAAGAGAGAGAGAGAGAGATCATGTATTTAACTGGTGAGGGACAAACACAGCAGCAAGAGAGAGAGAGATGCCAGGGGGAAGGCAAGGAGAGGGAGTGGAGGCTTCAAAGCAGAGGTGGCCCAAGTCTTGAACAAAGACAAGGCTCATTACAGGAGTGATGCTTGGTACTTTTCTCCTGATATATTCTAGTGAAGGTGCAGTTTTTGGATGGTCATTTTGCATCTGTTTTGCCCACTAATGGATGCCTCATTAATGGTGGTGAAAATCTCTTGTCACAGGTTTCTGCCTGGACTCACCAGTCAAGCTGGGAGCTGAGTTAGGAACACCCACTGATTTTGCAAATGATTTTTTCAGCTTCAGCTTGTTTAGCACACTGTCATCCTTCAGGAGACTGAATAATGTCAACGGTGGCACTAAATGTACCTGCCCGGTTTCTATTTGACAGATTGATGTGTGAGAGTGTGTACATTATTACCCTTCTGGGGGATCCTGTAGTGTTTGTGAATTAAGATTGATTAAAACATGGAACTGGCTACATGAGTGGCTTTTGAAGTCATCAATTCTTAGTTGGCATTAGCCTGTTTGGCTCTTTTTACAATACACAAATAAGTGAGAGAAAATGCTTTAGTGCAAGCAAAGGGGAAAAGGCAGGTGGAATTTCCCTGAATAGAGATAAACTTCACGTCTGTATTGTTGGTGCTCAGGCTGAAAGTCTTAGAAAAACAGATCTCCTGATAATTACAAGGCATCATGGGTCACTGGCAAGCTGACTTTTTTTTGTGCCCAGTCTAGTAATTGCAAAGCTAAGGGTTAAGCAAAATAAAATGAACTGAGAAGAAATAGTTTACATAAGCAAACCTGCCAATTCAGAGACTTGGAGGACTCTAACAGTTTCAAGTTAATTTTATCAGTTGGTGAAAATAGACTCAAAATATTATCTGATAGATGGTAATCTGATATGATGGAAAGAATGTTACCTCTGGAGTCAGAAAATGTGGGTTTAGATTTTACCTCTGATGTTTACTTATCCTTTACTTATCACACTTTTTTTTACTTATCACACACATCACCTGTGTGACCTTGAACATGTAATTTAACCTCTATGTGTCACAGTTTTCTCAGCTGTAAAATGAGAAGGGGGTGTGTTGGACTATATGGCCTCTGAGCTCCCTTTCAGCCCCAGATCTATGGTCCAAACACTGCACAGTCTGGTGTAAAGACTACTGGATTAGGTACTAGCCCTGCTACTAATTAGATGGCCAAGACTCTGAAAACCTGACTTTAGGTACACACTTATGTGTATATATATATGTGTGTGTGTGTGTGTGTGTGTGTGTGTGTGTGTATAATATATATGTGTATATATATACATATACACACACACACACACACACACACATATATATATATACATAAATACATACATACGTACATAACATGCATATAATTTGTTGTTGTTCATTTGTCCTTCATTTTCAAAGAGGACTAATGATATCACAGTTTATGCCTTGACTTACCAGTGAATTGGATTTAAGTGAGGCAAAGTAGCACAAAGTCATTAGCTTCACTTTCTCCTTCAGAGTCACTGAAGTTCCATGGCAGGACAAAAGTCAAGATGATTGGTGATTACCTGGGCTGCAGTAGATGCCCTTGGTGTCTTTGACGTCTGACCAAATTCTAAGCATTACACAATGCCTTATTCCAATGCCTTCATGGCCACTGGGACACATTGTTCTCCTCTGCTTGTTCTTCTGGGGTAAGTCTTCACATATTTGGGATAGACATCTCCCTAGCCCACTGACAGGTTTGAGGTGCATTGGGTACCCTCAGCCTGGTTTAGCCCATTTGCCAAAATATTTAACTGGGGTGTGACCACTATGCGTGCTACAGCTTCTTGGAACCACAGGTAAGAGTGAGGTGACAGGAGGATGAGTAGCCCTGAAAAGGGCTTGGCAAGCCCTCCCACCAGTTGCCATGCTTCCTGAACACTCCACACATTCCATACCCAAATACGTATATATGTATGTATGTGTATATAGGTATGCATATGTACATACCCACATATATACATATGTACATGTGTTTGTGTAACTTTAGGATCACACGAGCTTAGGTTAAGAGCTAGAAGGAACCTAAGGGATCATCTAATCCAACAGTGTCATTTAACAAACGAAGAAATTGAGCCCCGTGCAGGTCAAGTGATTTATCCAAGAGCACACAGGCAGTAAGTAGTGGAGACAGGTTTTGAACCCATGTCCTCTGACCCCCAGATCAGCACTATTTACACCATATATATTTCCTTTGTCTGGGCAAGGTCTGCCTACATGATCTTCAAGGTCTCTTCCAGCTTTGACATACTATGACTATCACCGGGAGCAACTCAGAGTATGAGGCATTTGATGTCATGATTGAAGACTAGAGCATTCTAAACATAATTGCTTCTCAAAGGAAAGGTCATTATCCCCCACCAACATGTGCTTGAGATTCAATCCAGAAAAGCCAATGAACTAGAAATATCAAATATTCTCTTTTTTTGAGGGGGGAAAGCAGGGCAATTGGGGTTAAGTGACTTGCCCAAGGTCACATGGCTAGTAAGTGTCAAATGTCAGAGGCCGCATTTGAACTCAGGTCCTCCTGACTCCAGGGCCAGTGAGTTTGCTGCCCCACCTCGCCTCCCCAGAAATTGTTTTGCTTTTTTTTTGGAGTATCAAATATTCTTGATTCTGTGAGTCCTTTCATTGCAGATTTGGACTGGAAAGAAAAGATTTAAGGGGAATAATGTTGCTGCTCTATAAAATATTATTGCTCTCTAGGTTGGTGTTCTCACATACTTGAGGTTGGGAAAGATTTATCACTTAGTGGATTGGTGATGGGAAGAATGGAGAGACTGAGCCCAAGGGTGATAAGAGATGTGACTGAAAGCAGAAAAGTGGAGCCCGAGTTCCATTTGCATACAGTCCTATGTTTCTTGTCATCTGCATCTGACTTGCATCCTTCAGAAGTGTTCTATAAGGTCAAACTGCAACTATTACCAAATAGTTCTATCATTTTTTGTTAACTTATTATTGACATCTTTTTAGGGGCAGGGATGCCTAATGTGCCCCTGTTTTGCTAAATGTTCATCATCTTTGTTGACTATAGGCTCATCTTTGCAATTTGGGTTGCAGTATAAAGCTCCTCGACTTTTTGGGACATATTATCCTGTCCCCTTCTTTGATTTCTTGTGGCTATGAAATCATTTTCCATTTTCCAAATTTTCTTTTATTCATATTTGAAGGCCTTTCTCTGGGTACTTGCAAAACTTATTGCTTGACAGTGACAATGTAAGATTTGACTAATACATGTCTTCAAAGTTGAAGTACGACTTTTTTTTGGTGTCAATTTATGGATTCTCTCAAATGGTGTTTTATTTTTTGAATTGAGAAATTCTAAGTAGTTGTACTGAATTATTTTTTGAATTATGGTATTTTGATTTAAAAAAAAATGTTCTTCTGGAAGACCTATGATCCTGTTCTTGAGATCAGTTGTTTTTGTCTGGTTATGTAATTCTTACATTCTTTTACTTTCATTGTTCTAGAGAGATTTGCTGCCATGGGTTTAATTGTTTCTAATATTCTTCCATCTGGTTTTAAGATCTTCTTTTTAAAATTTACTTCTGTGTGCACTGGGTTTTTATTGAGTCATTTTCTCTTGAAATTTTTGATGTTTTGGCCTTTTAGTATATATTCCTTCATCATTCACCTTCTGGTCCCTCTATGACTAGGTTGCAAAGTTGCTTCAGTTGTCTTATGTTGGGGATTATAGTGTTCACCTGCCCAAATCTTTGTCTTGAGTAACCTCTAGGGGAGCTGGCCTGACCCCAGTTATGTTTCACCCCTATTCTGTTTCAGCGTGCTGATCATCTGATTTCTTCCCTATTTTAGCGAGTGGTCCCTAGGTACAAATTTGCAAGTTACCTTGTGCTCCAGCCTCAGGTCTGTGAAAATTGGTGGTGGAGGGCCCCAAGTGATTACTCTGAGTATTGGGATTCTTTGATGTTAATTTATAAGAAAGTATACTTTTTCCAGATTTGTCTCTTTTTTTCCTTTGGATTTACCTATGCATAAGCTACATCTTCATCATAATTTCTTTTTTTTTTAATTTGAAAGACTAGAGAGTTGAAGTGGCTAATAGGAAGTGATTACTCAATCATCTTGCTTCAACGGAAGTCCTTGTTAACTTGTTATTATGACAAATCTCTATTAGAAATTAGAAAATAGCAATTTAATGGTGGTATATTCAAGTTACATTCTTTTAAGCAATTAGATCTCAGCCTTAACAATAACACATTAATATAGTAGTGAATTTGGATTATCTCATTTCTTAACCTATAATAGCTCTATGAAGTTGGTAGCACAGGTATTCATGAAATATTAGAAAGCTGGAGTTGAAAAGATCCTCACCTTAGAGATTGGTTCAATTAATACGCTGTATAATAAGAGTTGATATGTTACAAAATGAAAAAAAAAATTAATCTAAGCACATTGTAGCATATTGTAGTCTGCATAATGTTTAGATAATTGTAGTAATGGAGAAACAGAGGCCCATACATTTGGTGCCTTGAATCAAATCACTGTTCTAGTTGGTGTTGGATTCAAGATTAGAACACAGGTCTAATGCCTTTTTAGCCCAAGGTCCTTTTTCCATTGTGCCATGAAGTTCATTATTCTAATTTTATAGATCGTGAAACTAAAACTTGGTTCTAGGTTAAGTGATTCACACGAGTTAAGTGGAGTAAGAAAGGCTTGAACTTAGCTCTTAAGCCTTTCAAAAGGTTCAGGACTGTTTCCATTCTACTAAAGTCCAGGGGTGAGGACCCTGTGGCCTCTAGGCCGCATGTGACCCTTTAGATCCTCATGTGCAGCTCTTTGACTGAATCCAAACTCACAGGGTCCCCACCCCTGTAACTAAACTAATATTGAAAACTGCATTATGCTTTCAAAGGGAACCTTGCATCATTCCTCAAATCAGTTGCCCTATGATGTCCGGGATGTTCATTACCCCCCTTTAATCTTGTCTGATTTCATGTAGTTTTAATGGGAAAGAACTATTTTCCCCTAGACCTTCTAGATTGGACGAATCTGTATTTCCAACAGTATGATAAAATAGCAGGAGATATTTTATTTAGAGAAGGTAAGAATCTATTACTCATATACATTCCATAACCATCCTATTTGTTTACTCCCAATTACTTTTGGAATTTTATTCATTGTCTTAGATAATGAACTCATTTTAACTTTGGGGTAATTAAGTCCATTAAATGCAAATGTGTCACTTTTCTGTTGAAAGTAAGTAAAGGAGGTAAAGAAATGTTCAAGAGAATCAGCTTATAGTTAGTTGTTCAGGTAACCACTCTCTGGGGATATAAAATGACTGTCCCAAGGCACAAACAAGATTAGAAGAAATGCAAGAGACTCTTAGCAATTTAAAGTATTTTTCTCCCTATTTAAGGAGAAATCTAACTTTATTTTCATTTATTCTCAGCCCTTCTGCAAAATTGTCTTTTTTTGCTCTGTATGTTGAGGATGGCAGGCCAACTAGAAAATCCAGAGACAAAACAGGCCAGGACAGGTACTGACGCAATTCATTTAAGATTTTCACAGGATTTTCCTCAGTTGGAACAATCAACCTGGAAATTCACATAGAAAAGGGTCCGTATTAGTAAAAGAAACTGATTTCCTTTTTTTTTTTTTGAAATTTAATTTTTGTTTATTTTTAGTTTACATCATTCATTTCCATGAGATTTTGAGTTACAAATTTTCTCCCCATCTTTCCCCCTACCTACCAACCCAAAACAGCAATCTGTATACCCCCTGCCCCAATCTGCTCTCTTCTATATCTTCCCCAATCACCCCTCTGACTTTCCGGTAGGGCAAGATGGATCTACCTACCCCAGTGCCTATATATCTTAATTCCCAGTTGCATGTAAATAATTTTATTATTTATATAATATTATATTTTATATTATTTAATTAATTAATCTAATTAATCATATATTATATAATATAATATATTTTTAACATTTGATTTTAGAACTTTAAATTCTAGTTTCTTTCCCTTCTTTCCTTGTCACTCACCCCCACTGGAAAGACAAGCAATTTAATATAGGCCATACATGTGTAGTTATGTACAAGATCTTCACAATAGACATACTGTGAAAGACTGACTATATTTCCCCCCTTCCACTCTTGCCCCCCACTTGTTCTATTCTCTACTTTGTCCCTGTCCCTTTACAGAAGTGTGTGCTTCTAACACCCCTCCCCACCCTGCCCTCCCATTCATCATCCCTCCTCTCATCCCCATGCCCCCTACTCTCCTGTAGGGCAAGATACCCAATTTAGAATGTATGTCATTCCTTCCCTAAGCCAAATTCAATGACAGCAAGGTTGACCCATTCCCTTTTGCCTTCCTGTTCTTCCCCTCCATTGTAACAGTTATCCCTTACCTCTTTCATATGAGATGATTAACCCCATTCTGACTCCCTGTCTCCTCTTATTCTATTCCTCTCCCACCTCTCATTTTCACCTTTTAAAACATCATCCCTTCCTATGCAATTGATCCTGTGCCCTCTGTCTATGTACACATATATACACACACTCAGATATGTATTCATACAGATATATACCCTCCTATATAGACGTATGTGTATGTATACATATATATACATTTATATTCCTTTCACCTATCCTCATACTGAGAAAAGTTTCATAAGTTACAATTCTCATTTTTCCATGTTAGCATGTAAATAGTTCAACTTTGATAAGTTCCTTATGATTTCTTATCCATGTTTACCTTCTCATGCTTCTTGTATTTGAATGTCAAATTTTCTATTCAGTTCTGGTTTTTTCATCAAGAATGCTTGAAAGTCCTCCTCCACCTCATTGAATGATCATATTTTCCCATGAAACATTATACTCAATTTTTCTGGGTAGTGGATTATTGGTTTTAATCCTAGCTCCTTTGATCTCAGGAATATCATATTCTAGGCCTTTCAATCTCTTAATGTAGAAGCTGCTAGATCCTGTGTTATCCTGATTGTGTTTCCACAGTATTCAAATTGTTTCTTCTTGGCAGCTTGTAATATTTTCTCCTTGATCTGGGGGGAACTCTGAAACCTGGCTATAACATGCCTAGAACTTTTCTTTTTTGGGATCTTTTTCAAGAGGTGATCAGTGAATTCTTTCAAGTTCTATTTTGCCGTCTGGTTCTAAAATATCAGGGCAATTTTATTTGAGAATTTCTTGAAGTATGATTTCTAGGTTCTTTTTCTGATCATGGCTTTCAGGTAGTCCAATCGTTTTTAAATTTTCTCTCCTGGATCTATTTTCTAGGTCAGTGGTTTTTTCAATAAGATATTTCAATTGCCTTCTATTTTTTCATTTGTTTGGATCTATTTAATAGTATCTTGATTTTTCATACAGTCATTTGCTTCCATTTGCTCCACTCTAATTCTGAAGGAATTATTCTCTCTAGTGAGTTTTTGAGATTCTTTTTCCATCTGGCAAATTCAGCTTTTTAAGGCATTCTTCTCATTGGCTTTTTGGGCCTCTTTTGCCATTTGATTTAATCTGTTTTTTAAGGTGTTATTTTCTTCAGTCAGGTTGTTGACCCTCTTTTCATGATTTTCTTGCATCATTCTCATTTCTCTTCCCAATTTTTGCTCCACTTCTCTTATTTGGTTTTCAAAATCCTTCTTAAGCTCCTCTATGGCTTGTAATCAGTCTACATTTTTCTTGGAAGCTTTTGGTGCAGGGGTCCCTAAAAAAGGAATCTAAAGTTGGATTGCTGTTCTTGCTTTGCTTCCTTTGTTTGCTCATGTTGCCAGTCAATTACTTGACTTTTGGGCTCTGTAGAACTCTGCTTTCAGAGGGGAGAGCTTTGTCCCAAATCACTGGGGTTTTCACAGCTGCTGGAGCTATTAGGAGGCCACCATCTCTGCAGCTTTCACTGGCTTTGGCCACTGGTTACACACCTCCAGACCAGACCACGATCCTGATCCAGGCAGGTTAAGGCAAGAGCACTTAGCCTCTGAATGGTTGCTTGGCCCCCCTGCAATCTGCAGGCCAGCAGCTCTGAAGCAGCCACATGGAGGCAGCTGCAGGGCCACTGCTTCTGCTCCTTTCTTGCCCTGGGGGCAGATGGCTGGACCCGCTCCTCTCCCCCAAATTTAGCTGAGTTCCACTGACCTTTCACTTTTTCCTTGTCTCTTATGGGTTGATAATTCTGGAAACTGCCACAGCTGCTGGTGATCCATTCTCCCAAATGTTCCAGCCATGGCTTGTCCTGGCCACCCTGGGGCTAAAGCTGCAATTGGTCTTAGCTCCCAGCGCTCTGTGATGAGCCGTTCCTGACTGCCTGCCAGGTTGCCTTCAGTGAGAGCTTTGTTTCTCTGACATTTTGTGCATTCTGGAGCTCTAAAATTTGTTTAAAGTCATATTTTATAGGTATTTGAGGTGGTTGTGGGGGGAGGTCATAGAGTTCTATTGCTTCTACCAAAAGTTACTGAGTTCTTTATTCATTCTGAGCTGGCAACTATTATTAAGCACCTAAAAGGTACAAGGCATATGCCTAGGCATTGGAGATATTAAGACAAAAGTTAAAGACTCCTTCTGCTTAGGAAGCTTGCATTTTATAGTGGAGATGCAACATGAACATGAATAAGGAAGTATGAAGTGGTCCTAAACTTAATATCATTTAGCATTTATGATAAGATCTTTTATTTTTCCAATGATAGAGCTTCTGTGGACAATATCATATTTCTTTGAATTGATTTGACATTTTCTCTAAACTGCACATTGAATAAACTCTTACATCTATATAACAATAGTGTGGTCTATCAGCCCAGGCTGAGAGCTTCCACCTTTGGGAATTCCAGGCTTCCTTCAAAACTCAATTCAAGCACCATCTTCTACTTTGAATCTTTCCTTATTCCACTGCTCAGCAGTGCCACCTTCCCAATAACTTGTGTTTATGCATCTATGCATCTATTTTGTGTGTATATGAATACATATGCTTGTAGTTTCTGAGTGAAAGGCCTTTGAAGATAGTGACTATCTCATTTTTGCCTTTGTATCTCCACTTCCTGACACCTTGTAATACTCAGACTATCAGGGCAGAAATCAGAATTTGCCCTGGATTAGACTATTTAGTCACAATGAAAGTCAGAAAGTCCAAGCACTGAGCTGTCCCAGAGATCCTGGAATGACACCATACTGAGTACGCTGAGAAAGTAAATAGTAAGACCCAAAAGGACATGAAATAGGATCAACTTTAGTCCAGGCATTCTCTCCAGAAGTTCACAGAGTCTGGCCTTGACACAATATTGAAAGTCAGAAAGTGTGGTTGGAAGAGTGAGCAAACAAAAAAGAATCACATTGTAAAGAATTATGTATTATAGGGACAGGGACACTCAAGACAGAGACCCAGAAGATGATAATGACTATAAAATGTCTGTAAGTAAAATGTCATAGAAAAACCCAGGTTGGGCACAAGCTAAACTAGAATTCCTGGAAGAGAAGAAGCAAGAGATAAAACGTTTTTATGAAGGAAATGAAAGTGCTAGAGGAAACAATTGGAAAATAAATGAAAATGCTATGGGAAAATGGAAAGTAAATGGGGTCATGGAATAGAAAATTGTAGGGAGAATTTACATCTTGGTACAGAAACTACAAAATCTTACCCATGCAACAGGTCCCGAGAACATTTGAATAGATCAGTAAGAGGTTATTGATTAAATGAAAACACAAGAAATAGTACAACAAAGTCAAAAAACTAAAAAAAAAAAAAATAGAAAAAAATATAAAGCATCTTACAGAAAATGCCGAATGATCTGGAAAACATATTGAGGAAATAATGTCTAATTTAATAATTTAGACATCATTTAGTTTCCTGAAAGCCATGACCACAAAAATAACCTAGACATCATATTTCAAGAAATCATAAAAGAAAACTGTACATATCTTTTAGAACCACAGGGCAAAATGAAAATAGAAAGAATCCCCTAATCATTTCCTAAAAGAAACTCCTAAATCAAAACTCTCTGGAACATTGTACCCAAAACCCAAAGCTTCCAGGTCAAAGAAAAAAAATATCTCTAACAGCCAGGCAGAAAGAATTCAAGTACCAAGGAGTCACAGTCAGAATCACTCAAGATTTAGCAGCTACCACAGCAATGAGTGGAGAGCATGGAATATGATATGACAGAAGGCAAAAACCATAGATTTACCACAAGAATAACTTACCCAGCAAAACTCAATATAATTCTATAGAAGGAAAGATAGTGGACTTCCAAGAATTTATGACAAAAAGAGTAGAGATGTGTGAAAAAAATAAAGCAAAATAAAAACCAATTGTGGTCCAAGAAATAGGATCCCATGAAAAGTCAAAGCCCCTAGATGTGAAATCTTAGCTCTGGTATTTACTCTGTATTCTCTCTCACATGTTCCCTCTCTATTCACTTATGGGGCCAACACCTTAATTCAGGTCCTCCTAACCTATTAAAAAAGTTTTCTATTTGGTCTCAATCCCTGAAGTCTCTTTCTTCTCTGCTACATCCTTCACATGGCTGCTGAAATCATACTGCTAAAATGGCATGATATTCTGCTCATTACACTCCTTCATTGAAATAGCTTCAGTGACTTTCTATTGCTTTTAATATAAAATACAAATTCTTCCATGTGATATTTAAAGACATTCACAATCTAATTCCAGTCTACCTTTCCAGATTTATTATATATTACTCCATTTTATAAACTCTATAGTCAAGTCAAACTATCCATCTTGCTGTTCCTCACATGGCAATCTATCTCCTCTATCCATATCCCATCATTGTGCCTATTCACAGGCTATCTTCTATACCTAGAAGTCCCTCCTTCCTCACATCCACCTTTGGGAATTCTAGGCTTCCTTCAAAACTCAACTCAAGCACCATCTTCTACTTTGAATCTTTCCTTATTCCACTGCTCAGCAGTGCCACCTTCCCAATAACTTGTGTTTATGCATCTATGCATCTATTTTGTGTGTATATGCATACATATGCTTGTAGTTTCTGAGTGAAAGGCCTTTGAAGATAGTGACTATCTCATTTTTGCCTTTGTATCTCCTCTTCCTGACACCTTGTAAGCCCTTAGAAATGCTTAATGATTGACTGATTACACATATGACTTTGAACAAATAATTTTCTCTCTCTATACCTCAGTTGCCTTTTATGTAAAATGAGGAAGTTGTACTGAATGAGGAACCTTTCAGCTCCAAATCCTATGATATTGACTGGCTTTTCAAAACACTTCCAGCTCTACCATTTGATAATTCTGTGATACTTTCATTCATCTTGAGTTAGGTAGGGCAGGTGTTGGTAATCCTCATTTGACATTCATTCATTCATTCATTCATCCATCCATCCATCCATCCATCCATAGAATAGTGTTTGTTCTGGGCAAAGCCCTAAGGTAGACATGGAAGTAGATGCAAATAAATAGAACACAAGTCTGTACTCTCAAAAAATGTATGGTCAAATAAAGGAGAGAAGATAGGTTCAAAGAGAATTATGGGACAAATTTCTAAATGGTAAGTGCATAAGAAGAGTACAGAGTCAGGCTGTTCAAACTTGTTTTTGTTTTGTGAAATGCTAGTCTGTTTCAATGTGACAAAGGAAAACACTTTCTTGTTGACCTCAATCTGGACATAACCTGTTTCTGCTAAATATTATTCAATTAAATTTAGCATAATTTTATTTAACAGAAAAAATGTTGTGTAAAGCAGAGGAAATGAAAATCATTTGCAAAATGAGATGATAGAATTTAGGACTGGAAGGAATCTTAGTAATTGTCCAGCCCGATTTTCTCATTTTATAGAGAAGGAAATTGAGGCCCAGAGAGATTAAGTGAATTGCCTGAAGTCACAAACTAGTAGTAACAGTACCTAACATTCAGATATTGCTTTAAGATTGACAAAGTGGTTTCCTAACAACAACCTTGAGAGGTAGGCAGTATAGGACTTAATATCCCTATTTTATGCATGAGGAAGTCATGATTCCAGAACATAATTTCTGTCTCTGAATCTAGTGTTTTTTCCTCTATACCATGCATTCTCTTCATACAAGATCATTAATCCGAATGAAACTTGTTCATTGAGTATTTTATGCTTTATGTACCAAGTCAGAACTACAGAAAACAGTAATAAATGATATTTATAAATGGTAATGAAATAAACATCAAATTCTCTTGGTTTAATATTTTCTGAGAAGCAGGTTATAAAATCGTAAGGATTGGTTTATGTACCTTCCCTGCCCTCTACTGAAATGATGAATAGGTTGGATTGATTTAAATAGCAGCTAAATCAATTGAATGTGAATTTGGCCATCAACATGATAGGATGATCAGCCATTGCAATGGCCTGGTGTGGGTATATTGTGAGAATTTAAGGGAGAAGAAAACCAAAGAGAAGGCTACATTGGAGTGAGAATACCTCAATTTGCATCCCAGCTCCACCAGTTACTAACCGTCTTGAGTTCAGGGCCACCAATTACCTTCTTGGCTTGGTTTTTCTCGTATTTAAAATGAAGTGGACAGATAATTTGGCCAGATAAGGCACTGAAGGCCCAAATCTGCTTCCTTAAGAATGCTCTGGCCTCCCAACTCCTCAGCCTCCTCAATTCTCATGACCTCTGGCAGTCTTAGTCCCACACAGGAGTAGTCATCCTTTAGACCTCCCCTATTCTCCCTTCTCCCCCAACCCACTCCTAAAATGAATTTGTTCCATGGGTCAGAATTCCTTGTTACAACTCTCTTCTCTGGCTTGAGGTGCTGCCTCAGTGGCTACAAAGAGAATAGTAAATATTCCTCAGACTTGGCTTTTCCAGCAGGTGGTATCTGAGTTTCTTTTAAATTATTTCTCTTTCCATTGTGAACAATCTTCCTGGGGTAATTGGGTCAAATTATTTCAATCACCAACCTCACTTAGGAGAGAAAGAGTCAGGAAAGAAGGAATGATCCCTAGAGACCAACAATTCATAAATGCAGAACCTGTCAACAATTCAACAGAAGTCACATATTAGCTGGCTATCCTTATCTTGACCTTCTCATTCTCCTCTGCAGACAAATCCTCCCCTTTGCCTCCAGTGGCTGGCCCCAGCTATCCACAGCTGGCAGAGTGTTTTTGCCTCTATGGGAAATATAAAAACTCTGATCTTGAAGCAGGAGGTTAGTTAAAAATGCAGGCTTTTTATCCTATTGATCTTTCTGGGCCCCAGATTTCTCACCAGTTAAATGGGGAGCTTGAACTACCTGGAATTCTTAACCTGTTTTGAGATTGTATTTTTAAAAATGTTTTGATAATTGTATTTTAATATATTCATGTCATTTTGTAATTCTACATATTTTATTTTTTTACATTTGAAAACATTATTCTGAGATGACATCCATGGGCTTCATCAGACTGCCAAAGCTGGTAAATTTTTAACATCCAGCTCCCCCAACATATATGGGCGTCACACTTTTGAGTTTAATCTGCGTCACTAATGTTTTCTCCATTCCTTCCTTAAGTCCAGACATCTAACAAAACAACAAATGTAGTCCTGATTTGGAGCATTTGCTGAATTCCAAAGTACAGTAAGAGCTTACTTTGAAAATTTAATAATCAGTTCTGGTGAGCTGGTTCAAGTTGGCTTCAGCTTACATGGCTCCATATTACAAAAAAGGTTAAGAACCTCTGAAGCAGATGATCTCTGAGTCCCCTTTCAGCTGGAAATCCTGTAATCCTGTCATTCCCTTGTCTAGGTTTCCAAGCTCTTTCTCTCAGGATTCCCAATTACTGCTTATGCTGACATTTGAGACTTGGTCAATCCTTCAAACCTTGCCCCAGCCCTTACCTCTCCCAGTCCTGGCTCCTTGTCCTGGCACACTAAACAGCAAATGAGTTCCTTGTTTCCACTTTGCTATTGCCCATGTCCTCATATGGCACACGGAATGAAGTTGAGGAATAAATTACAACCCAAATTCATTGCTTTGTGATGGTTAGGAAGAGAAATACTCCAGCATCTGTATTATTGGATTGCAAACTAATTATATGGCTTTTACCTTGGGGAAGTAGATTGCTTTTTAGCAACCCCACACACTGAGCACGTCCATGATAGGGCTGTGAACAAATGCACAAACAGGCACGCACAGAGCTATTGTGTGTGTGGCAAAATTCTAACAGTAAAAGGAAACATAAGCTTATTAGCTGT
This sequence comes from Pseudochirops cupreus, assembly GCA_028627135.1. NCBI lineage: Eukaryota > Metazoa > Chordata > Mammalia > Diprotodontia > Pseudocheiridae > Pseudochirops > Pseudochirops cupreus. Next base: position 506,361,165 of record CM053582.1, read on the forward strand.
TGTGGCGTGACTAGAGCGATGGGATTTTTTTTTCTGTCTATAATTGGCTTTTACTGTTGTAGGTTTCAGGAGTGTTAAAAATAATAAGGTGACATTTGGATTTGGCATAACATTATTAGTGAGTTGGTAATGCGGATTATGACTGTGAGTTAATGTAGGGGAGAAGAATAAGTCAATTGGAAAAAAAATGTTTGAAACAGAATGAGTGTGGAATCAAAATACATCGTTTGATGTGGATGAATGCTGGTAATTAATAATTCATGGTCTTCTCCTTAAAAAAGATCCATAGGGTCCACACGATTTTAATAACTGGAAATGCAAAGGTGGCAGTGAGAGCCTCTTAACAACAACCACAAATTGTCCTGGGATAAGACTGAGTGTGTTTCCAGTCTATCAGGAATGAGAGACAGGTTGTACAGCAGGTCAGTTTTAAAAATATAGTTATTCTGAACACACTAGAGGGGGGAGAAGGGATGACTTTCAGCAATTTATAATGGTCATCACATTGCCATGACTTATAAGCGAACTACATTACGTGTGTATTATATGTGTGTATGTATGAATGTATGCATGTATATATGTGGTTTTTTTGCCTTGAGGGTCATGTAGTCAGTGATATCATTTTATCACACTTATAAACATTCCAATGCAAAAATTCTTTTGCTGATATGACAATGTCTTTGTTGGCCTTTGGGTATTTATTAGAGTCAGGACAGCTTAATGTCTTACAAAATTTCAAAGTTTAAGTGCCATTATTCTCAGGCATGGATTTGCATATTGAGAGGAGAAAAGGAGCCTGGGGATATGTTGGAAAAAGAAAGTTCAATGTAAGGCAATCCTGTCTTAACAAATTTCTGCTATCTGCGGGAGTTTATATCCTCAAGAAACATAGGCATGATTGGAAGGCCTTTACCAAGGTTGCCTCTAATATCAGTTTCTGGGCATGCCAGATAACAGGGAAGTTAGTTTTTGCCTGGTTTCCTCTATTCCCTTAGGGCAGTAAACACTTTGGTTTCCTTGGTATACAGACTATCCTCCCCTTTTCCACATACTGTCCCCCAAGACTTCATTCCAATCTTTAGGTCGTAGAATTGATGACAGATAAGTAGTTTATTTAGGTTCAGATAGTCACTTTATTATTCTTGTGATGGTTGACTGCTTCCATGGGTAAGACTATGAAGTGAATTGGACCACCATGGATAGGTGACCCCTACTTGCCTTGTAGCCACTCCTCATGAACCTCGATGGCCTGGTCTATCAAAATGGTCATTGAACAATATGGAATCCTTCTTAGCCTTCATACCCTTCCTGCATGGAGGTAATCTTTGAATAAAGTTTTAATATTCCCTTTTTTTAGGTACTCTGGTTGGGCTGAGAAGGTGGTACTACATGGATCAATGAGTAATTATTTATTAAGTACCTAATATATGCCAGCCTCTGGGCTAGACCTGGGGATACAAGTACAAAGAATGACACAATCCTTTCTCTCAGTGAGCTTACATTCTAATGAGGTAGACAACAAGTGTATATATAACTTGAGTCTTCTCTGACTAACCATCCATTCCTGACAAAGCTGACTAAGGGTACTTCTTTACTGCACAAGAAGCGACTTGCATCCCTACCTTGGCAGGGGTCAGCTTGGTTGATTCCTAGTCCTTCAGACAGCAGCAGCTCTTTGGGGATTAGAAAAATTGGCAATTTTCCCTTTATGCTTATGTTTTATAGAGGCCTCAGGGGAATCTCTACCCCTCTTCCAACCCACAGGCCCAAGAATTAATTACTAGCACCTTCTACAGTAAAAAGTTCTTGAAGTGGGCTTTGGTTCCATCTCATATGGCCTGAAACTATATTATAATATTTTAAGTATAAATTAATGCCTGTGGTGAAACCACTGCACTGCTCAAATGAAATGATATAGGAACTACATCTTCATTTTCTTTAGAATTTTGAGCCTGAAAATGCCCCCATTCACCTCTTTACTTACCTTGCCATCACCTAAGATCATCGTTTCCTTTTTAGCTCACTTCTTTTCTCTGTTGTTTGTCTTTCCCCTTCATGTGTCTTCCCACACTTTCTTTCCTTGGAAGGAAAGCTGAGAAGGGCTGCCAGTTCCTGGCCACTTCTCCAGAATTATACTTTCCTCTGAGATTTGGGAATGTTCCAGGATACTTTACAGTAACAGTAAGTTTTTTGGTCTTGTTTCATGTTAATATAAATTATTCTTCCTTACTGGGCTCCTAACTACATTGGGAGGTCTTTTCCCACAGTGCCCAGCACAGAGTGGCATCTGATGGGAGGGGCTCACTGCATTAGGTGTCAAAGAACCTGGATTAACATCCCAGATCTGCTGTTCTCCTTGGGTCTCGGTTTTCCTCACCTGAGTAGTGAAAGGATTGAACCAGCCAATGAAATTTGTCCTTTGGATCCCCTTTGGCAGTCTTGTAGAGCCTATGTGAACTACTTATAAGAATAATCCTTTTAAATGCACAAAATAAAGTATACAGGATTATAAAGGAAAACAATTATTTGAAATACAGTTATTTAAATATTTTGTAAAAAGTCCAGGGACTTCAGATTGAGAACTCCTGGATTAGGTGATGTTCAGTCTTTTCCACCACTAAATCCTACTGTCCCTGAGAAATAGCATCATTGCCCCTCTCCTGCTAATGACTAGCTTGAATTTTGCCATAGTGTTTAAGCAGCAATTTATCTGTTATTATTATTTACAAAGTACCACATGGAAGAGGGAGAGGGAGTAAAGGAGGAGGGAGGGAGAGACAGAGAGAGAGAGAAGGAGGGGGAGGGAGAGTCAGTAGTAACAAACAACACAGGGCTCAGTGGAACCTCCTGGAAGCTGGCTCGGTGGTGGACAGGTCAGGGTTGGTGGGGGTTGGTAGGGGGAGAAGGGTCTTGCCTGCTTCCCAGACAGAGGCATCTCTGCCAACTTGTCTGCCTCCTGGCCTTGGAAGCTCTTGGTGCTGTTATGGTTCATTAGGCACACTTATTGAGCCAGGAGGGGGAGGGAGTATAGTTAATGGCAAAGATACAGTCAATGCTAAGAAGTGGGGCAGAGAGGACGGAACAAGATTTCAAATGAGCAATGAGATCTAATTCCCCAACATGCTAGCAGTTTTGTCCAGGAGCAGATTGCGTACTTACCAGGCAAGGTCAGAACTCTTTGGGGGCAGAGGATGACTGAGCCAGGGATGCAGACATGACTCAGGGATGGTGAGTGGCCTGTTCTCCAGGATTTTGACCTGAAGAATATTTGTTTCTGTCTTCCAATGGGTTTGCAGAGGAACAGATGACAAGTAGAGCTTGTCCTTTTTTTTTTTTAACATAGAGAAGTCATTTTCCCTGATGGCTTTCTTCAACTCTTCAACTGCTCCACCTCTTCCTTAACCTTAGTGGAAAATATTTAAGCTCGCCACCTGAAATCCTGTGTCCACAGAAAACAAGTAAATATGAGAACACTGCTGGTAAAGTAATTTCATCAAGGAAGAGTTGTAAAGTGAAATAATAGTCTTTCAAATACACTTTTATGCAACATTTTATCATTATAAACAGGAATGTTTCGGTAAATATTTAACAACTGAACCTCCCCCCCCTCCATGTATGCTTGACAAAAATTTTCAAGTGTCAAACACATTATTAACATTTTTTCCCCCAGGACTTTTAAGTCTAGACAATTAACAAGTCCCTGTTTGTAGTATTTGTTGATTTCTGAGGTATAAATGCTCATCTGGAAAATTTAATAGGCCCTTCCCTCCTAGTGGGTAGAAGCTGGTTCCAAGCCACTCCTGAAGGGATTTGAACATCTATTAACCCCTCTGATCTTTGTCATCTTATTTTCCAACTGAAGCATTACTTGGATTGGCCTCCTTTCTTTACCATGTCACTTGGAGCCCTTCCACATTAATTCAATCTCCCAATGGGAAGAAGTTCATCACGATCTCCATTTTACAGATGAGGAAGGCAAGTCTAAGAGAGATCCAGTGATTTATCTGTGGTCACACAACCAGTAAGAGGTGCACCTGAGACATGAAGCGAAACTCAGTGACAGTTTATTGGCAGTCTTTTGTCGGGGGGGAGGGGGAGCGGTCAGTCTGCAGACCCACATACAAGAAAAGCAGAACAACTCATCTTGAATGGCTGATCATTTGAATCTTATACTAAAAAGGTCTCCATTGAAACAGAAATGTGAGTTGGTTATGATGCACTCAGAACAGAAAGTGGGTCCAGACAATCTAATGCTTCCTCAATGAAAACTTCAATCTTTTATAGCCTCTGCCCTCTCCAGGAAAGCACCTTGGTCCAGGTGGAAGAACACTAGATTTAGAATTACTGTAAACTAAGTGCATTGAGAAGAGTTTTCATAATAAAGAGACTTGGGGTTTTGGGGTGGGGGGAAAGAGGGCTTCAATTTGAGAGGCATGGGGAGTGGAAAAGGGTGTTAAATGTCATATAGAGTTAGATCAGATGAACGAAGCAGGTTTGGTCTGGAGAAGAGGAGACTGGGGAGGGCCAGGGGACGTCTCAGTTTTCCTGAGTATCTGAAGTACTCTGTAAAGGGGGGGGATTGGATCTGTTCTATCTCTCCCCAGGAGGCAGAACCAGGAACAACAGAGGGGGGCAGTTACAAGGATAGAATTTAGGATTGATATTTGGAGAAACTTACTAGGAAGGAGAGTTTTCTAAAAGTGTAATGGTCTACCTTGAGAGTTGGTATCTTCCCTCTCTGAGGAGGTCCTCAAACAAAAGCAACAAGACCACTTACTTTTTGGATATTTTACAGTTGGGATTCCTTTCATGCATGGTTTGGACCAGAAGACCATGAAGGTCTCTCCCAACTTTCAAAATCTATGATTCTGTGAAGTGGATCCAGGGGTTCTGGGTTCAAGTCCTGGACCTGACACCATGGGCCACTTTATTAACTTTTCAAAACCCTAGTTTTCTCATCTGTAAAATGGGGAAATATTGCTTATACTAACCATCTTACTGAATTGTTGTGTTAGCTAGTAGGAAAACAAATACAAAAAATGAAACCATCCTTAACGATAGGGAGTTTAAATTTCTGAAAAGAAAGATCTCACACACACATACACTCATGCATTGACCAGAGATGTAAATAGAATACAAACATTAATAAAATAATGTATTTGAAAAATGTATAAATAAAAGCTGCTATTATTATTATGAGCCAACAATATGATACAGTGGCCCAAAAATCTTAATATAATTTCTTGATGTATTGATAGAGATGTAGCACCGAGAAAAAGGGAATGAATTTCAAGTCCTTCTGTACTCTGACCTGTTTAGACCCTGTTTGGAGGATTGTGTCCTGCCCATGATACTGTGGTTTAGGAAGGCAATCTGTGGGGTTCCCCTTCTCTGTTTGTGTTCTGCTGGGTTAACTCTGTTCTGGCCTGAGCTGAGCTGTTTGACTCTATCAGAATGCTGCTGAATAAGGTCTTCTATTCATCTGGAAAATTGGAGTAATAACAGCTGCACTATCTACCTTATAGAGTTGTAAGGAGAAAAAGTACTTTGCAAATTGAATAGTGCCATATAAATGTGATTTATTAAGTTCTGGTTTTTTTAAGCAAGAAAATTATACTGAAATTTCATTTAATTCAATGGACATTCAAGTATCTGCTATGTACAAAATGCTCTTCTAGGTTCTTGTGGGAGATACAAAATTTAAATGAGGTATGATCCTTGTCCTGGTGGACCTTGTGGTCTAAGAGGGACATGTGCAAATACTGATACTATATGATAACAAATAATGCAGCATTATAGGAGCACAGAACAAATTTCTATATTAATTGCAGGAAAAGGTCACTAGGAACAAAGTGGGATCAGGGAAGGCTTTAAGAAGGAGGTAGAATCTGCCTTGGATTTTAAAGGGTGGGTAGTAAATCAGCAAGAGCATAAAGGGAATGTTGTTCCCATTAATAGAAAACAGCATGAGCATGTAAGTGGTAAAGCTGGGGGATAGGGAGAACAGTAAGTAGTTTACTCTGTCTAGAACATAGAGTACAGAGAGGAGAATAATATGAGATAAGACTAGATAGCTAGGGTAGCATTTGATTTTGGAAGACTTTGAAGGGCCAGGTAAATTTATTTGACAATAGATATGTACAGAATATTTTCTAGCAAAGTAACCTGACCATCTCTATGAATAAGGAAGACTTGTCTGACTGTGGTATCAGTATCAATTGGAGGAGAAAGAGAGAAGAGGCAGGAAGACCTATCATGAGGCTATTGCAATAGTCTAGAAGAGCAGTGAAGTGGGCTTCGAGTAGAGGGGTAGCTGTAGCAGTAGAGGAGGGGATAGGTGCAAGAGATGAGGAAGTAGAATTGACAAGAAATGGTAACTGATTGGGCATGAGACTTGATACAGAGGGAGAAGTCAAAGAAAAAAAAATTTTAAACACAAGGGTCTGGGTCATGTCACTGTCAAAAAATAGACATTTATATAACTTTATTATATATTTAAAAGGAACAGTAAGTTGTACATGATAGATTTGCAGTTCGTGTGCTATCATCTTTTTAAAAAATTATGCTGTTATGTAAATGCTTGTTTTATTCCATAAATTAAAAATAAAAATGTAAAAATAATGATATCAAAAGAAAGAGATGGTTCTTAGAGGGAAATACGATAAATTTTGTTTTGGATGGGCTAAGTTTGCCACGTTGGTAAAAACAAGCAGAGATGTACAGTAGGCTTTTGGAAATGCTAGTATGAAGTGGGAAGCAATGGGAAGAGTCAGGCATGTACATCTGGGAGTCACCTGCAGAATGTTGGTAGTTAAAACATTGAGAGTAAGTGATATGTAGGCAGGGCTGTCCCCTCACATGTAGCATGGGGTATCAGCGTGCAGCTTGAAGGGAGGTGGAATAGACATCCCTACTCTCTTCTCCTTCTATCTTTCTCCAAGGGAGACTTTAATTCTTGCCAGGAAGGAAAGTAGGAGATCAGAGATCAGAAACTTAGCCCCTTCTCTCCTCAGAGAGATGGGGTACCAGGCTAGAATGATATCTAACTTCTCTATTAAATATTAGTAGTATAATGCATGTGTTTTTTAGATTCAAACTAAATTTCTCTTAGTATAGTGCCCGGCACATAATAAGTACTTAAAAATGTTTGGTGTTTGGCTCATTGATCACTCTTTATTAATGGGGGAAGTAAGAGCCCAAGTTTTATGTCCAAAGCTTGACTGCCCACCAAATGCCAGTTCCACAATGAACGCACATTTATATAAGTCAACAGTAAAACAGAAATCAGAGAAAGCATATATAGGAGAAAATGACCAGACAGTATAGAGGGAAGGAGCTCTCCTACTGGGAGTGAGGTAACTCTGCTCATCCAAGAGAGAGAGTCCCTCATCTCACCCAAGGAGAAATTCCATGAAATCTCTAGTGTAGTAAGCTGGGGATAGGTATGTGATGGAGACTGCCAGCTCCTCTCATGTTGGCTTCTTCTCAGTCTTATTTTGCCTTCAGCAACCTGAATTGGAGTCTGAGATTGTCTATCTTCTCTCTATAAGTTGGAAGTCAGATGCATGGGAAGTGCCTACAAGGCCCAAAGAGACTCCAAAAGACCAAAGAATTTTGAAGGAGGTCCAAATATTTGAAGATTCTCTAGAACTCAATAAGAGAAAACATCTCCCCTTTCTCACAATCATCAACCCTGCCCCATCCCTTACACAGATGCTGGGCATTAATCTCCACCAATGATAAGATAGTCCTATGCCTTCAAGACTCAGGTTATAGATACTGTCAAGGGAGAGGGTATGTGGAAAGAAGAGGGCCAAGACTTCTAAGGCCTGTCTCCCTTTACAGGAATGGGAAAAGGATGTAAAGCCTCCAGATGCCAAGAAAAGTTGGTTATCAAAGCAAGAGAAAAACCAGACGAGAATGATGTCTTTAAAGCAGAAATTCTTAACTTCTGGTTTATGAATTTAGTCATTTAAAAAAAATTTAATAACTTTCAATGTAATTGACTTCCTTTGTAATCTTTCTCATTTTATACATTTAAAGATATTCCAAGAGGTCAGCAGGATTCATTGCATTTGCACGGGGTTGGTGGAGTGGTTCAATATGTTAAAAAAAAAAGATTAAGAATCTTCCTTAAAACCAAAGAAGTAACAGTATCATAGTATAATAGATTTATGGATGGAACAGATCTCAGAGACCACCTACCCCAATTCCCCTCATTTTATAGATGAGGAGGTTTGCATGCGATCTTTATCATTAAATTCCACCTTCTTGAGAGGAAGGACTCTTTTTAAGCCTTTTTTTTTGTATCTCCAGTACTTAATACGTGCTTGATAACTTGACTTTTCAAGATCAGAAAGGTAGCAAATGATGGAGCAAAGATTTGAACACATGCTCTGATTCCAAAGCCATTGCTATTTCTACTCTGCTAACTTCTATGCAAAGAGACTTCTACCTCCACAAGCTAGCTCTTTGTCCTGCTCATACTCTCCTTTATTGCATAAATTCTAGCCACTTTACCCTTTTCTCCCTTAATCCCAACTCTCTTTTGCTCAGCCTACCCCAGATTTTTTCACTAGTTGGAAAAGAATAAGCTTTATTGTCACACATTAAGGAAAGGCCAAGGAAGATGTGAATTGAATAAAAAGGGGTCTTTGGATTTGGCACTTAGGAGGACACTTTGGAGGATTCTGAGAAGTCATTTTAAGGAGAATGGTAGGGACTGAAACCTTTAACTGAAATTAAAGCCAATTGAAAGAGACCAGTTTTTAGTAGTAAAAGGGGAAGGGAGAGATGAGATATAGGTAGATAAAGTAGAAAGGTTAAGGAAAGCCTTATAATTGAGGTGACCTCAATAATTTTGTAAATAGATATGAAGTAATCTATTGGGGTGGAAAGACTAAAAAATCATAGGACCATAAATTTAGGGCTAGAAGGAACCATACAAGGTTATTTTATTTCACTCTCTGATTTTATAAGTGAGGAACTGAGACTCATATAAGTTAATTGACTTGCCTAAGATCACAAAATCAGCAAATAGGAGATATAGGATTTAAACTCGCATCCTTTGACTCCAAAATTAGCATTCTTCTTACTGCATGGGAGAAAAGAGACAAGTATTACAGGTTATGTGAGTTGCAGGTGAGTGTTATAAGCCATAGAAGAGACCAGAGGAAATGGAATTGTGGATGCAGAGAGAAAGATTAGGCATGGTGAGCAGCTGGGAAACTCATTCTGTGACTAGAGGGTAGGAAGTCAGAATACGTGATGATAATGCTGAGAAATTTTAAGGAATGAAGAAGGAAAGCTGAGGGAGCACCCTTTGGATGGCTTAAATCTTCTGAGTAAAATGTGAGTTTGCTGAGTGTTAATTCATTTGGAATGAGAGATGGGCAGTGAGGTGAAGTTGGGGAAATTGAAGAGAGAGAGATTTGGGTAGTTCTGAGGAAAATAAGACAAGATGTTGCTAAGAGTAGATTTGAAGGATAGTCTAGGACTACCAAAGGCTTAGCAGTACTTAAAGATTATTTGAAGTAACCAGAATTATGCTGGAAAAGAAAAGCTACAGAATAAAATCTATAGAAAAAAAGGAGGGAAATTTAGTCAGAGTGGTTATCAGGCATCATGTGGAAGACACACAAAACTCTTTTTCTGAATTTACAGAAAGTAGACAGGAGTCATGTCCACAGAAAAGGCAATTTACAAGTAGCAAATGGCTCCTAAGGGGCTCAACAGAATAATTTCTATCTGTTAGAGTCAGTGTCAGACCCATTATTTTCCTGAACTAACAGTATTTCTAAAATGGTTTTTGGTGGACTTTGAATAATATTTGTATAAGAAAGTGAAAATTGAAAATAAAAATTTACAGCATAATCTGTCTGCTTTCCAGACCATAGAGATTTGGAACAATTCAGGAAAGCAGAAAAATTAGAAAGGTTATACACTATGACCTGATTGTATTAATACGGGAATGCAAATTCAGCTTAATATCAGGAAAATGATAAACTTAACCATATGTATAACAAAAGCAACAGGAATCAGATAATTATATCAGTAGATGCAGGAAAAGCTTTTGACAAAAAAGAACACCCATTTCTATTAAAAACATAAAAATAGGAATAAATAGACCTTTCCATAAAATGATAAATAATATACATTTAAAAGTATTAAAATGAATGCTAAAATTGTCTTGACATGTAATTGGGAAAATAAAATTCTATTAAAAAAGAAATGTTACAGAAGATAAGATGAATAATTTTAACTTCATAAAATTAAAAAGTTTACACAGAGAAATCTAAGACAACTGAGATTAGGTAAGCAATTAACTGAGTAAAATTCTTTTCATGAAGTTTATCTGATAAAAATCTCATTTCTAAGGTATCTAAGGAATTGATTCAAATTGATAAGAAAAAGAGTCATTCCCTAGTTGGTGAATAGTTTAAAGATGTGAATATAAAATTCTAGTCAGTTTTCAAGCAGCAAAAAAGGCACTCTTTGTGTGTCTCTAATTCTATAAATACATATAGATAGTCATATGAAAATGTGCCACATAACTACTTAGAGAAATGCACATTAAAGCGATTCTGAGATTATCCCTCACCCTTGTTAGAGTGGCAAAGATGACCAAAAAAAGGAAAATGATAAATGCTGGAGAGGCTATGGCAAAATAAGCAAGGTTGGTTGACCTGGGAATGAGTATAAACATTCTGGAAAGCAATTTGGAATTAGAAACAAAAAGCTACTAATCATTGGGTGCTCTTCGACCAACTATACCCGAAACACCTTTACCAAAAGAGATCAAAGAAAAAGGAAAAGTTATTTATGTACAAATATATTTATAGAAGCTCTTTTTTTTGTGGTAGCAAAAACCCCCTGGGAATCAAGAAGATGACTGACAATAGAGGAATGGTTGAATAAGTTGTGGTATGTAAGTGTGATAAAATAATATTGTATTATAAGAAATGTGAAAATAATTACAGAAAGACATAGAAAGAAGTTTATGAAATTATTTAGAGTAAACTAAGCAGAACCAGAAGAACAATTTATGTTTTAACATCACTATTATAAGAATAGATAATTTTGAGGATTTTATAAACTAAGAATGAAATGAGCAAGACCAGGAGAACAATTTATATAATGACAACTCTGCAAAAAACAAACAACTTGAAAAGATGTAAGAATTCTGATAAATAAAATGACCATTCATGATTTCGGAGGAACGATGATGATGCATATTATCCATGACTATGAAATGGTAGATGTAGGGTACAGAATGAGGCATGCGTATTTTTGTATGTAGTCATTGAGGGGACTTGTAATTTAAAAGCAAAACACAACAATAAAACTAAAAGTGGGAAAAGAAAGAAAATGGCAGTGTCCCACCGTTTTCAGATTTACGTACATCACTTTTGAACTATGTGGAACATGGGCCACACACACACATACACACACACACACCTATATTTCAATGCATCAAGGATTTGTACATTTTCAACTCATTTATGCTTTTCTAGATGGTCCTCACAAATTGCTGGGGCCAAAAATGTCATCACCCCATTGCCAACCATCTGATGATATCTTTGTAAACAGACACTGAACTCATAGACTTAGAAGCCTTATGGGAAATGACAGTCCTTAATCTCCATAGGCAAAGGTTTTGATAACCTCAGGGAATGTCCAGGCACTGAGGCGATGTCTTTGGGGATGGAGAGAAGGGGAGAAGAATGTATGTTTGTGGGCATGTGTTAGAAAGATCCAAGATGAGGTCAAAAAGATAGTATAATGGCATAAAATAGTATGGATAAAAAGATTAGCTTTTCTGAGGAACAGGAACATCAATTCTATGATGTAGGAAGGAAAAGAGAGTGAGAAGTAATGTTAAGAAAGTCTGAGTAATTAGAAATGAACTATATGTACATAAAGACATCCATATATCTATGTCTTTGCATATATGTGCATACACAGCATGTGAAGCATGCATGCATGAATGCATGTATATGTACATATAGCATTTATAAGATATGTGATCCTGAACCCCTAGGTGGTGGATATTTTATTGGAGAGAATATTTTAAAGGCAGAAACAGTAAGATTTGGAAGTATATTGGATAAGAGAAATGAGAAGAGTTGAGGATGACAATGAGGTTGCAGAACTGAGCAAGAGGATTGTAGGGCCCCTGACAATAACAGGAATGTTCAGTAGAGGGAAAATTTTGGGGAAAAGATAATGGGTTCCATTTTGAACATGTTGAATTTGAGATGCCTATGATAGGACATTCAGTTCAATATTTCCAAAAGGTGATTGGTAATGTGAGACTGGAGCTTAAGAGAGAGGTTGGGGATATAAATGCATGCAAGCATACATCCATATTTTTGTATAATATAAAATATATACATATACATATGTGTGTGTCTTTCTATCTATCCATTCATCTATCCATCCGTCCATGTATATGTATACATGAAGTATATACATATACATATATGTATGTCTTTCTATCTATCCATCCATCCATATATCCTTCCATCTATCCATCCATATATATATATATATATATATATATATATACATACTAACATACATACATACATATATATATATATAAAATATAAACATATGTGTGTCTATCTATCCATCTATTCCATTCATGAATCATTTGAATAATCCCAGAAAGCAAAGGAGAATGCCGACTTTGTACACAAGAAAGAAGCAGAGCCTAGGAACCCAACTGAGCTGCTTCCCCAACAAAGATGCTGCATAAAGTCTTTCATAAAGACCTTACAAAGAAAGAAAGGGCTAACAGGTCATACAATTTGTGAGGTTATGAGTTACCCTCTTCTACATGTGTGTACTATACACTTGCCTCACTACCTTTATAATCTGATTCTGCTTTTCCTGTGAATACTATGTATGCTTCTGAAAGAGTACACTACAGGAGTTTGAGGAATTATTTACTAACTGTTCTTACTCTACTATTTTAGTAAATGCTTTTGTTAGAAGCTGGTTGACTTTATTGGCTTATTGTTAATTGGAAGCTTGCTGGTGGGAGCTCAGGTGCTATGATAGTAGTAGTGACCACCCTCAGGATTAGTAGCAGCCACCTTCTGGGGACTCAATGCATAAGTATAAGTTGGGGTTTTAATGCAGAGAGGGTGTTACACCTCTGTATGCGTCTATTTGTCTATCTGCAGCTAGGTAGCCCAGCAAATAAAAGGTTTGGAGTTAGGAAATTGTTGTCATTCTGTCATTTCAGAGGTGTCCAGCTCTCGGGGCCAATGCTCTGCCCACTCTGAGACCTAGATGCCAGAGTCAGGAAGATGAGTTTAAGTCCGGCCTCAGACGCTCACCAACTGTGTGACCCTGGACAAATCACTTAACCCTGTTTGCCTCATTTCCTTATCTGAAAATGAGCTGGAGAAGAAAATGGCAAACCACTCCAGTGTCTTTGCCAAGAAAACCCCCCAAAATTTGGACACAGAAAAACAACTGAATAATAAAAAGATTTCAGAAAATAGTATTTATCAATTTATTTTTATCTTCAACTTTTCATAGTTAAACTTAGATGGTGGATCCACATAAATAAGTACCTACTCACAAACATTTAATTATATACATATGTATATATTGCTTATTTAATGCAAAAGAGCCATTATGCATTAATAAGTACATTCATATTTGCTGCCATTTCTAGAGCTCTTAAGATTTTGTCTTTTGAATACATATTTAAAGACCTCTGAACCATTTGTATAATTGATTCGGCTTTCATTATATAAATACATGTTTAGGTGCTCATTAAAAATAGATTTGAAAGCCATCATTGGGGAATTCCACAGCTTTTCATACCTCATGGTATATGTCACATTAGTTGGCAGGAGGAAGTCATTATGACATTAACAGGCAATTGTGCTCTAACTGAAACCCTTACAAGGCATGGAAGATAATTGCATCTGCCTTTAATACCTTTTTGAGCCACTTACTAATTATGAGTATTATTTTGTCCTATTCAGGCAATGAGTTTATGTGATTAAAACAATTAGATGTTCAAAGGTAGAGGAAGGCTATTTTGTGTGGTAGACAATTTCAGATCCTTTGGATTTTAGTCCAGACCTGTGATTTCACCTGTGCAGGGAACACAGATATAGAATAGTACAAAACACAGTTTGAAAACTCCCTTCCTGAAGTGCAACCCCTAACTTTTCTGTAACCCAGGGGTACCAAGGGGTTAAACTTATCCCAGGTCACACAGTTAGCATATGTCAGAGCCAGGATTTAAACCCACGTCTTCCTGGCTCTGTCTGCTATACAATGCTCCTTCTCTCCAGTATGATTTTACATGAAGCATTTTTCAAATTCTAAGAATTTGTGGTAATTTTGTCTTTGTTCAGTGCCATAATTTGAAGATAACTAGGATTTTTTTAGGACAGCTAAATGGTGCAGTGGATTTAAATCTGGTCTCAGACATTTACTAACTGTGTGAACCTGGGCAAGTCAGTTATCCCTGTTTGCCTCAGTTTCCTTATCTGTAAAATGAACTAGAGAAGGAAATTCCAAACCACTTCAGTATCTTTGTCAAGAAAACCCCAAATGAGGTCACAAAAGTGGGACATGACTAAGAATTATTGAACAACAGCAACAAAAGGATTTTTTGAAAAGTAGTACATATTTTTTAGGTGTGTGTGTATGATGGTGGTGATAGTGGTAGAGTGGACCAAGTATTGGCAATTAGGGATGGTAGACTTTTTGAGAATGGAGGGTAGTGGTCATACCATAAGGAAAGCAATAGTCTCTAAAAACAAATCAGAGCACAGGGACTGCCGTGGCAAACATGGAAAAATGGATGTGTTGCAGGTGAGAGTTTGTTCTGTGCTCATAAAGGGATTTTACTCTAAGGACACATAGAGGCATTAACAGGTTCCTTGTTCTCTGTTTATCCTGGTCTTCATTATGTTGGTCATGCTTGTTCTGTTCCTATAGCTGAGGATGCTCAGGTAATCCTCCTAGTGAATTATGCATTGGTTTAGTGTGGGAAAGGCAACGTAAAATCTGCAAAATACATTTCACCTTCATTGCAGAGGCATTGCTTCTTCATGCAATGCCCTGGTAGCCCTGAGCTTCTGCCTCTGTAACATCAGGGGTATGTGATGTAGAAGCGTCTCTGTACCCCTGTTCTTTGTTCTACAACTTTGACTCTCTCTACACACTCAAGTAGTTTAACCTTTTGGCCCAAATTGCTCAGTCAGCAAAAACTGCCCAACCTAACCAAACAAATGAGTCGAGCAAGTGTTTTGTTGTCCACACACTTGTCCATACTGTGTGACTTATTTGACTGGACTGGGTCTGTTTCCAATATGAATTCAAACCAGTTTTGACAGATGAAGCACTTGTTATATATAGATCCAGCCTTGGTTCTTTGAAGCACAGAAACATAGAACATTAAAGGAAATCTGTTCCTTATCTGCAGAGGAAACAATCAAATGAGATCTCCAATGAAGAGTGGGTAGGCCAGTTTATCTTCTTGGTGAATCCATGGCACAGATGAGACGTAGCAGTATTGTCTATGTTCCTGTTCTAGGATTTTTAGCAACTTAGTGAAAATGGGGGTGGGATCTTAATGCTCTTTCTGTTAAGCTACTTTCTATTGGATGTTTTGTTTTGAAAAACCAGTCTTACAAAATGGGTGATTTTGGTGCCTCAAAAAATATTTTGAAATTAATTTTGAAATAATGACTCAATTGTGAGTCAAGCTGTGTGTAGTATTTAAAAGAACGTTGGACCAAGAGTTATAACAAAACCTGGGTTCCAGTTCCAGATTTGCCACTAATTGGTTCTGTCACTTTGGACAAATCACATCCTCTCTTTGGGCCTCAGAGCATTTTGATGAGATATCTCTAAAGTCTTTGCTAGATTTAAGATTCTATGATCAGCCAATCTCCAAGATCCTCCCTAGCTCAAAAACTTGGTGATTGACAGTTTAGTACAAATGAAGTATTTGAAATTGATTTTGATAAGAGAGAAAGAATCCAGGGCCCTTGGCATGCGAGGTTGGGGGAAGGCTCAGTTAGTAAAACAATATCTTCTCTCTTTAAAATGGGGGAGTGATGGGGCGGCTATGTGATGTTGTGAGTAGAGCACTGACCCTGGAGTCAGGAGGACATGAGTTCAAATGTGGCCTCAGACACTTAACATTTACTAACCTTGTGACCTTGGGCAAGTCCCTTAACCCCAATTACCCTGCCCTCCCCCCTCCAAAAAGCAAAAAAAAAACAACCCAAAAAACAAAAATGGGGAGGTGTTGAACCAAATGATCTATAAAGTCCTTTCCAATTTTTACATTCTTTGGTTTTGTGTTAATATGAAGGATCAAGGGATCACAGACTTAGAAGGGACATTAATGGCCACTAAGTCCAACCGCTTTATTTTACATATGAGAAAATTGAAGCTGGTAAGAGTCTAAGTCACTAGTCCTGGTTGGCACAACTAATGAGTGTCCACGGCAGGATTCAAACTCAGTTCCATCAGATACCCAGTATGGTACTCTATCCACTAGACTGCCTAGTCACCCAGAGATGTCTCATTGGCAAAAGAAGGAGGCTGGTTGTATTGTGGGCAAATATTATCTACTTTATTCTTTTCCTCCAGGGTATAATCCTATTCCCTAAGACTGTCTTTCGCTGGTAATAAAATCTACCCCATCTCAGGTCCCAGCTTTTTACCGTGGGTCTCCTGGTCTTGTGGTAGGGATGAAAGCAGAGGAATCTCCTTCTATGTTTCCTCATAAAAAAGAGAATGTGAAATGCAATGAAGGGAAAATTATGAGTAAAGATGATATTCAGAGAAGATAATGTGGTCTTTGAGAGTCCATTCATTAAAAACTCATGCAAAATGGAGACATAAAATTCTTTGAAAAAATTTATTTTTATGTATTTTGTTAAATATTTCCCAATAAATGTAAGTTTTTAAAAACAATTATTTTTCAGTTTTTGAGTTCCAAATTCTCTCCCTCCTGCTTGCCCCAACCCCTCCTTGAGGAAGCAAGCACTTTGATTTCAATTGTACATGTGAATTCATGCAAAACATATCTCCATATTAATCATATTGCAAAAAGAAAACACATACAAAATGAAATAATAGAAATAAATTAGACAAAATATACTTCAATCTGCATTCAGAGTTTGTTAGTTCTTTCTCTGGAGGCGGATAGCAGTTTTCATCATGGATACTTTGGAGCTGTTCTTAGATCATTGTCTTGATCAGCATAGCTAAGTTTTTCACAGTTGAGCATCCTTATAACATTGCTAGCACGCTGTACAATGTTTTCCTGATTCTGCTCACTTCACTTTGCATCAGTTTACATAAGTCTTCCCAGGTTTTTCTGAAATCATCCTGCTCATAATTGTGATTTCTTGTGGCACAATAGTATTCCACCAAGGAAATATAAATTCTTGACAATAATGATGGACTTTACAATCACAAAACATTTTCATACCCATTATCTCACAGAATCTCAAATTTGGAAGGGCTCTCAGAGGTCATTTAGTCTAACCCACAGCTACATATGATGTTTCTCTGCCATATCCTTGTCAATTAGTTACCCAGCATTGCTTTGAAGATGATCATTGAGAGTAATCCCATTAATTCTGGAGGTTTGCCGTCCATCCTACTTTTCAAACTCTTTACTCCTTAAGAAGTTTCTCTAAATGTGCTTTTTAAAAACTTCTGCCCACTGCCATAAGTTCCCCCATCCAAGGCCAAATGCAACAAGATTCATTCCTTTTTCCCCATGAAATCTCTTCAGATACTTTAAGATAACAGTCTTGTTGTTTCTCTTGAAGAGGATGTCTTCAACTAATCTTGTAGATTAGGACTTATTAACTAATTATATAGACTCAGTCACTCTCCTCTGGACACTCTCCAATGTTCTTCCTAAAATGTGGTGCCCAGAATTGAGACAATTTATCAGATATGGCCTGACCACAGCAGTTAATGCATTAGAATGTTCCTTGAGGTTAGAGACTCTTCTGGTTTTGTCTCTGTGTCATCAGTGTCTAACACAAAGCCTGGCTTTCAGTAAACACTTGTCACATTAAATGAGATTGAATTTCATCTTTACTAGGCCTTGGAGAAATAGGTGAGTCAGATTTCACAGATTTGGCAGATGGGTTAAATGGTTTGCTTAAGGTTATATAGCAATTAACTGGCACAGCAAGGATTTGGACCCAGGTCTTTTGGTTCCAAGTCCAGTACTGTTTTCATGACAGCACTGGCTTTCTTGTCAACAGGAGAAGGAGTCTGAGAAAAGCAATTCAGAACCACAATACTTTCTATAAGGGGCTTGCACAATCTATTTTCTTCAGCTGGACCTAAAAGCCTGGAAAGGGAGAGACCTGCCATTTATTCATTTGGATGCTGAGCAGTCAAGTGAAAACGTCTCCTTTTGTCCAATTGTTTCTAGAAACTAAATGGTGCTTCCTTATCACTACACGTTATGAACTGGCCATGTGTGGCATTTTTTTTTTTCTGGGCTAAATGCTTAACATGACTTGAAAACATAAAAAATGTCCTCTTTTGGGACATTAGCATTTGGGTGAGATTTATAAATTCCTGGATGGCGTTAATTTTCTCCTGTGTGTTCGAGCAGAACAATGCCATTTTAACTTCAGCTTTCTTTTTATGAAACCACATGCATTTATATCAATATTACATTCACACCAAAGGCTTTTTCATTTGCTCATATTTATGTATTCACAGCCCTTTCAATATTGGTGCTTCCTTAATATTTCCCCTCTAAATCAAACGAGGGGCTATGAAATAGAGGATATTTTTATTATGCCAAAAACTTTTCATTATATAAATTGAATGCACTTTTGATATGTGTATGGCAAAACTGAGGATAGATTCACCTACCTTAAGAAAACACTTACGCTAACCAGAATTATAGCATCTTAAATTGGAAGGGAACTTTAAAATAATTTACTATAATCTTCCATTCCATGCATGAGTGGTCATCATAGCATGACTGATAGTCAAGGATCAAGTGAAATATTTGTTAAAAATGCTTAGTGCAGTGCTAAGCACATAGCACATGTTATATAAATGCATATGCTTTCCTAATTAGGCTTTTTGGGGAAGCTAACCCCGTGCCCCACTCTCTTATGTCTTCTGTCATGGGCTCACCATATTCGTACCAGAAAGCCAGCTCTTGTGAGAACTTCCTATTAGATTTAGACTTGATGTAGCTCAAAACTTCTGAGCTCAAGCAACCCACTGGCCTCATCTTCTCCCAGTAACTAGGATCTCAGGCATGCTCCACCATGCCCAGTTCTAACTGATCTCTTTTTAAGCAACTTCAGTGATAGGAAATCCATGAGGACTTCGTGATGGCACCTCATTCTCATTTTCAACAGCTCTGAAGTCTTCCTCATATTGAGCAGAAGTTTTCTTTCCTATAACTACTTCTAGGTCTGTTTCAGTCTTCTGGAGCTACACAAACTATAATATCTCTTTGACATGAATGTCCTCCAGATATTTGAAAATAACACATGCCCCCTTTTTCAGTCTTCTCTTTTCTGTGCGAAACATCCTCATTTCCTTAAATCATTCTTCATATGATACAGTTCTGAGTCCTTGCACCATCCTGGTGAACCTCCTTTGGATACTCCACTTTGTCAGTGAACCCCAAACTAAGCACAACAGCAACAAAAATATTAGGTATCTGCTTAATGGAGTTTATAATCAGTATATACGGCATTCCACATGAAATTCTGTGGAGCTACAAAACAAGGTGCTTTGCCTGGTTGGGTGAGGGTTGTTGTCTACCAGAGGAATCAGAAAAGCCACAAGCTGAGGAGAGCATTTGAATTGGGCTTTAAAGGATGGGTAGAGACATAGCCAATGAAAAAGAGAGATGAAGGTATTAACAGGAGTAAGAAATAGTTTGAGCAAAGGAATGTCAGGGCTGGAATGCTTTTAGGGAAGAGAACACATTCCATTTTGGCAAATATGTGGAGTGTGGAGGGAGATTAATATAAAACAAGTCAACAAGCACTTATTGAATGTCTGTTATGTATTAGGCACTGTGCTAAGGACTGGAGTAAAGAAAGAAGACAATAAATAGTCCCTGCTCTCGCGGAGCTCAGGGTTTCATGGGGGCTGGAAAGGTAAAGTGGTATCAAATGTGGAGGGCCTTAGGGAATAAGCATTAGTTGTATTTGTAGGGTTTCTCTCTAGTATGAATGTTCCAATGTTCATTAAAAGACAAGAATTTCCCACATCTGTGACAATTATAAGAGCTTTCTTCAATATGAACTCTCAGATCTCAATGCTTATGTCAAAGATATTGTAAAGGAGATTTCTGTTCAGACGTTACTTAGACAAAATGTCCTTGGATGGGTCTCTTCCAGCTATGAGCTTCTATGATTCTGTGACACTCTACATGTGGTCTCATCAGCTTGTTACCTCTCTTGAATGAGACTTCAATGACCTCTGTGCAAGATTACCCCCCCTCTTTTTCTGCCTCTCCTTTCTGTCTGTCTCTCTCTGTCTCTTTCTGTCTCATCTGTGTTATACTGTAAGCCCATATTGAACTTAAAACCTCAGATAATTTTCATATGAATTATGGTCAGTCTGGTTTCTTCTCTTTTGTTCTTGTGGACACGGTTTTCTCTTTACTTAAATGCAGGGCTGTATACTTGTCCTTGTTAAATTTTACGTTGTTGTATATCTTTATTTAAGCTTGTTGACTTCTATTTTATTCTTGATTTTGCCATTACATGTGTCCCTCCTAATTTTGTGTCATCTGCTTATTTGATGAGAATTTTTTTTAATACAGTTATATAAGCTCTTTGAGGGCAAGAGCTCTCTCCCTCTGTCTCTGTCTCTGTCTCTCTCCCTCTCCCTCTCCCTCTCCTTCCTTCTCTTCCTCCCTTCTCTGTCTCTGTCCTTCTTTCTCTATCCGTCTCAACCTCTCTCAGCACCTGGTCATCTTTTCTTGTAATACTCAAGTAAAAGATAAGCAAATAGGCTACCAGTGAGATAATTGTAGTTTGTGCACCAACATCTACTGCAAAGGATGAGAAAGTAGAGAAATTCTAAGAAGAAGTGGATACTATCCTCTAAATGAAGTTAATATGTACTTTAGCAAATGGTTGCTTCAGTACAAGTTGGCCATAAGGAATAGTAGTGGCAACATATTGAAAGTCATGGTTAAGGATTAGGAAATTAAAGAAGACAAAAACTTTTAGGGTACACAGAAACTTCAAACCAGACATCATTATCGTGACATGAGGAGATGTGGAATGTCCTGGATATAGTATACAATAACTCTATCAAAAATGAAATTGATGATATTTTCAAAGACAGGAAATGGCTAGTTACTCATAAAACAACAATTTCTAAACTATCTAAATGCAGTAAGACCATTGGTTTGTTAGAGGAAAGATAAAAATGAACACCAAATTAGCATATATGATAAAGATGAGAAAAAATACGTGGCATACAACTGCCATGGTGTTAGCTAGATTTATTCAAACAATATGTTGATTCAAAAAAATGGAAACTAGAACAAAAAAGTGACACTAACGTGGACTATTGCCATTTCCTATGGAAATTTAATTAATGTAAAGCAATTGTCACAAATGGAGTCCAAAAACTATACAGGAACTACTCTTGCCAGAAAATACTTGATATTGCCAAAGAGAAAGATATGACAGCCAATGGCAACAACAATTTGGAATAGAAACTCATTTGCAATATTTCATGCAGAAGGAGAATGGGAGATTGGGAGCAGTATTGCCTCATAAAACTGGACAGTGGCAGAAAGAAAAATTTTTTTTCAGAAAACTTGGTATAAAGTCTAATTAAATCAGATTATCCCAAGGACATTCATAGATGCAACTGGAAGGATGAGAAATAAATGGATCTGCAAATTTTTCTATAACAAACTATTTTCTTCATGAATGACCGTAGAGACATTACATTTGGACTCTAAAATCTCAGCCTTCAATGTGCTTTTTGAAGAAGTCAAGACAGTTCTAAAGAAGATGAAGAGCAGAAGGTGAATTAGATCAAGTATACAAAAAGGAAATCCCTGTCCCAAGAGAGGCCACAGCTTTGTGAGCACTTAACAGTTTTCAAGATATCTGGAAGAAATGTAGATGAGTGGCATTATATAGATAGAGAAATTCACACCCTTACAGAGGACATTTAAGAAGAAAGGGCTTGTATGTTAAATTAGATTTTATTATAATTTTATAATATTATAAATTTTATCTTTTGGCCTTTTACAGAGTTCGTTTGTCTACAGTCTGACAATAAGGGCCAGGAAATGTAGAAAAAGAGTGTTAGTGTATTATCTGAGATAGATAATAAGCATTTTTTTTGTGTGTGTTTCATCCCCAGTACTTTAATGTTTGATTGGCT
The DNA here is from genome assembly GCA_028627135.1 of Pseudochirops cupreus. Lineage (NCBI taxonomy): Eukaryota > Metazoa > Chordata > Mammalia > Diprotodontia > Pseudocheiridae > Pseudochirops > Pseudochirops cupreus. The sequence goes on from CM053582.1 coordinate 506,383,581, forward strand.
GGGAATCAGTCAGGGGAGTGTGTGTGTGTGTGTGTGTGTGTGTGTGTGTGTGCACCTGCACACACTCAAGTTGGTTCTCTAGGAAAAAATTGGTCCTATCCTCACTTGACAAATGGGTACAAGGTCTTAAGTATAGAGTCTGATGAGAAGGTCTTTCAGAAATAATTATTGCTGCAATTTTGGGATAGTACTGGTTTTGAGTCTCTATCCTATTTACTGAAGGAGATTTTGAAAGCTCATCTGTAACAGTGTCATTTAACACATATATTTTTGTCTTACCCCCAAGGATATCATGGGAGACTTTGTTAAATGTCTCACTGAAGTCATGACCTGCCAGATATACAGCATTCTTCAGATCTACTACATTAGTAATCCTATCAGGAAAGGAAATACTATGGTCTGACTTAGCTTGTTTTTCACAAAATCACATCTACTTCAGTCAGTCATTGCCATTTTCTTTTTCAAATGCTCACACACTATTTGCTTAACTTTTATGTTCTAGAATTTCGCATAATTGACCCCAAATTTATCATTTGTTGGTTCCCAGAACCACTTTTTAAAGATCATTTTTTATTTGGAAAGGAGCTCATCTGCCCACCTCTAGGTCTTTTGAAAAAACCTCCTTGATTTATCAAAAATTTCTGACATGGCTTTCCAATCTCATTTTAAAATTCTTTTAGTATCTTGGGTTGAACCCAGGTGAACTGGCTCAGTGCTTCTTTGCCTATTTTATCATTGGCTTCACTTTCTTCTTAGTGAAATTTGTTTTAATCATTTTTCTTTGAAGAGAATCGTCTTTAATAGGAAAGATAAAAGCCAAAAAAGTTGGGCAATTCTGCTTTCCCTCTGTCACCTCTTAATATTATACCATCTCCCTCAAGCGATGAATCTCATCTTCCTTCAGTATCTTCTTGCTTGGAACATAACTCACAAGATAATTTAAAATGTAGCTTAAAATGCAACATACACAAAACAAACAATAACTGAACACCTTTTGCTCTTGTCCTTAGCATGTTCATTCTTTTTTATTTTTATTATATATGATATTTTATTTTTCCCCAACTACATTTTGAAATTTTTTTAATTTTTAAAAAAGTTTTTAGTTCCAAATTCTCTCTCTCTTCCTCCTTCCCTTCCCTTCTCCCTGAGATGGTAAGCAGTCAGATTGTCCTTAATATCTTCAGAAATTCTTGATTCATTCTGAACGTTACTTTTCCTGATATGATTACTGATTTCATATCTCACATTTTTTTGTCCTTGCTTATATGTTCCACTTTTCCATCTTTTCAATTTGTTCTTGTAATCTCTAAGCATATCGAAGGGCTGCCTGTGTAAGCGCCTTGATTTCCTTAGATACCTCCTCTTGGCTTCCTCATAAGGATTATTGGGATTTTCACTTATTTTAGTCTTTGAATGAGTTCCAAGCTTTGTTCCATCTTGGACAGATCTAGAGCATTTATTAAGCACTGATAATGTCTGTGGCAGGTTTTTAAAAAATCATTTCAGATAACAGGATCATATTTCTTTTTATTCTTAATTTTTTGAAGTCTACTTTCCTTAAATCTAGGGTATATTCATGGTATAATCCCCTTATTGCTAATTCTTCCACCGATATCACCTAGATCTTCCTTCTTAATAAAAACTAAGTTCCCAATTTAATTCACTATATTTCAATAAGCATTTATGTGCCACTTGCTGTGTGCGAGACTCTGTGCAAAGACAAAAGTGAAGCTGTCTCTGAAATCACTGAGTTTATGTTATACTTGGGGGATACAATATGTATGCAAAAAGCAAGCAAAAATTAAAATGAATATGGAAATGAGATGGAGGGGGTGGATTAGAGATGGTAGAAATGCTGGAAGAATAGAATCCTTAACTTTAGAGAGATGATTTTGTCAACAAAGCAAGAATGTATCAGATTTTTTACATTTATGAGTAGACTTCCAGGTGAAATGCAAGTGGTTGAAATGCCCCATCACTAAGACATATCAACTCTTACCTCTGCAATAGTCTGTGATTTAAAAAAAATTAGTAGTAATCATCCATATTCTCTATGAGACGGATGTTTTAAGTATAAGGAAGAAGTAAGGCACATTGACTAGAATGCTGTACTTGGAGTCAGAAAGATCTGAATCTGAATCCTGTCTCCAAAAGTATGTGACCATGAGAATAGCTGTGTGACCATGAGCAAGTTACTTAACCTCTTAGAGTCTCAGTTTCCCAATTTGTAAAATGGAGATAATTAACTCTGTAGAATCTGCCTCACAGGATTGTTGTCAGGCTTGAATGGAATAATATGAATAAAGCAATTTAAACAATTTAAAATATACCACTTTTATAACTTTACTTCTTACCACCAAAAAGTAATAAAAATAATTGACATTAGGGATGCTTCAACTTATTAAGTCATTTGAGCTAATAAAAAGGGAGAGATCTTTTGTAATCTTGTACAACTTTAGTAATATTGCAATGTACCAAAAGACCTAGCAACTACATTACTGGGTATGTACCACAAGGGAATCAAAGATAGAAAAGAAGTCCTTTAGATATCAAAATATCATAATAATACTTTTGTTGTGAAAAAAAAAACAACCTGGAAACAAAGTGGATACTCATTGACTGGTGAGATAGTTAAACAAATTATAGCATATGAATGTAATAGAATATCATTTCACTGTAAGAAATGATGAATAGGAGGAATTCAGGAAAACACGTAGAGATATATAAATTAATTCAGAATGGAGTGAGCAGAAATAAAGTACAATAAACCCAAGTACTTTATAACATAATTACAACAATATGAACAAAAAGGATGTTAAAGGAAATTCAAACTGCTGAATTTTGGTGATCTATCTTTGCCCTTTAGAACAGATGATAAAATGCTCCTCTCTCTTTTCAGAAGAGAAGAAGGGGAATGTGAGTGTGTAATATTGTACAGACTCTTTGACCCAGTCATTATGTTACTTGATTTTGCTGAACTATTTTTCACGGTTGCATGAAATGCATCAGAAGCAGGGAGACTAATTTGGTAGCTATTATATGAGAAGTTCTGAGGGTTTGAATAAGGTTGGTTATGGTATAACTTGAGATAAATTGACAAGAATTAAAATGGAAGGCATTGATAAAATTTATTTTTATCAATAAATAAATAAGTAATAATTTTTGATCAATAATAATGAATTAATAATGCTAAATAACAATTTATAAATGAATAATTTATGAATAAAATAAACAAACCATAATAAATCAATAATATGAATTGATCAATAAAAATAAAAATTGTCTTTATAATAATAATATATTGTTAAAATAACATAATATGACAAAGTCATCAAGATTATCCTCTTATTCATGATCATTTATCAAGGGGAACAGAGTTGATCTATGATAACAGACTTTTTTACCTACATGAAATCAGAATTTTAGAACTAGAAGCTACTGCATTTTTTAAATGAAGAAACTAAACCCCAGAAAGGTGAGGTATACAAGGTCACAGAGTCCAACTTCTTCTACTATTCCATACTGATCAAAGTCATCATTAGGGATTGTGGTGTATTGATTTGTTGCTGTATAATATCAACATTGGGCAAAATTCCGCAGGCCTTTTGGAATATTATACTTTTATGATACCAAGTTTATCTTATTCACGGCCCCTAAGGATTTCTTCCCCCACGATTTGTACTTTGGTGAACAGAAAGATTATGTTCCCTACGTAGGCCTCACTGTCACCATCCAGACTTTCTTCTCACAAACTAATTTTGTGACATATTTGTTTCTCTGTCTACATCTCTGCACTTTACCCCCATCTCTGCTCTCAAGCAGGCGTTTGATGTGAATGAGGGGGAAAAGAGTCAGCCAAAGGTTATTTCGAAACTCTTGCATGAGTAATCCCATTCTAATCTAAAATCAATAGATTATACCCTTTGAAGCTTGGCCACAATTATGCGTCCGATTTAATTGCTTTAATATTTTGGTTTTATTTAATGACAAAATGTGAAGTTCTTATTATTTCCCTTTCCCCTGCAATTTCAGAATATTAAAGAATGAATTATTCTTCTCTAAGGAGACATCAATGATAGATATCTCTAATATGTACTAATGGACAGTAAAATGAATATTTCATTAGGATATTTCCTGGAACATTTTATAAAATATTTTTATTTAAGTTCATATGCAAAAATACAGGTCTTTTTGTGTCCCACTTATTGTTATCTATCGGTCTATCCTCAATCGTGATGTCACTCAAAGCTTTAGTAATTTGACTGCCAGGGATGATTTCTATTTCACTGCTTTAGTACATTTATTTAAGCAACAGTTGGTTTTAAATGGCTTTACTACCCACACAGGGAGAGAAAATACTCTAAAAAATGGCTAAAGAATAGAACCTGAGGGTTTCTTGTTGGTACCTTGGCTTAGTGCATTCGTGGGCTATGTGGACTTCTAAAGCTCCTTACTTTCAAAGGAGAGGCTTACCCTCAGCTCTACTCTGACAGATGGTAAGAGAACAGCAGATTATCTGAGGAGGCTGAATACTGACAGATGGTAGCAGTTCTAGGGAGGCAGCTCTGTCTATCTGGAGATCAGCAGAAAGCAGCACAATGTCATCACTGGAGAACCTTAGAGTCTTGGCTCTATCAAAGATGTGAGCTACTCAGATCGCACATGCTACCTATGTGTGTGCCCCTCAGGCCATCTTCCCCGGTCATGTGTATTCTCTGTGGACCCATTGCCCCACTGGTGGTATGATAACCTCTGGGAGAGGCTACCTCTATGCTGAGATCTTTCCTCAACACTTAATTTGTTTTTCTGTTTTAGGATTTTCTATTTTGAACTAATGTACCTTTCCTGGTTGGCTTGGTAAAAGCAAACACGTTGATGATGGCTCTAGAGAGTATAGTTTGGAGTATGTGCTAAACCACAAACCTCAAAAATCATTAGTGGTTCCCTACTGACTCTAGAATAAAATTAAAACTTTCAGTTAAAAACTTCTTAGTCTGGCATTTTAGACACCAGGCTGCAATCTGGCACCAACATACTTTTTCAGGCTATTTTCCAGGGCTGCAGTATGCCTCTCACCTCTGTTCCTTAGGAACTTCTTTCATGATCCAGACTAGGTGTCACCTTCTTCCCCTGATAGCCCAGCTGCAAATATTCTCCCTCAAATTTTCTTACACTAATCTATCTGGAGCCCTTTTTTGTCTCTATCACACTACCCTGCATTATACTTATCTCTGTGCATGTGTCCTTTATCCCTCCCCAATAGAATGTAAACTGCTTGAAGGCAAGGTCAATTTCAGTTTTGTATTTTTAACCTCAGCACTTAGGACGATGCTAATACTTAAAAGACGCCTGTTGTTGATTTGAGGATGACTTTGTTGCATCAATGCTTATCTTAGATATCTGTCAACATTGTATATTTTTTAAAGTCTCCACCTGGTTGATATATTATTATTATTATTTTGCTTTTTGGAGGCAATTGGGGTTAAGTGACTTGCCCAAGGTCACATGGCTAGTAAGTGTGTCAAGCGTCTGAGGCCGGATTTGAACTCAGGTTTTCCTGACTCCAGTGCTAGTGCTCTATTCACTGTGCCACCTAGCTGCCCCTGTATTTTTTATTATTATGGAAACTTTTGACAGTATTTCTTGTCCCTTAATTGAAAGCTACTGTGACAGATAAATGATTTTTCCAATTATGTCAGGCAAATCATTTGATTTTTTGCTACTTTGGTTCTCTTTGCAAGTACTCTGGCACTGGGCATGATTATGTGTTTTGGAAGCTTTTATGACATCACCTTCCCACTTCCACCCCTTACTCCCACCTTGTACTTTGTTCTGTTGAGGAGAGCCAAGGCTGGAATACTTCCAATCATTCCAATGTAATGCCAGTAACTTAAGAGAGTCAGCCCAATACTGGGATAGATGTCCCAATTTCAGAGATTTGGAGACCTGGGAATGCTCAACTATGTAAATCTCAATTTATAAGCAGATAGGCAATAATATATTTGAGTTGCATAGTTTCTGAAAAAGTAATATAATAGCCTTATTTCCAGAGCTCTTTTCCCTGGGCACAAGCATGTGAGTGAGTGTGTTTTAATAATAATAGCTAAAAGAATTGTTGAAGTAATAACTTAAGTTATCTTGTGTAGGGGACAGAATGATGGAATTTCTTCCTGATCACTGATATTTTGAGTACTTTTCAACAAACATAATTTAAACTGCTATATATTGATAAGAGTTCAGAGCTTTCTCTAGTTCCCAAGTATTTGGGGATGGATCTAGATTATCCTATGAATTTAACATCTAAGATACCCCAAATGACACAGAAAAGGTAGTTTAGAGGACCAGCAGGACTAATTTAAATCTCCCTGAAACAAATTATTTCCTGATAAATTTCTATTGCAGTAGAATGTGAATAGTTGCTATTGGGATGGGAAAATAATCTTCATAGCAAAAAAAAAAAAAAAAACCTAGAAAAAAGGATGATATAATGGAAAATATTCTAGACTTGGTATCAAAAGACCTGGGCTCAATCCCTGGATTTACAGTATAATTATCCACATGACATTAGGCAAATCATTTAACATCTCTGACATTCAGTTTCCTTATTTATAAAATAGATTCAGAAATCCCTGTCAAGCTCATGGAATACCCTGGGTATGTGGATCTTGGAGATAATTGATGTCAATGTGATCTGTAGCTGTAAAACTCTACATAAATAAGAACTACTCTTAAATTGTATCCTTGGTCCTATATGACTGCCTTTTACTTCTGCAGGGACAGTGGAATAAGTCATGAACAAGAAAGCAGGGTACTAAAAATCACATAATTTTTAGACCATTTATAAACTTTACCTTAACCATTGAAACTATAAAGGTGACTACCTCTCTAATGACTAACAAGTAGACCTTCCACTGTAGGACCCAAATTGTACCAAACTTCACATTTCCACTGGAAATGAAACCAGAAGATAGAAAGAAGTTGCAATTGACTTGCAAAGATGGCTAGCAGGTTCTTCTTGGAAAGACAGATAAAAGAGTCAGAAGAGTTGGGTTCATCATGCATAAAAAGGCAACAAAAAGCATCATTTTATGGGACATTTGTTCATTTCATATTGAAGTACTTATTTACAAAAAGAATGCTATGAAAATAATTGTAGTTCATCTACCAATAGCATTTATAAAAAATGAAGAGAGAGAAATTCTTTGAAGAACTTGATAAGATCCTCTAAATTAAATCAATATATACTTTCCTATTCAGTGACTTCAGGGCAAAGGTGCAAATAAGTAAGGACAACCAAAATGTTGATCAGAAACAAAGAACAAGAGAAGCTAGAGACTTGTAAACAGAAACTTTATACCTATGTATCAGGAACACTTGAGAAAAAACATCAGGAAGGCATTAAAGTGAAAAATGAAATGGATTCTATATTAACATACAGGAATTGACTTTTTACTGATGTAGTCATCATTTATAAACCAGTTGGATATAGCCGGACCACCAAAGTATTTGGGAAAAGATCAAAAGTAGTACAAGCTAGAAGAAAGAATAAACAGAAAAATATAAGGCACTTTACAACAACCACAACCACAACAATAATAATAATTAGCATTTATATATCACCTGGTATGTGCCAGGCACCAGGCTAAGTGCTTTTTATAAATATTATCTTGTTTGATTGTCAAAACAACTGTGGGAGTTAGGTGTTATTATTATCCCCACTTTACAGAAGGGGAAACTGAGGCAGACAGTGGTTAAGTGATTTGCCCAGGGTCACACAGCTAGTAAGTGCCATGGGTCAGCTTTGAACTTGGATCTTCATGACTCCCAATATTTATCTACCATACCAACTAGTTTTACCCTATTTATAATAATTTCAACTTGACATATTTAAACAAGTTACTAATGCCAAAAATCGGATATGGGTAGGAGAGAAATTATAGAAATCAATTACAAGAATTTCATATAAGATTTTAACTGATATAAGTCAGTTGACAAAATAAAGAGACCTAAAGAGTCTTAAAAGCACCTTAACCAAGAGAAAAGTCAAGACAGAAAGAGACAACAGATATTTAGAATACATATTTTTTTGTAGAGTTTCAGAGAGAAGGATGGTTGAATATTGTAAATACAATTACCTCATAATAAAGAGAGAAGCAATGAAAGGTAAAACTAGTTTAAAGAAGGCTTGGTGAGAGATCCAATTAAACAATAATCCTGAGGGCAATAAGGATGAAGCTGAAAATAAAACAAAGAGAAGAAAGATGGAAAAAATCTGCAAAAAAAATTTAATAACTTTTCACAATCTAGTATATTGAAGCCACCACATTTGCACTCTAACACCATAGTCCTGAATGTATTTTTAGAACAACCTTATAAAAAATCAAGATGGGAAAAGCAATTGGATTAGACACAAACACTACAAATGTGAGGATTAAAGATTGATTCTCAATGTATCTGAAGGAGAAGTAGATACAAAAAATATGTGAAAAAATCTTGGACCTTATTAATACTAAAATAAAGGTCAATGGAGACAAAAACAATCAACTATTGGTCTATACACTCACTTTCCTATCAATAGAAAATTTTTATGAGTGTAATCTACATGTGCATTGAAATCAATCTTGCTGAGCATAATTATAGGAAATAGGATTTCATAAATGACATTGTACAATATACAGTGATTTCATTTGTGTGAGTGACTTGGAGTGTGGACATTCTTATCAATAAGGAATTGTGATTTGTCTTTCACTTACAGTCATGGAGAGTTCCTGGAATCACTTTGTCCAACTGACTTGCTTATGGTCATACAGCCAGTATGTGACAAAGGCAGGCCAACAGCCCTGAGGATCTTCCCCTCCCAGTCTGATTTTTTGTTTTTTTATTAAAGGGGCCATCCCTTAACTCCCTTCTTAAAGAGACCTATTCACTGAATGGGTGTCATATCACTCAAAGTGAGAACCTGAAAAGACCCTAGCTGAAAAAGACCAAGGTGCCCCCTGCATCCTGCACCATCCCCATTTGTTCTGATCTATATCTGGCCACTGGACCTCAGATGGCTCTGGAGGAGAAAGTGAGGCTGGTGACTTTGCATAGTCTTCTCTCTGATCCAATTCAATTGCAAGAAATGTTATCATCTCCCTGATATCACGGTCATCTTCAAGAAAGGTCAAACCATGACAGAGGCAGGACTTCTAGGTCTTCCTAAATGACTTCAGTGCTAGCCTGCTCTCCACTACATCATGCTTCCTACAATATTGCTTTTTAAAAATTGTTGGTTAATTCTTCATTTGTCTTGTCTTCTTAATTAGACAGTAAACTCTTGAATGCAAAGAGTATGATGTATACCAATGCTGTCAAAGTCAAATATAAACTTTCTAGCAGGATATTGACTTAGGAAACAACAAATTAACATTATCTATGATATGTTGCATTTTTATTTATTTGGCAAACATTCCTCAATTACATTTTAATCTGGTTCGGGCAGCACTTGGGAGTTTTGCTGAAAGTTTGTGTGGGTGTCTGAGTTTGACACTGCTGGTATATATTACTAGGTCTCAATTAGTGTGAATAATGAATCCTGTGAAGTGGTTGCATTATTCAGATTTGCACTCTTCAAAGTTACAGCTATATGTAAAATATGATCATTGGTTCTAGCCCAATGGAAGCATACAATGAAAATCAGAATAATGTGACTATTCATGGAATCCATAATTTGTACTAATTAGAATTTAACTGTGTTTATTTTTTAATCTTATAGCACCTGTCATGAGGGCATAAAATTATTCAATTCATGAAATGAATAAATCTATGATCAAATGAATCTTTTTGTAAGACTACATTAGTGTACCCATTCTCACCTATGTACATTTTTGTGCTTAGCAAGTATTTTGGGACTTCAATAGTGAACTGGCACCTTCCTTAAAATTCTCACAACTCATATGTTCTAGGAAGCCTTTTCCAACTCCTAGATTTTGACCAGTCAAAATTAACCCAGGATTCATGCTCCCAGATCCAATAGAAAAAGCCAGAATTGGTTCTTTTTTCTCTCCCTTTGCATATATTTCCCTCTTCCTAGTCTAACTGATCTAGAAGTTTCAAACTATAGTAACATAAGGCCCTGAATAAAACCTCTTCCTGTCTCTTAAGGTATTCTAATTTTCTCTCCCTCACAAAGCTGCTTCCTAAGATCTTTGAAAATCACACTTCAGTGGCATGTTTCAATTGTTGCCTCCCCCAAAATACCTATAGACAAGTTTGTCTACTTGAATGATATTCCTTATAAATGATAACTCCATTTCACATCTCCCTCCTTTGTAGGGATATGGCTGTTCCCCATGCTTCTAATGCACTCCTCACCTTACCTCTGCCTCTTAGAATCTTTCTTCTTTTAAGAATGCTCATAATAGCTACATATATAATATGATACTTAGGTACCATATTATGTATGTAGCTATTTTTGTTCTCCCAGCTACTAATGCTCTTCCTCCTAAAATGAAAGGAAACTCACTGATGAATTTAGATTTTAAAAAGACATATATAGATGACAGAGGTAAGGGCCATGAATGGAGGAGGCTGGACATTAAAGTGGGACATGTCAGGTATGCCAAAGGTCAGCTAGAGCTGAGGCTGGTAAAGAAAGCTGAAGAAAAAAATGTGTTTTTTTTGTTTTGCTATGTGAGGAAAAAGCTCAAAGAATGGTAGAAATTCAGGTGGGGGCAGATGGGATTAAAATGGAACTGCTCCACACTTACTTTATTTCTCTTTTCTCTGTCAAAGAAGATTCTCTCTGTGCTGGAAAGGACAGAATATTTTTGTCCTTTAAGCCCAAAGTTGATACCCAAGATCAGCAAGGACTTAGTGTAGAGGATATAGCTGCACTTGAAGAATGAGTCAATAGGTACAAATGAACTATATTAAACCATGAATTAACAGTCATTATGAAGTACCAACTATATACCAGGCTCTGTGCTTGGGATACAAAGACAAAAAAAAGGACAGTCTTTGCCCTCAAGGAGCTTACACTTCAGCTGAGGAAAATAACATAATATAAGAAGTCCCCAAAAGCATCATATAGTTTTAAGTTATTAAAAGTTAAGGCAAATATACTCTTATTATAAGTAAGCTATTAAAACTTAAGGTATGAGATCATATTTTTGGGGGAGGTAGAATTACTAGTGTCTGGGGAGAATCAGGAAAGCCTTCATATAGAATGTGGCTCTTGAGCTGATTATTGAAAAAAAAAACAACTAGAGATCTTCAAGAAAAACCTGTATAACCGCTTGTTGGGTACTTTTTAGAATTAATTCTTATTCAGATATTTTTTGATAGTATGCCACCCACACCATGTCCCTTCAATGCTGAGATATTGTTAGTGTTTCCACATAATAGGCCTTCACTAAGGGCTTATTGAACATAATTGAATTTTTACTTACCAAGATTTAATTCTCTTATTGTTTTCCTGTTCCAGTAGCTGAAAAATTTGTTAATTTTAAGGGCTACCTTTTCTCCAGGAGTTTTGGAAGCTAGGCTGAGATGTGGTATCTAATCATTTCTGTAGCCATCTGAAATGATGTGGCACCTCGCCCTACTCTGGGGCAATGCTCCAACCATTCAGTCCTGCTGCCTTTTGCCAGTTCACAGATTTGGGGAAATTTCAATATTTCCTGAAATAGCATATTGCTGATGAACAAATGGCACAAAGCCAAAATTTCAAGCTTGTTCAAAGACAAAAGCTGAATCCAAAGGCAGAATTCTAAGCTATAAACTGTTCTAGTAGTGGTGACACTAGAAATATTTTTAGAGAAGAGTCTTAAAATCAGTAATAAAATGAGATAGAAGCTGCTTTTTATTATTGAGGCCATTATTATGTTTAATTTAATTAAACACACCATGCCATTAATGGGAGAAGAATCTAGAAAGAGTAATGTATGATTTAATCTTTCCATTTCATTTAAAAACTGAGTGGCATCTGGAAAAAAATAAACCAAAAGATAGAAAAGAGCTAAGTTATTATATATGAAAAATGCATTTTAATGATTATTTTTGGCTTTTATGTCTTTGAGATGGCCAAATTTAAATAAGATTTGTCATTTATCCTGAGTGATTTCCCCTTTCAGCCTTCCGACAGAGTTATTTGTTCCACCTGGTCTTGTTAAAAGACATGAGAAATAACAAGTCCCTTCTATGCTTGGAATTAACCTGTCTAACGCACCATGTCACTCATTACAGCAAGGAATCCAAAAATCAATGTGAGAAATACAGATCAAAGTTGTTAAAAAGCTGCTAAGCTCCTGGAAGTCATGGTAAATATAAGAAAAGGGGACTTCTTACCACTATCAGGGCCAAAAGGAAGAACAAAAAAGGGTTAGACCTCCATTTTGGAACAGGAAGGATGATGACAACAGATAAGATATTTAAAACGAATCTCAAACTTTTAATGAATTAGTGATACTAAACTTTGCTTTTGTTTCTTTTTCTCTACAAAGGAGAATGATTTTTGGACTAGGAAGAATGGAACAAGTATGATTAACAGACAGTAAGATGGAAAGAGATCAATCTCAATGAGTTTGTCACCAAGCTCAGATTAAACTCTTCCCAGGATACTGAAAAAACCTGGGGGTGTGGTTGTTATCTCACTGTCAGTGGTCTTTGAAAAATCTAGGCATGTCAGAGAATATTCAAGACTGGAAATGAGAAAATGTTTTCTTGATTTTCAAAAATAATTAAAGAAGTTGGAGACTGTAAATTAGTGAGCTTGAAATTTAATATCTGATGAAATTGTTGAATATTTTCTAAAAGGCATCAGTTGTGAGCATTTATAAAAAATATTTTAGAGGTAAAATGGACTTTAGAGGTCAACAGATCCATTTTACAGCTGATGAAACTGACTTGTTAAATTACTTGCCTGTGGTCATCCATTGTTAAGAGCCCATGATCATGCATAGTTGCACAGTGCCTTGTAAAGACTGCTGGATTTGGAGTCAAAGAACCTATAATTCTTTCTGACCAGGTTCTGTCAAGGTTCTGCCTCTAGAACCTTGGCCAAGTCACTCAGCTCTACAATTGTTACCTATAAAGTGAGAAGGTCGGTCTAGCTAAGTGCTAGGGACATCAAGATAAAAATAATTCAGTCTCTACCCTCAAAAAGTACAAATTCTATTGCAGGAGACAACATGTACACATTTACAAAATGTTTATAAGAGGAATACAAGACAGTTTAGGGAGGAGGCTGTGGCACCTTGGGGGACCAAGAAAGGCTTCATAAAGAGGTTGCTTTTGGGGCTGAGAGTGAAAGGAGTTAAGGTTAGTCCCACAGCCTCACTATATAAATGAGGAAGCTGAGGGACAGTGAGGTTAAGTGAACTACCCAGGATCAAACAGCAAATAAGTGTTTGAAATGAGATTTGAATCTAGGTCTTCCTGACTCCAAAACTAGTGCCCACTCCACTAAGCCACATTGCATCCCAGGAAATTGGAGCCACCCTAACAATGGTCTCAGGTGTCTGTAATCCTTCTTAGAGGATGAAATAACGTTAGTACATGAAATGATGTAAATTGAATTCTTCAGCAATATCTTAGGATGATCAAATGCTTTTAGCCTGGGGTTCCTTCATATGACAGAACAATTTGAAGTCCATTACATTTTCATAGGATAATTTATCCTCTTTGCCTATAGAAAAAGGCAGCACAAAGGAAAAATGTGACATGTAGTAAAACATTGTAAACAAAATGAGAAAACCATTACGGCCTCTCCTCAATTCTCTGTAGTATATTTAATATCTTGAAAATCACTAGAGTTAGAAAGTTGCAAAGAAAGGAAAATTTCTCTATGGAGAAATTCCCACTAGTGTACACAATTTGTCAACTCTCTAACAACTCAGTGCAATTGTGCAGTATCGTGCTGTTCTTTCCTGTTGAATCATCGTTCAGCCCCAAACCAAGGTGACAGCTGGGGCAGTTCATCTATAACCTCCTAATCACCTTACTTGTGGAAAATGAAGGATTGTGTATGGCTGAGCTGTGTAGTCTGGGGAGTCATTTGCCACAAGGTTATCAGAATCTAAAGAAAAGGAGGACATTTTCCTGGAAATTCAAGGAACGTGGATATCACTTCCATATAGTAGTAGTTGTGTAGTTACCTCAGAGAATTCTTTATAGGCTTCACGCTGACATGAACCAACAGAAAAATGAGCTGTGGTCCTGATGAAACAAAATACAACATACAATCTAAAAGGATGACGTATGAATAAAATACTAAAGAACTAGAAAAGTTAAGTATTCTATACCTTTATCTTTCCCTTAGAAGAAGATTCAAAATATACAGGCATATATATATTTATTCATGCATATTTGACTGAATATTGTATTGAAGTATATTATAACATAATATAAAGGTTATCAAAGTATTTTATATATTGAAGTATTTTATATGTATATTCATACATGCAAACAGACCCTGCCACAAAGGAAAATGTGAAATGATTGGGCACTTAAGGCATTTACATTATATATGATTACATAATTCATGTAATACAACAGGAAGCAGGGAAAGAAAATTTTTGGACTTTCAAGGCCAGCTTGACAAAATGGAAAAAAAAATAGCATTCTGTTGCATTCCAGGAATTCTCCAGTGCATTTAATCAAGGGTATTTGAAAGTCTAGGTTGGCCTATATATTATAGTACCAGTAAATCTACAGAAGATTATATTACAGTTTCACCAGAAGAATGTATAATAAAGTTTGTTCTGTAGAGAATCAACGGGGTTCCTTTCTTCCTTTTCCTTTCTTGCTTTAGTTTAGCTGAATGCTTCCTTTAGGACAAATAAGAGCATAACAGGCATCTGTCAAAAACTTGGGGAACAGATGATACCCTTATTTGCAGGCTGTTTTTTATTAGGAACGATGTTCTCATTTGTTTCATCTGAAGAGGTATACAACTCCGAGTAATTATCATTTCTCTAATAACACTTGACAGTGAGTGCCTAAACATCATTAATTCCTTTGGTATATGGATTATAACCCCATAATTGTGATGAGTATGTTTGAATTAATTAGACTATAGCATGGCATTCTTGTCATTTAGCACTGGCTAATTTCCTTTCTCAAAACTAGATGCCCGAGAGTATGCTTCATATGCAAATAGAAGACAAAATGAAGATGTGATCAACAGCTGTGTTTTTATAGAGATGGGAAGAAAGTCACCAATGGAATATCTATATAGTTTTGAAATCAGAGAACAGAGGAGCTCTCCTATGTGAATTCAGAATTGTAGTCATCATTGCCTTCGTAGATTAAATTAGGTTCAGCATACCCTAGAAGGCAGTTAGATGACTATGTCTGCTTTCTGATTACTTGTGTTTACTGTACAGAAACTCTACTGCTGTCTGTCCAGAAGTGAAGCATCATGGGAATGAGTCTAGACCTATTGGATGGGTCCCATTTGAAACTGATCTTACCTGAGGTAAGCTACGAGCCCATAGCCTTCTTAGGAATAGTGAATTTGACTATTAGTAACTTTTAGGAAAAATTGTAGCTCAAACAAATGTCATATGTCATTTAACAAGTGTGGCCTTATCCATCCATTACATAATTTTTATCAAACCTTTCAGCCATGTCTTTTTCCTTCCTTTTATAAATTGAGCAAGATGTACAGAATTTCAAATTATGTTTATTAATCCTGGGAGAAATATCAAAATGATTCATATAGGGTTGTGACTTCTCAACCATTCCCACAGTGAAGGAGGGGAAGGACAAGCAAGTAATAGAAATCTGATTTTCATATCCTGAGCTCTGAAATTTTCCAAAGAGACTAGAGATTTTTGCAATGTCTTTGTGCAGTGCCATCGATTGCTCCAATACATGGGGTGATTTCCTCAGTCATTTTCACGGAGTGCAGGATAATAACACAAGATTTATCCCATTTGAGACTATACTGGTAGGAAGGATATGCTACCATGATGACTTTCCAACCCCAAAGGGAGTAGGTAACATATCTCAATAAAGATGCTTGCTCTTCTCAAGGGCAGGATGTTATATCTGTCTTTGTATATCCCCATTGGTGTCAACCTCTCTTGTGAAGGATGATCTTCATTGGGTCCAAATGAAAAAGAGATTCTTTATAGATTGCACAGTTCTCTAGATGTTTCTGTCTGTGGAAAGCATTATACAAATGGCATCAGGCCACATGATATCAGATGCTATCAGTGAACTTGTAAACTTACTCAAAAAGTTTCCTAGTAATCTACACAGAAAAACCAAGAGCCTGAAGAATGTTTATTGTTCAGAAAATGATATATACAGTTGGAAACATAGCTGGTTGTCTTGGCCCATCTATAAATCAACCAACAAACATTTATTAATATAGTATTATACAATAGAAAGAGTACTGAAATTGAGCTGCTGAACTTGGTATTACTGACCCTGAATTTGAATCCTGATGCTGTCTCTGACTACATGTGTGACCTTGGGTAAGTCATTTAAACTCTCTAGGCCTCAGGCACTGGGCTAGATGCTGAGGATATGACAACTGGTCCTTACTCTTAACAAGGTTAGATCCTAGGAGGTTGAAGCAGGAAGTTAGGAAAAGAGATGTTATAATTCACAAATAAGGAAATAAAAGGATTTATACAAGATCATTTTACAGTGATTTGGGTGGGGCACTAGCAATTGGAAGTAAATGTCTCTTCAAAGAGGTATCACTTAAACTGAGCCTTGAAGGGAACTAGGGACTCCAAGATGAAGGTGTGAAGGAAAGCATCCCAGGCATGGGAGATAGCTTGTACAAAGATGCAGAGGTGGGAGATGGGATATCACCTATGAGATACAGCAAGAAGGCCACTTTGGCTTTAGTGAAGAGTGCACAAAGCAAAGGGCAGAGACAGGAACAAGGTATACGCAGCCTAACAGGGTAGGCAGAATCTAGATTGTAAAGGCTTTTAAATG
This sequence comes from Pseudochirops cupreus, assembly GCA_028627135.1. NCBI lineage: Eukaryota > Metazoa > Chordata > Mammalia > Diprotodontia > Pseudocheiridae > Pseudochirops > Pseudochirops cupreus. The sequence continues at coordinate 506,400,522 of CM053582.1, forward strand.
ACAGTGGAGGAGATTGTTTTATTCAAAAGAAAATGGGGAGATTCTCATTTTTTTCTGAAATGACACAGTCATGTCTGTACTTTGGTCATATCACATTGGCAGCTGTTTGGAGGATGGTTTGGAGAGATGGATGTGAGACGTCAAGTAGGAAACCATTACCACAGTCCAGATAGAAGATGTTGAGGGTCTAGATTAGGGTGGTTGGGTTGTGAGCAGAAATGAGGAAATGGATTCAGGAGATGTTGAAAATGTGAAACTAACATGACTCAGCACTGATGATGTCTCCTGAGTGAGGGTGAAGAGTCAAGCTTGTGAACTTGTGTGGCCAGAAAAATGATGGTGCTCTTGAAAGAAAGAGGAAGGTGAAGAAGAATGTAGGGGGAAAGATAATGAGTGGTATCAGACATGATGGGTTTGAGATGCCTAGGGGACATCCAGGTGGAGATGCCCATTAAGTCATTGGAGATGTAGGATGGAGTTGAAGACCAGACATGAAGATTTTAGGGTCATCTACAGAGAGCTAATATTGGATTCTGTCGGGACTGATGAAGTGAGGGAGAGAGTATAGAGAAGACCCAGGACCATCGCCTCAGATACACCTGTATCTCGGAGGTGGGACAGTGATGACAATCCTACAAATGTTATTTTGGGCTTTATATGCAAATTGCACTGGCTCTAGAAATAAATGGGAGTAGAGTTAGCTATTGCCCTTGGGCAATTTTAAATATACCTAGTGATTCTGAGCTGCTCAGTGAATCAAAACCTATCTTTTTAGAACTGATATTCATAAACTGATAGCCTTTGAGCTAGAAGGGACCTTAGACATCTAGATCAGCCTCTTCATTTTAAAGATAAGGAAACTGAAGTCAGTGAAGGCAAATGTATTGCCCTGAGTCACACACTTCAGTAGTTCAACCAGCATTTGAATCTAGGTATTCTGCTGCATTGATGCTTTATGGCTTTTTGTCATGAGATACCACAGTCTACGATGCACAAAACTGTTGGATTCTCAAATGACACTAGAAGTGTGTGTAAGTAGGCTACAACATTTTGCTGGTGATGACTTGAGGGCAAGAAGGGGTATATGTGCCTGAGCTGTTAAGTCCAGGGAATCATTTGACACAAAATTATCAGAATCCAATGAAGAAGTAGTGGCATAGTGGACAGAGTGCCAGGAAGACTCTTCTTGAGTTCAAATCTGGCCCCAGACATTTACTAGCTGTGTAACCCTGGTCCAACCATTTAACCCTGTTTGCCTCAGTTTCCTCACATGTAAAATGAGCTGGGGAAAGAAATGGCAAATCATTCCAGTATCTCTGCCAAGAAAACTCAAAATGGGGTCACAAAAAGACAGACATGACTGAAATGATTGAAATGATTGAACAACAACAATGAAGGGGGCAGGTATTTTCCTGGAAGTAGAGACATCCCAGTAGAATTTCCTCAGACATTTACCAGCTATGTGACCCTGAGCAAATAAGCAGACTCTGTCTCTTCCAGTTTCCTCAATGGCAAAATGAAAGTACTACTGCCTCACAGGGTAGTTCTGAGGACCAAATGAGGCAATATTTGTAACACTGATAAGCAGAGTACCAAGCACAGAGCAGACACTTAAAGATGTTCTTCCTCCTAGAATGTAAATTCTTTGAGGTTAGGGACTTTTCCTTTTTTTTTTCTCTCCATCCCCTACACTTAGCACAATCACTTGCATATGGTGGATGATTAATAAATTCTTATTTATTAAGAGCTATATGGTCAGTAAAAGAGACAGGTCAGAGGCATAGTGACAAATGGTTCCATCATTCTGGATGAACCTTGTTCCCTCCTCTTACTGCCCCTTCCCTTATGAGAAAACACAGACTCAAGCCAAAAACAAATAGAAGGCATAGATTCATTTTCATTCTACATCATCAAAGGTAAGCTCCATACTTTTGGAAATAACAGACTCACTGAAGTATCTTATCCTACCCATGATATAATGTGTATAGTATACACTTACCTAATCTTACTCTGATTACTGACCTCTCTGGCTTCCATTAAGTCCCAACTAAATCTTACCTTCTTTTAAAAAATCTTTTTGGAGGGGGGAAGGCAGGGAAATTGGGGTTAAGTGACTTGCCCAAGGTCACACAGCTAGTAAGTGCTAAGTGTCCGAGGCTGGATTTGAACTCAGGACCTCCTGACTCCAGGACCAGTGTTCTATTCACTGCACCACGTAGCTGCCCCTGTCTTACCTTCTGAAGGAAATCTCCAACCCTTCTTTATTCCAGTCCTTTCCTTCTTTTAATTACTTCCCATTTATCCTGCTTGTTTTATATATATTTCTTTGCATGCTGTCTCTTTTATTAGACTGCAAGTTCCTAGAGGGTATGGGCTGTATTTCCCCTCTGTGCACCCTTTGCACTTAGTATAGTGCCTGTCACATAAAAGGCACTTAATAAATCTTTATTGATTGAGTGAATGACTTATGGGGGAACTCTCTTAATTGAATGGTAACATAACATGATAGAAACAAAGAGTCAGTTCAGCTGAGTTCGAGGCCTGACTACGACACTAAATTGCTGGCCTTCTGCAAATCACTTTGGACCTCAGTTAGCTCATCTATTAGAAGAGAGGAATGGCTGATGTTTGAGTATAACAGTCAGATTCTATGAGGCATGTTGTTTTCTTGGGCTTAAAGCCCTGACAAACTTTTCAGACTACTCCTAATCTTCCCCTAATGCCACCTCTGGGAAAATCAACACAAAGATGTAGCATTGTAAGAAAAGTTTCATCATTGTGTTTTGTTTTTATTTTATAAAAATTTACAGAATATTCCAATGTTGTAGCAAAGTAAAACTGTTAAATAAAGTTAATGTGGTGACCTCACCTGGCAGAGCATGTATTATTTCACATGTGTACCACCTCTCATACTTTTCTATTTAAACAAATTAACATCATATATTAAATAATCCTTTGCTTTGTTGACATTTTGGGTAGATTCTTTATTTGTGGGTGAGGAAGCTGCTTCTTTTACATTTCTCTCTTAGGAAGAGACTGACCTTGCATCAAATGGTGAGATACAAGATTATCTTTTCCACTAATGTGCTTGTTTATTACTCTCTAATAAATTACCCCAACATATATAGGATTCCTCTTTCCTTCTTACTTGATATTGATGTTTCTGGAAGGAAGCTTATTATGATTAGAACAGTTAATTGATAACAATTAGTGAGATACCAAGAATGTAAACAGCTCAGAGAAGACGAAAGACTCTGAGGGAGAACAATAGACTTGCTCTTAATTGTGGATCTTCCAGGTGGAATCATCCACAAGATCTGGAATTTTCTTCTAGGAAACTGGGTCTCATGAAGAAAAATTTGTTCCCTAACATAGAAACATAAAATAAAATAACATAAAAAGAAAAGCTTAAATAGGAAAATGAGAATGGAGGAATTTTACCCATTGGAATCCCACTGAAGCTTTGCTACTTATTAATTCTCTGAGTTAAGGCAAATCATTTAACTTTTCTGGGCCACAGTGTTTTAAACAGTAGAGTGCGAGAGTTGAGCAAAAACAAGATTTCCCACATTTTTAGCCCTGCCTCTCCCTCCCTTGGCTTTTAGTAAATCTCCTCCTTCCCTGTATTTGATAGGAAAAGAATTCAATTATTGAGTTTACCATGCATAAGTACATAAGAAATAAAGAGATTAATTGCTCTTGAAAATTAAAATTATTTACCAATTATTACTCATACTCCTTTGCAAACTTTTCACATACCTGGGGGCACATTGCCCTTGATTGGGAACCAATGTGGCAGAAAGGAAAGAAAAAAGCAAAATGAGGATTTGTTAGAGCATAACATGTCATCAAATGTCTACATTCATCAGTAGAGTAAGACAGGTGATCAGAAACACGCAATCCAAGGGGGCAGGCAGAAGAGACCAGCACGTACCAAAGTAACCAAAGCAGGGTGTCAAAAGAAATAAATTGAGCCAGAGAGCAGACGAATAGGAATAAACAACTGGGAAGCCAATTATTATGTCCCTGGCTATATTATATATAATGTATGGTGGGGGATACAGGGAATTCATACCAGTGATTAAAGCAGGCATCAGAGCAGAGGCCAATCTAGGGAGAGGGCTGGAGTCTCTGAATTGAGATCCAAACAATTATGATCCAAAAGTCCAGGCCACATCAGAACCAGTATTTTTCCACGTCATCAACAAACATTTATTAAGTTCTTTCTATCGACAAACACTGTGCTGGGAACCAGCAGTGGTTTTCAACCTTCCTAATGCTGTGACCCTTTAATACAGTTCCTCATGTTGTGGTGACCCCCAATCATAAAATTATTTTCGTTGCTACTTCCTAACTGTAATTTTGTATTTAAATTGAACATAACCCACAGGTTGAGAACCGCGAAGACAAAAAGAGAACATTCTTCAGGTTTAAGGAGTATACATATCTATGAAGAGAAAACATGTATCTATCAAACACATATAGAATAGATACAGAAGGGAGAGCACTAGCAGCTGGGGAATGAGGAAAGATTTGGGGTTTATGTAGAACATTGCACCTGGATGGTTTTAAAGGAAACTAAGAAATGGAGTGAAGAAGGAAGCGTATCCCATGTAGAGGGGGCTACTTTCACTGTAAAGGCGAGGAGAAGGAAAACAGAACCATGTGTAAGGAACAGTAGAAATACCAGTCTGATGGTCTGTCAAGGGCATAAAGGAGAATAATCTATATTAAGGCATTAAAGGAAGATGGAAACCAGCTTGGGAAGGGATTTGAATGACAGGGGAGCTTATCTTTTCTCTAAAGGTAAGGGAGAGCCACTGGAATTTATTGAGTCTAGGAGTGAAATGGTCAGACCCATGCTTTGGGAGAATCACTTTGGCAACTCTGTGGAGAGTAGATTAGACAGAAGAAAGACTTTAGGTGGGGAAATCAGTTAGGAGGCTATTGAAGTATTCCAGCTAAGAAGGGATGAGGACATAAACTAGGATGATGCCTATTTCAGTAAACAGAAGGGAATGAATGCAAGAGATGCTACCAGAGAAATGATGAGGCTCGGTGACAGTGGATATGTGGGATGCATGAGAGTGAGGGGAATGAACAGTTATACCTGAGGCTTAGTAAATTTTCCCCAGACCCTCATTTTTATTTCTGTATGCTTTTATTATTTTAAATGTATTTCTCACAAGCTACAGATTGTGGGATTTTGTTTTCTTATCCAATCTTTCACTATTTTTTTTGTTTTGTTGGATTATTTAATTCATTCACATTAAAAATTATGAGTTAAGGTTCTATTTTTCTTCATTTGTCTTTCTTTTAAAATGAGTATTTTCCCTCTTTGTAAACATGGTACTACATCTCTTCAATTATTTTAGCTTACTATATTTTAAGGAAATCTTTTCCCCCTTGGCTCTCCTATCTACACCCATTTCTTACCCCTTTTGCTCATTTGAGAATTTTATTTGACTTATTAGTTTCTTTATCCTTCTTCCTTTTACTTAGCACTTTAATTCCTCTCTTCTCTTCCCCTAAGCAGTCATGTAAAATCCCCCTTTCTTTTCTCCCCTTCAACTTTTGTTCTCCAGTTTTTAAAATTTCATTTCTGTGTCTTTTTCAAAAAATGGTTTTTTTCCCCCCTTCATTCCATTCATTATTTATTTTTCCTATGAGGCATGAGCATCCCACAGACTCACATACATCTAAGTTCTGCTTGGTAATTAAAATTTTTTATAACGTGACCTCTTCCTTCCAGTTTTATTATCCTCAATTCCTCTCTTGGTAAGTTCCAGTCATGTCTGACTCTTTATGACCCCATTTGGCAAAACTACTGTAATGGTCTACCATTTCCTTCTCCAGTTCATTTTATAGGTGAGGAACTGAAGCAAACAGGGTTAAGTGACTTACCCAGGGTCACAGTAAGTGTCTGAAGTCAGATTTGAATTCAGGAAGATGTGTCTTCTTGTCTTCAGACCCAGCACTCTATCCACTGTGTAACCTAGCTGGTTTCTGTCTACTTCACTCTTATGCCTCTATCTATAGAATGTTTTTTTTTAATTATTATTATTAAATGTAGCCTCTTTGAAAGCCAGGACTATTACTATTTATGTTTCTACCGCAAGCACCTAACAAAGTACCTGGCATATAATTTGCATGAAGCTAATGCATATGGATCAATAAATCAGCCTTTTATAACAACTGCTTGTCTCCTCTACTGTTCCTTCACTGATGTCTTTGAGTGGTTGGAGACCAGTAAAACTGTAATACTCCCAACATGTTCACCAGAGTTCAGAGACCAGGAGCTGGACAAAAGTACATGAAGGTAGTTCACTGTGGATACCAGTTGTTGAAAGATGAGGAATGTTGGTATGTAGCTTCTTTTTGATGAGATCTCAAAGTATGGTACTTAAATGTAATACCTCCTATAGAAGGAGGAAGAACGACTTCAATCTGTAGAGGTTTCTAGGATTTGGAGCTCATCTCCTAAGACAAGGAAATATTGCGTCATGGGGACTGGGGTTGGATCAAAATGAGAGTTGGAGAAAAAGGAGAGAACAAGTGAAGATTAAGGAACTAGGAAGCGGGGTATCTCCCTGCCCCCTTTCCCCCCTAGAGCAGCAGTGCTAACAGCAGCAACACTGATCTTGTCCCCTAAGCCCAAGTCTCTAGTGAGACTGAAGAAGCAAATGCTGAAGTGGAAAATATAGAAAGCATGATTTTTAAAAAATGGTGGGTTCTTGCTAAGGTGTTTGGATGCGTGGTTCTTATCCCCTTCTCCTTACCTCATGCCACTGGGCACTACTGGTAACTATTTCTAAATATGATCTTTTATTCTGTTAAAGACTGTCTTTGACAGAACTAATCTTATTTCTCATAAGCACCTCTGGTTGACCCTGTCCTTTTACATTTCCTTGTATTTCTTTGTTCATAGCACAAAGGCAGAGGAGAACTGAGAGAGAGAGACAGACAGAGAGAGAGAAAGAGAGAGAGAGAGAGAGAGAGAGAGAGAGAGAGAGATACAGAGAGACAGAGATACAGAGAGAGAGATACAGAGAGAGAGAGAGAGACACAGAGAGAGAGAGATACAGAGAGAGAGAGAGAGAGAGAGACAGAGAGAGAGAGAGAGAGAGAGCTACAGAGAGAGAGACAGAGAGAGACAGAGAGACAGAGAGAGAGAGAGAAAGAGAGAGAGAGACAGAGAGAGAGAGAGAGATCCAGATCAAGGTGAGAAATTGGAGGTTAGCCGCAGAACAGAATAATAAAGCAGGAGTTACTGAGCTCAGCAACCTCAAGCAGTATGATTTCCTCAACTTCAGGCTGAACCAGTAGCTCTATTGAACTTCCAGGACCAGCCCCAGTCGTGACTGTGATTCAGAGCATAATCATGATAAGTACAGGTTGTTAATGCTCAAAGCCTTGGATGCCATAAGGAACAGAAAAATAGTAAGAAAGTCAATTCGTGTTTGTCAATTCCATTTGTGCATATGTATGTTATATTTGTATATAAAGTAAGATATTGATAGATTAGGTAGATTAATAAAGTATTTTCTAAGTTCTAGCTAGTCTGTTAACTCACAGGGATGGAATATAAAGATGGCTAAAGGTTTTTCCCAGTCTTCAAAGAATTTCCTATCGTTAAAGAGCCAAGTATACAAAAATATAACTATAGGGTCGAGGATATGTGGCAGTCAATAGTCAATAAATGTTTATTAAGCATTTGTATGTACCAGTCAGTGTGCTAAACACTAGGGATACAAATATGAAAAAGAAAGATGATCCCTGCCTTCAAGGAGCTTATACTCTAATTAAGGAACAACACACAAAAGAAAGCTGAAAAAGGTGAGGGGAAAGAGGAGAGAGGGAAGAGATGCTGGAGATTCATGGAAGTCCAAATGAGTGCAACTGGGTGGGAAATAACACGTCTGTCTTGAAAATCACCCTTAAATGGATGTTGAAGGGTTTACTGCTCTACTTTCTAATCAGAAAGAGAAAGTACTGATGAGGTTGGAGTACTACGGTTGTTTAAATCTGGCAGGATGATAAAATTTCCTGGTGATTGGGTCTCTGGGGACTTGATGGAGAAATCCAAGTCCAGAATGCATGAGAGGGTAGAATGGTCTCTGGAGTTAGCTAAGCCAATTGAGTCAAGAAGTGCTTATTAGGAGCTAACTATATGGCAGGCTCTGTGCTAAATTGGGGAATACAAATGGAAGCCAAAAGAAAGATAGGCCTTGCCTCAAGGAACTGGTATTCTAATGGAGAGGGGGAATGACAACACATAAAAGGGAGACAAAAAAGTGGGGGAGAGAGGAGAAGGTACCCAAGTGGGGATATGGTGGAGATCTCCAGAGAATGAGAGCCAGGAAAGGAGTGAGGGATGACTGTCCTGGGTCCTTTGTTGAAACTGAGGTTCTGAGGTTCCAGGAGGATCTAGTCAATAGGAAGAAGTCAAAGGGATGTAGGGATCTTTCAGGATGAGAGAGGACACCCAAGGAATGAATAAAAGTCTGGAGCATCAGAAAGAGGGCCAAGAAGGGTCAAAAGGTTCAAATTACATCTGTATAGAAATTCCATCTACCAGTTTGACTCCAGACAAGGTTTTTCATGTCTCTGGTTGCTGAATATTATATAATAAAGGAGTTTAAAAAAAGTTGTGTTGCACATGTTTTCCAAGAGCCTAAGGCTATAGAATGTAAGCATACTAGCTACCTCCTGCCAGAGAGTTGATGGGCTCAAGGTGCAGAAAGAGATGTATCTTTTTAGGCATGGTTAATGTGGGAATTTGCTTTTCTTGACTGTGCATATTTGTTACAAGGGTTGGGTTTTATTTTTTTTTTCAATGGAAGGTGACAAAGCAGTTGAAGGGGGACAAAGCAACAACTTTACCAAAAGAAAAAGAGGTTCACTGAAGCATAAAATAAATGAACAGCAGATAGTGGAAGACCAGAAAAATCAAACAGCAGGATAGCTTTGAAAGTTGCATGTTGAATTAGAAGGAAAAGGAAAGGCAAGCTATCTGTACTAGAGCTTCCCATTTTCCTGCCATCCTCCTTAAATGAAATGTCTTATATTTTTATCTGAAGTTTAAAAAAATCAACAAATAAATAAAATGAAATGAAGAAGTTGGACCAGATTATCTCTATGGTTTCTTCCAATTATATCATCTATGACAACAGTAAGAAATAGACAAAGAATAATCTTTAAAAGTGCTCAGAGAAGGGAGAGATGTTTTTTAAAGACTAGCTCTCCCTATCTTCCTCAGGTTCAATTTCACTGCAATGGTCTAGGGAATTTTGACCTGTTTTTTTTTCTTTTCTTTTCTTTCTTTCTTTCTTCTTCTTTTTTTTTTTTTTTGATCTAAGTAGGTTCCCTTCTCCTGAGACATCCCAATGGCTTCTCAACCACAAGGGCTCACCATATTAAATGCTAAACTTAATAGGGAGACCTGATTGTTTCAGCACACTCCAGCTTAGACATTCCCAACTCAAGACATCTTTCAGCCTCAGCCTCCCAATTCACTTGCAAGTCATGGCATCACCTCCCTGATGTCATGGTTCTCTTCACAGAATGAGACACAAGGAACAACAACAGCCAGGACTGCCATGCCCGAAGAGGAAGAAACCTTTCATGCATACATTACGGTCCAGTTTCTGCTCCCTGGTAAAGCCTTGAATCTTTTTGAGATTTTCCTTATTGCATCATTTTGTGTGTTTTGTGTAGAAACTTAAGGTTTGAGGTAGCAAGTGTTTACAAGGGAGTTACTCTCTTCAAAGCACTTTGGAGGGCTAAGACCTTTCCAAATCTTAGTATTTACATATGTCAAATTGTTTACTGGCTGGTGCCAAGGGTGAAAGATTTGCACTGGCTTTTCATAGGTTTTTGCAACGCAAACTGTGACTGATCAGATTGACTCATAAATTAGCTTGGCTAGGAGCACTAAGCAGGCTTTCCCTTCATGAGCTAGAAATGGCCAAATAATTTCCTCATTAAAGGAGAAATCACCTTGAGCTACTGCCACAGACTTGGAGAGATTAATATTTAAAAATGAATTTGGGGTTTCCACTTTTGTATGTTTATAGACTTTAGTCTAGTAAATGTGGAAGAAAAAAGTTAGTAAGCCATGGAAGGAAGAAATTAGCCTGAAATGATAATCCTTTCATAGAATGAAATACAGGCGCCTCAGAGATATTCCTGGACAACTTCACAGAAAATAAGTGAATAATTAATTTATTTCATGAACACTCATGTGGAAAAATGTCAAATATCTTTAAAAGAGGTTTTTTCCTTCTTCTGGATTTGACTGAAAAGTTACATAGACAGAAGTTTATAGAACAACATGCATTTCTTCCCCTACCCATCCTCAATTCTTTTTTATTACAGCTATTAGAACTACAGGGTTGTTGGATTTAGAACTGGAATCCATTTTCAGGGACCAACTCACTGATTTTACTAATGAGGAAACTGAGGCCTAGAAAATGGGAGTGATTTGCCTGAGGAAGAGTGTGTTCCATCTTCAGGGAAGAAAAAAAAGGGGGTTCTGCACTATGTATGTATTTTTATGAAGCCCTTAGCATTCATGGAAAGAATATATGTTTAGGGCATTCCCAGAGTACTTGTAATAAAGAGGAGTAAAGAGGAGTTGAGAGAATTCAAAGTGAATAAGCTACCATTAGAATAGGATCTACCATGAAGTTCTATCTTCCCCTCGAGAGCCACTATTCTGTAGCAGAAAATTCTAATTTTAGGGTAAAAGGGCGTAAGTTTGACAACCTATGGTAAGTCATAACTCTCCAAATCTTAGTTTCCTCATATGTAAAATAGTGGAGTGTTACTGATTGAAGAGAAAGAAATATTGATTAATACTAACCTAAGTACCATTCAGGGGACTTACCTAAGTGTCATTTATTGATACAAAAACTAAGGATAGAATGATAATGAATGTGACTTTAATGATATAGTCACCCTGAATTCTAGCATTGTTCACTTTCATTCATCTGACAAATCCAAATCCACTGATGAATCTTTTCCTTTCTGTCATCACAATGTCTCTTATATACATCCAACTCTCTCCACCCACACAGCTACTACCCTAGTTCAAACCCTCCTTACCTGTCACTTGGCCTTTTATGATAACTTTCTAATTAGTCCCCCTGCTCATTCTCCCCACACCAATCCATCCTCCCCATTGCCAAAGTGATTTTTTTAAAACATTCATGTCACTCCTTTACTCGGTATACTCCAATGGCTCTTTAGTAACTCCAGAATGAAACATAAAGCCTTCTTTTTGTCACTTAAAGGTCTTCATAACCTGGCTTCATCCTGCCTTTCTTATCTACTTACATTTCATGCCTTGCACAAACTCTCTGATCTAGCTATACCAGCCTATTTACTGTTCTCCACACACAACACTCTGTCTCCCATTTCCATGTCTTGACATCACTTATACCTCAATTGTACTTTCCCCTCATCTCTGTCTCTAATTTTCTCTGCCTTCCATCAAGACTCAGCTCATATTTCACCTTCTGAAAGAGACTTTTCTCATTCCTCCAATTACTGCCACCCTCTCTTAGTCTACCTTCTATCTTCTCTGAATATATTTTGCATGTACCTAATTATTTTTTCTATTTTTTCTTCTTTTAGAAGGTGAACTCCTTTATGGCAGAGACTTTGTTTTGCTTTCTATGAATTCTTTGCATTTAGCGAAGCATAAATTGCTTAATATATTTGTTGACCATTGACTTACTGTTATTGTGATACCATATGGTGCCAGCTCGTACTTCATAATCAAACTTCATTACAATGACCAGATTTGCAAAATGGGGAAAGGAAACAGATTGTTTGCCACTTTGCTTTGATACTTCAGGATATCTCCACCAGTTCAGTTGACCAAGGGGACCTCCTACTCTGGATACATGTGAACCTTTTGCTTCATTGGATTAAGGAAGATATACAGTGTCTTCTTGAGACAAAGTTAGAAAAAAAGGATTGGAAAAGACATGACTTAGAAAGATAATCTCAGTTACTTCTAAATATGCTTTTCAAATAGAGAAAAAGAAAAGTTTTGAAAATCTCATTCAATTAAATGTGCATTTGTGTGTCTAGGCAGAAGACTGCTTTGTAAGTGAGCATCATAAATAGTTAATTAGCAGTTCTGGATGGCGCAGCCTGCAACTGATCAAATTGATTCATAAATCAGAGGAATGAGAAGAACAATTGTTTTATATTTGGATTACACATTGAGCCCCTGGTCTTTCTTATTTTTGATTTCTACAATTTCCATCTCCAGATGGAGCCTTCTCCAGTGGTTGGACTGGAGAATAGAAGAGATGATGGCGATGGTGGCCAGGAAGGTGAGCATGGTCCTAGAATGAAAGATGCCTCTAACCTCCAGCAATGCACAGTAGGGGCAGCTATTTCCATCTCCTCTTTCTTCCTTGTAGCTCTTATGAGGGGGAAGGAAGCCAATGGCAATGGTGGCTAGGTAGGCCATGGAATGGATTTGTGGAAGAGTTAGGAGAGTAGGGACAAAGACAAAAAGTACCCTACCATGGAGGTACTATACCATCTCTTATTTACTTAATCTCATAGACTCTTAGAGCAGGAAGAGACATTAGAGACCAAAGGGATTTTAGGGGTCATTATGCTAGATCCTCAAGAAAGGAGAAAACTAAATAATGTGTTTAAGGTTCCTTATCACATAACCATAGACCTAAGAGGGTATCTTACCTAATCATTCCTAAAGGAATGAAGCAAAAAGGCCTAAGAAATTGAACAGTAATTATAAGAAAAATTAAGCTTGGAATGGTTCCTTTTTACCTTTTAAATTGAGTCAAGATCCTTAGTCATCTTCTGCCTTCAGCTAGCTCCACCCTTATGACTAAGGATATGTATGGACGACACACATTCTTTATATCAGCCAGGCCAGTCCTCTTAATGTATCTCTGCCCTAATGCTTATGGAAATTTAAGTATTCTATCCTTCATCCTCTTTCCTTAGAGTCGGGCTGTCTTCTGTGCCTTCCAAGGTAGGAAACTGTATGATTAGAAGGCTAGTTGTAACCGCCCCCCCCCCTCCCCACCCTCTCGGGTAATATTTGCAATTTCAAAGTGGCCTTCCAGAGACGACACTTAATTTTTTTTGCCATCTATTCTAAGGCAATATCTCCAAATAGTGAGAATGTCAGTCAAGTTAATGGGGAGAAAGGGAAATATTTGGAATAGGAGAGTCCCTGTTCTTCCCTCATTCCCCAGCACTTTTCCTTTGACATTATCTTCTACCATCTCTCTATCTTATAAGTACCTAGTTATTTACACATGTCTTCCCCTCTCCCTGCCACTGGAATGTTGGACAAAGACTGTTTTTTGTCACTTTTGGTATCCCCAGAACTTAGCACAGTACTTGGCTGTGTAAGCAGTTAATACATGCTTGTTGACGGACTGAATACAGAGAATCATTGAAAGACATATATGAACTGATACAAAGTAAACAGAGCCAAGAAAATAATACACAGAATGTCTACCACCATGTAAATGGAAAGAACAACCATAAAGAATTGAAACTGACTGATGAAAAATTATAAAGAACAAACTTGGCCTCAAAAAGGAGGCGTGAGAAGACACCTCCTCCTGCTTTTTTGCATAATCATGGGTCCAGGGATACAGAACTGTGCATATGCCAATTTTCTTTGATGTGTTGATGAGTTTTACTGAGCTATTTTCTCTTATTTTCCTTTAAAAATTGTTATAAGGGATGTCTTTCTTAGAAGGGATACAGAGGGAAATATAAAAAAGAAAATATATAGATAGATTTTTTTAAAATGGGTTGAGAATAGCAAAAATAACTTTAGTCTAAGATTTTTTGGTTTACTGCTTTATAATTAGAGAAACTATAATATGAAAAGGTTCTACAAAGTTGGAAGTGGAAACTAATGGAAAGAAAGCTGTGGTTATTCAAACAAAATGCTTTTATTGTTGCTCTTGCAACAACAGACAGGTAAATCAGAATAGTGTTTTTCATTGTAACTATCAATTTCAAGAAGTTGATTTAGTTATTATAACTAAATTCTTGTTGCCTAGGAGATTTTAACTATTATAATGCTTTGGGCAGCTAGGTGGCTCAATGGATAGAGGCGCAGTAAGGAAGACATCAGTTCAAATCCAGCCTCAGACATTTGCTAGCTTTGTGACCCTCGTCAAGTCACTTAACCCTATTTGCCTGTTTCCTCATCTATAAAATGAGCTGGAGAAGGAAATGGCAAACCGCCCCAGTGTCTTTGCTAAGAAAACCCCAAATAGGGTCACAAAAAGTTGGGTATGACTGAACAACAACAAAGCACAATGCCATGTGGTTTTATCTTTGTTAGGGTTTTATATTCTCCCATGGGCAATCACACACACACACACACACACACACACACACACACACACACACAGATTGTAAATCTGTCAGTCAGTCCACATACATTTATTAATCCCTTACTACAAGCCTGGCACTATGCTGGGTGCTAAGGCTATACAAAGAAAAAAATGAAACATTCTCTGCTTTCAAAGTCCTTAACGTTCTATAGGTCTTACATGTACACATACAAGTAAATACAAAATATGAGCATTTTGTGGGAGGAGTTCCCTGCAATTTGTTGTTGCTTCTTTGTTTTTCAGTCTTGTACAACTCTCTATAACCCTATTTGGGTTTTTCTTGGCAAAGATACTAGAGTGGTTTACCATTTCCTTCTGTAGCTCATTTTACAGATGAGGAAACTGAGGTAACAGGGTTAAATGACTTGTCCAAGGTCATACAGCTAGTAATTGTCTGAGGCCATATTTAAACTTAGGGAAATTAGTCTTCCTGACTCCAGGTCCACGGCCCTATCCACTGCACCATTTGGAGGACCGAGAAAAGCCTCATGTGGGAGATGGCACATAACCTGAGCTGGGTACAGGAACCCCTAGGTAGGAGGCTAGGGATTGTTAAAGGCAGAGGTGAGGATGGAGCACAAGGCTCTCCTTTCTATGAAAAGGCACAAAAGAGGAAATGCGAGGGGCATGTATGATGGATGTAGGACATGTTTTTTCTTAGCAAAGTTTTCGTTATTGAAGCCACTGGTGGCATCACATTTGGACTCACCTCACAGTTTTTATGTGATCATAGTAGAAGTAGGAAAGACACTGAAGAAAATACTGCAAAGGCAGTTGGACTAGAGATAGTCCATTACAGGGAAAGAAAGATACAAATATTTAAGTATCTGCTATGTGCCAGACCCTGTGCTAAGTGCTTTTACAAACATCATCTCATTTAATCCTCACAGCAACCCTAGGAGGTAGTTGCTATTTTTATCATAATTTTACAGTTGCAACAGATAGAAATCAAGTGACTTGCCCAGGGTCACACAGCTGGGAGACATCATATTTGAACTCCCCTCTTCCTGACAGGCCCAGCACTCTATCCACAACACCACCTAGCTTCCTCCAAAGCTAAAGACAAAATAATTGTGAGGGGGAGGCTAGGTGGCACAGTACACAGAACACTGGCTCTGGAGTCAGGAGGACCTGAGTTCAAAGCTGGCCTCAGATACTTAACACTAGCTGTGTGACCTTGGGCAAGTCACCTAAGCCCAAGTGCCCTGCCTTCCCCCCTCCAAAAAAGCAAAAGCAAACAACAACAACAACAAAATAATTGTGAGGGCGTTGATAGAATAATTCTCAAGCTATGTGAAAGTTGTCAAGAAGTGAGGAAACACCTCCCTCCCAGAAAGGACATGTTTTTTCTGGACCACAGAATACCTGAAAGGGATATTGTATCATTAGTCTGGAAAGGTAGGTGGGACCCATACTGTGAAGAGATGTAAATGCCAAGGTGAAGAAATCTGTACTTCATATTAGAGACAGCAAGGAACCTGGACCTTCTTCAGCTCTCGTGAATGACGTCAGGCTGAGCTTCTGATCCTGATGGTCTAGGGAAGAAGAATTAGAAATATGAGGTCCAAAGTCAAGCCCAGAAAGTCTGAACAATAAAAGTCCAATTCTGAAGTAGCTTGTTAATTCTGGTATTCCTAAAGGTATTGGAGAAAAAGTATTGGATTTGGAATTAAAGCTTCAGATCCTGGCTTGCCTTTGCTTCCTACTTTGAGCAAGTTACTTAACATTTCTTGGCCTCAGTTTCCTGATCTGTAAAATGAAGGGCATGTACTACAATATCCCCCACATACCTTTATTCCTCAATATTATGATAATCAAAGCATATTAACTATGAGAAAACTGTATGTGTCCAGTGCTTTAGATTGTTCATAGGATCATGGTGAGGACAGTTTAAATTCATGTAAAAGCCTAATTATAAAACGTTGACTATCATTTTGTCATTTTTAGTTGCATATTAGATTATGTATTCGTCAAGAACATTGTCTATACTCTATTTATCTTTGTATCCTCTACATAATGATGTAGGTAGCCACTGGGTGTTGATTGAATGGAGCAATAAATAACCTTAACTAGACTGTTGTTGTCTGTCATTGTTCAGTTATTTCAGTCGTGGCTGACTATTTGTGACCATTCTGGGGATTTTCTTGGCAAAGGTACTGGAGTGGTTTGCCATTTCCTTTTGCAGCTCTTTTTACAAATGAAGAAACTGAGGCAAACAGGGTTAAATGGCTTGCCCAGGGTCACACAGTTAATAAGTGTCTGAGGCCACATTTAAATTAAGATGAATGTTTCTGACTCTTGGTCTGGTCCTCCATTCACTGTACCACCTAGCTGCTCTCTTAACTTTTACTAGCTTTTTCACTGAGGATTTATATTTTAGAAAGTTCATACAGTGAATCAATAAAAATTATATATAATTTAGCACATTGATTAAAGGCATGTAAATGATTTCTTCTTGTTAGCAAAGTTAGGTTTTTTTTTAACTGCTATATATAACTGCATGCCAGAAAAATATGCAATGACATAGTGAAGATGAAAAGTGTGAAGGAAGGCAAGGAGGGAGGGAAGAAATTCCAACACTGTTATTAACATGTAAAACTAAGAAAATGGCTGGCACAGAGTCCATGAAGATCCACCCAGTAAACAGTGAAACAAAAGCAAATCAATGTGACCTGAATTAAATGATTTTTGCTGTGGTTCCATGTAAAATGAACAGTTTAACAGTATTTTCATCCTTTAAGTCATTTCAGAAGAAAAGGCGCTCCAGAGAATTTGCACTCATCAACTAATTTACTCCCAGCCAAGACACCAAGTATCATTCTTGTTCCTCCAAAATATTTAAAGTGAGAGTAATCTCTACCTTGATATTTCCCAAGTTTTAAGGTGTTAGTTACTATGATAACTAACATAAATGGACAATGAATGGAAGTGACTGTCCTCTTTGAGTTTTGCTCTCCATAGGTGCCAGATCACAACTCCTCCTATTAGAGCCCATAGTGGTGCTTAAAAAAAAAACAACTAAACTCTCTCTTACTGTATGGTGTATTATAGAATATTTATAAAATTTATATTAAAAACTGTGTTATCTATTATTTATAAAGCTCACATTGGAAGTGAATTTTGTGTCTCAAACTCAGGTAAAAGTAGGATTATGACAATATATTTGAAGGTCTTTGCCATGGTTTTAACCATGGAGGAGTTTGCCATGAAGGTCCATTAAGGAGTTTGCCAGTGGGCTAAGGACAAGGCAAACTGGCACATTTTTGTTGTCTCTTTTCTTTGTGTAGCTAGTGATCTTTTCTGTATCCCATCACAGGTGTGAAAACCAGGGAAGAAAACAAACTGGTAAAATGTATTATTTTTTTTAGATTAAGTATATACAAAGATACATTACTCTAATAATTCTAGCAAATGACAAACAGTCCTGTGGGGTAGGATAAGTAAGGAGGCTCTCAAACATTTAGAAGAGCAGAATTTTCCATGAGGTTTTGAAAAGTTTTTATTATTATACATTTTTCATCCTACGCTCACTTCTCAACCCCTTTCATCTCTGTTCCTTCCATATAAATATATTAAAACTACTCTTTCCGAGGTTACCAGTGACCTCTTTATTGCTAACTCCAATGGCTTTTTTCTCAATACTCATCCTTGATTTCTTTGCAGCATTTGACATAGTTGACAATCCCTTCTTTTGGATACTCTCTCTATCCTCCTTCAGTTTTTTGGGACATTAGTATGTTGTATTTTTTTCCTACCTGTTGAACCAATCTCTTTTAGCTCCTTGTAAAATTATTATCCATGTGCTTTCCATAGTCCCTCTCTTCATTGCCCTATAAATTCTCTTTGCGATACCCTTAGTCCTCATAGTCCAATGATCTCCTTTGCAGATGACTCCAATCTCAAAACCTCACCTTTCTCCTGAGTTCCAGACCTGTATCTCTATCCGCCTGATGGACATCTTCATTGTCTGTCCCATAGGTATTACAAACTCATCATGTTTGAACCCAAACTCCTTATCTTTCCTTTCTCCCAAACTTCCCTCTTTCTATAGATGAAACTACCATTTTTCTAATCATCTAGGTTTAGAACCTAGAAGTTATCCTCATCTCTTCACTCGGCCCCAATTTCCAATCAGTTGCTAAGACTTGATTCTAACTCCTCAATATGCCTTGCCTCTAGGCTGTTTACTTATCCTACAACCATTCCACTTTGGACCTTCATCAACTCTTGCCTAGATTATTGCAATACCTTCTTAATATTTCTACATCCAGTTTCTCCCCTATGAAATGGATCCTCTGAGGTTGCCAAATCATTATTTCCAAAATGCTAGTATGACCATCTCATTCTTAATTTCCTCTAGGGAAAAAGTAGACATTTCTTTATTTGATATTTGGGACCCTTCATAATTCAACCTATCTTTTCGGTTCCAAAGAAGTTAAACATCTTTCCTAATGAGGTGTAGTCATGTGATTACATATTGTACTCCCTAATGATACAGATATAACCCAAAAGCCTTCTTCCCCTGGATAGCTATGACCAGCAATCTCTCCAATTCCAACAGAATAGAGTGGGGAAAAATACAACGCTCTTGGAATGATGGGTACATATGTCTTCACCTGGAATTTGCCATAGCTTTCTCAGCTCCACACTAGCTCTATTTGAATTGATACTGAACCATTATGGAACTGCCTAATTGGGAGATCTGGAGAACTCAAGTCTTGGGTTGTTCAGTCTAACACTTAGCTGAAAAATATTGCCTTGTATTCCAGAAATTATCAGACATAACACGCAAACTAGAAA
This sequence comes from Pseudochirops cupreus, assembly GCA_028627135.1. Lineage (NCBI taxonomy): Eukaryota > Metazoa > Chordata > Mammalia > Diprotodontia > Pseudocheiridae > Pseudochirops > Pseudochirops cupreus. The sequence goes on from CM053582.1 coordinate 506,419,733, forward strand.
GAGCAACGTTAGATTCCATACTTAGAATCTGTTGAAATGTTGTCCATTTGATTTGCCCAATGGAGCCCTTGTGGAGGCTTGAGGCCCGAGGATTTTGCTGCAGTGTCATGTGAGACCACCAGGTGGCTCCCACCACATACTTTTTGTGCCCAATAAATCTTCAGCACTCACACAAGACAAGATTTCCTTGAGAGTCCTGTGACTCTAATGCTCAGAATCGTTACTTAATTAATCGTTACTTAATGATGAAAAAATTATAAGCACTTTTGCAGTAACTAGACATTAATTTAACATCTTAATTTGATAAATGTTTAAGTATGTTGTTCATGTTAAGTTATTCAAATGTAGGGGATTAAATTGAAATCTTGAATTTCCAATGTTCTAGAGGTGTTTCCTTTGAAATGAAATGTTCCCATTGTTGCTTCTCCAAAAATCAGTGTTTTGTTTGTGGATACAATGACAGTTATTGGTTTACTACAATATAAATGTTCCCAAGTGGCTTAGAGAACCAAGAAATTATTCTGTGGTACGAGCTATGGGAATGCCATTGTCCTAGGTATTATCCATACTTCTCAAATCTCCCCTGCCCAATGGAAAAAACCCCACTAAAAGCTGAGTCACAAAAGATCATTGTATATGTGTTTGCTGACTATCATTTATTGCACACAGATAAATTCACATAACCTTTGGAGTTGGACAAAAGTCAAATCATTATTAAGATGGAGAAATCCACTTGTAGGTTGCTAGGAACTATAAAGAAAAGGGCAAGGAATTGCCCTGGAACTCATTAACTCTCCTACCACAACTCTTGCCTGTACCAAGCAATCTGAAGTGTCATTGATAACAATATAATCTGTGTAAATAGGATTTCTAGTCCCATGACTCATGATGGTCTTTGCAACAATCATCAGTCAGAATCCAGTACTATTTAAAAATGACTTTATAGGATGATGAATATTGTACTATCTCCTGGAGGGAAACATGGAAAAAGTGTGAGGTTTTCTGTCCTCATAGAATTGAGTATCTTCTTGATCAGGAATGGGAGGTTCACTTTTTGAAGGTATGATAAACACTCTCTTCTTCTCAACAGAGATAAAGGGGAGATTTGGGTATAGAATGTTGCATATGCTTACAGATGAGATTAATGTATATTTACCTGTATCCTCCACAAAACTTCAGACATAGTAGGCAATCATTAAATACATACTGAA
>CM053582.1:506421443-506434142 GCA_028627135.1 Pseudochirops cupreus
GGTGTATAATTATAATAACCAAACTATACCAAAGGAGAGAGGATAACATGCATTTTCCTCACTTCTTTGAAGAGGTGAGAGACTTTGAGTGTGGAACATTGCTTATACACACCTGCACATATATGTATGTCTATATGCATATCTGCATATATGTGTATATATACATATATACACACATCATATATACCAATTATATACTTGGTGTGTGACTTTTAAATATCTGTTAAGGTCATAGATCTGTTTTGAGCTTATTGTGGTACAAAATGTTGGTCTAAACCTAATTTCTACCAATTTGTTTTACAGTTTTTCTCTTCTTTTGTCTTCAGCTACGGAATTCTTTCCATACTGATACATATTCTTAGTTTTCTTTAAGCACTTAGTTATTGAGTTCATTTGGGAAATGGAGATTTTTCTTTTTTTTTTTTTTAACATTTTAATTTTAAGTTTGTAGTTTCAAATTCTATCTGTCCTCCACTCTCTTCCCTCCCCCTTCCCTGAGAGAGTAAGCAATCAGATATAGGTTATACATGTGAAATTATGTGAAACATTTCCATGGTAGTGATTTTGTACAAGAATACTTGAATGAAAGAAAAAAAAGAAAGAAAGTGAAAATAGCATATTTCAGTTTGTATTCAATTAATATGGTTCTTTCTCTGAAGGTGGATAGTATGCTTCATCATTAGTCCTTTGGAATTTTCTTGGATCATTGTATTGCTGAGGATGGCTAAGTCATTCACAATTGCTATTACTGTGTACAACATTCTACTAATTCTGTTCATTATGCATCAGTTAATGTAAGTCTTTCCAAGTTTTTCTGAAACCATTCTGCTTGTCATTTCTTATAGAGCAACAATATCCCATTAAAATAATATATCACAGTTTGTTTATTGATTCCCCAATTGATGGGCATCCCATTGATTTCCAATTCTTAGCCACCACAAAAGGAGTTGCTATAAATATATATTTTTTACAAATGGATCCTTTTCCCTTTTTCTGGATGTCTTTGGGATATAGACCTAGGAATAGTATTGTTGCATCAAAAGAAATGGACAGTTTTATAGACCTTTGGGCATAGTTGAAATGGAGACTTTTTCATTTGGCACTTAAATTTTATTCGTGTCTGTCTGTCTATCTATCTATCTATCTATCTGTCTATCTATCCCAGATTTCTTTTGGTAAAAGTGTTCTGTAGTCTAGAGATATAAGATTAGCCTTCTACATTTTAACTCCCTAAAATAATTTTTCTACTTATAAGGAGAAAAAGTACATCCTTTTAGTACAGACCTATCTGTTTAATATATTGAAATTATTTAATGAAATTCAAACATTGAAATGTATTCTTTCTGGCACATCTCACTAAAAATGAGCTCTGGAAATATTGGAAATAAAGCAAGAAAATCAATGGAAATTTCTTTCTATTACCAAGATTATTCTTCATTTTGCAAAAAAAATGATTTTAAGGTTCCCATAAATAGTCAACTCTGTTTCAAAAATGATAATTATATATTCACTATTTTGTTAACAAATGACTTGTAGGAAACAAATACAATATGCTTTGTAAATCAAAGTATCTCAATCCCATGCAGGGGACTTCCTATCTGATACTGTGTTGAGGTCTTGTCCTTATTCTCTTCTCATCATCTCCCCTCCTCACCCCTGTCCTGCAACTGACATTTCCACCACAGATGACCAAAGACCAAACCACTGAAACTTTTGTCCATTGGTATTGATTATCCTCTCTCACTCGGTTACTGTTCCTGAGCAGAAGGTTGGGACTATGTCTGATACTTCTTCCTGTGCCAAGAGTAGGGGATAATAGATGAATAAGCAGAGAATTGTGGTGATAGCCATGAAATATTAAATGATTCAAGAGAAGACCTACCATGTTTGATGAATCATCTACAAGCGATTTGTAGAAGGGCATGGGTCAAAGACTGAATAGGTTAAGAAGGCATGGATAGATTGCAAGTGATAATAGAGCAGGTAGTACTCATAGTGGTATGAATCATATATCTATAGAAGAATGGATAAGGATAGGAATAGGGATTGAACTTGTGATTTCATTTGTTTAAGGGTCTCTCAGGTGAGGAAATTCCCTTTACTAATGCAAGTCAACATCTTCTTTTCAGGTTATCATCTCAGAGTACTTATTAGAGCATTGAGAGGTTAAATGAATTTCCCAAGGTCACACAGCCAGTATGTGTGAGAAGTGAGACTCAAAGCCAGGAGGCCCTTCTATATTCAAGGCTAACTCTCTATTCACTAAGCCACACTATCTCTCAATCTATAGCAGTATTAATTGTCATTATCAACTTTTTATTAAGTCATTTTTCAAACACTAACCCACTGAAATAATTCTAAAAACATCTTTAGAAAATTGCCTTGCATAGTCTCCAGATATATATTTGTTTAATGAATATCTTTTTAAAACTTTTAATTCCTTTGTTGTTGTTCAGTTATGTATGACTGACTCTCCATGATCCCATATGGGGTTTTCTTGGCAAAGATATTGCCTTCTCCAACTCATTTTAGAGATAAGGAAACTGAGGCAAACAGTATTGATTTGCCTAGGCTCACACAGCTAGTAAGTGTCTGGAATTAGATTTGGACTCGTGAAAATGAGTCTTTCTGACGCCAGGCCTTGGACCTTTGTCTACTGGACCACTTAGCTGCCTCACTGAATGGCAAAATCAAATTCGATATATGAGTAGAATGGAATGCAACTAAAATTATGAACATGAAGAATACAGAGAAGTATGGGAAGACATGTGAATTCATATAATTTGAAATAAGAAGAATTGGAAAAATATAAGTAATGACTAAAACAATGTAAATGGAAAGAACAGCAACAACAAAAATTGGATGTGAAAGGTAGGAAATTATAGTAATCTACCTTGGCCCGAAAGAAGAAAGGAGACAATGCATATCCCTCCCTCCTTTGAAGAGGTGAGGAACTTTGGGTGTGGAACATTGCATATACACACATGCACATATACATATACATGTGTGTATGTGCATATCTGCACATGTATGTGTCTATATGTGCATATGTAGAGATATACATGCATATACATGTATATTAACACACCATGTGTACCAACTATATATTCAGTGTGTGACTTCTAATAGGGCACATATATTAATTCCTAAACATACAGAATACACTAGGCACATTTCACTGCTAAATGTACTTATCCTTTTGAGTTCTTTCAATCCAAGACCTTTAGGTGGATGCTAGAATAAATGTGTGTGTGTGTGTGTGTGTGTGTGTGAAACTGTTTTTCTTCTACCTTGGAAGCTTTTTGCTTATTATTTCATTAATGAAACATCTTCCTCTTTTGAAATAGTCTTTACCATAGTGAAAGGAGCTGGCTGTAGTGAGAATTCCAAGAATTGGTGTTTCCCTATAATACTGCAAGAGAAACAACCAGCCTCATAACTTGTAGATATAGTTATCTCAACTTATGAAGATTATTCCTTTTATGACCCGCATAGGACTCACAAAGAATTTGGAAACTGTCTTCTGGATTTGGTTTGTTTGTTGCTGTGAAAGATTATTTAATAAAAAAATGTAGTCTTAGTAACTTTGCTTCTTTTGAAACAAACGACTGTTCCACTTCTTGGATAAATTGCCTATCAGTCTGTCACTGAAAGGAAGCCATTTTAGAGGATGAGACTGATACCTATCAATGGATATTGTTGGAAATCCCCATTGTGCAGACTGAAGTCGAACAACTTGACAAATCAAGGTGATACTATCAGATGTCCTACACTGAGTAGGAGAAAAACATAGAGGAGTTCCAATGATTAAGTATGGGCTAAGGGATAATTTAATGGTCTTCAAATATATGAGGACTAGTAACACAGAAGATGATGGTGATTAGCTCTTTCCATTTTCAATGAGTATAAAAAACAAAGGTAATTGACTCTAGCAGCAGCTGGGAATGGATTTCAGTTACTAAAAGCAGCACTTCTTGATAGGAAGAGTTGTTAATGACTGTGAGATGTTTCTTCATCCTTCTGAGCCTATAGCATTAGTAGCCTTAGTTCCTATTGATCTAGATAGTCCTGTGAAAAATGAAGATGTATGTAAGTTTCATCATTCAACAAAACTAATATGCGCCATAATACTATTAAGAAATAAATTTATAATATACTTTAAGGTTTAGAATATTTTAAGGATTTTTTTCGGGGGGAGGTTGTCCATATGGTTTTATTTTCACCAATAGAGGTTGTAGTTTCTTTTACAGCTTGTCAGATGGTGTATGAGAGTTGTTATCACCAAAAATTCCCTCCCCTTCCAGCCAATCTGGTGATGAATCTCCTTCAAATTAGGAGAGGCAGGCCTTTGACTAAGAGACACACAGTCTAGTATTTGTGTAGCATTTAAATATTTATTTTATTTTCAATTTATGGACTAAAATAAGCATTTCCATGACATAGTATAATAAAAAAGATGATTGCACATGAAACTGAAAATCTATTATGTACAACTTGCTATTTCTTTTAAATGTATAATAATGTTATCATATAAATTTCTTTTTTCCCTTCCCCCCACCCTAGAGATGGCTACTGTTAGACACAAATTGTGTGTGTGTGTTTGCATGTATAAAATTATTCTATGCATACTTCTATTTATCAGTTCTTTCTCTGGATGCAAATAGCATCTTCCTTCATATGTCCTTTGTAGTGAATATGGATATTTACAACAGTCAAAATGACTTATCTGTGCAAAGTTGCTCTTAAAACAATATCTCTATTACTGCATACAGCATTCTCTTGATTCTTCTCATTTTGCTCTTCATTATTTTGTGCAAATCTATTCCTTTTTTAAAAAATCATAGAGCTCATCATTTCCTATAGCCCAACAGTATTCTATCACGATCATATATGACAACTTGTTCTGCCATTCCTCAATAGATGAGCATCCCTGCAAATTCTGGTTCTTGCCACCACAAAGAGAGCTGCTATAAATATTTTAGAACATACAGGTTCTTTTCCTTTTCCCCCAAGCATCTTTGGAAACAAACCTAGTAGTGGTCTTGCTGGGTCAAAAGATGTAGGCAGTTTAATAACTCTTTGGGCACAATTCCAGATCGCTCTCTAAAATGGTTGTATAGCATTTTAAGGTTTTTATAGCACTACAAGATTTATATATAGCACTTTAAAGTTTGCATAGCACTCTATAAGCATAATCTCATTTTATCCTCACAGCCCACCTGTGAGATAAATTATTTATTCCTATTTTACAGAAGAAGATACTGAGGCACAGAGAGGTTAACTGCCCTGCCAAGGTTCATAAAACTAGTGAATATCTGAGGCTGGATTTGAACACAGGTCCTCCTGACTCCAAGTGCAGCATTCTCTCCATTCCTTCATCTAGCTGCCCCTATAGAACATGTGCTTCAGTGGTATAGCCTTTGAGAAGTGTGAGTCATTGTCATCTTCAATAAAGCATTAGGATAAGACTAGTGAAGTTTGCAGAGATTGAAAAACAATTATTCAATATAAGATTATTTTTCAGGTGGGGGAAAGGCTGGACTATATGGTGTCTGAGATCTTTTCCCTTTAGCTGCAAGATTCTATGATTCTAATATTTATTGAATGCATATTAGTGTACAGAAGGTAAATGAATACATGTGACACAAGTATGTCTAAGTTATGTTCTGCCCTCAAGCACCTTAAAATGAAGTTGGGGGATTAGATACATGCACATGATGGTTGGTATGAGACATTCTCTTTTAAGTACGATTATATCCCACCCCTACATTAATTGGTTCCAAAGAAGATAAGTTTAAGTGAATTAGTGTTTCATAAGAGACACTCATCTCCATAGCAATAATATTATGAATGGAATATATATTGCTGTGTTACAGTGTGTACTATAAAATCTTGATATTGAAAATTATCTTTACAAAGACTCGCGTCTATATTTTGGAGAATCCTAGTGGAAATGCTGTGTAGGATATAGTTAAATATTTAAAGAATTTCAAGTGTGGAGGCCTGACAGTGCAGATCAACAGAATGGTAACTGAAGATGATTGATGTAGTCAGGGTACTGAGGAAATAGATGAAGAACTTGCCAGCAGGTATCAACTAATCAACAATGAGAAGTGGATATGAATTGAATAGCTCTATAGGTTTAAGAGACTGAAAGGGAAAGTTATAGATCTTGGCAATATCCTGGGAAGAAGATGAGAAGAAGGTTTAATTCTTGCCTCTTCAGTACTTGCCTCCTGAACTCTAGTTCAAGATCCAGACTGATAGGTCTGGACATCATTTCTCAAACAAAATAATTTGTCCAAAGCTAGAGATGCTACACAGCAATTCATTAGAGGTAATTGAGCAAAAGAAAAGGGCTGAACCAAGAATGCAATAACTGGGAATGTGTCAAAAAATCCATCTACTGCCCCAACTCAAGGACCGTTCTTTAGGTTCTTGTCTCATCGTTCAGATCACTTCCTTTCCACTGATTTAAATTCTACTCTTTCTTTCAAATCCACCTCAGATTCCATTGCATCCTGGAACTTCTAAACTTCTCTTTCTTTCCTCTGTACTTCTAAGTCTCTCTTTCATTTGCCACAATTCATAATATAAGACAGTACGTCTTTATATATAATATAACACATTCTATGTCCTTTTGCATAATTGTCTTGTCTACTTAAATAATCTGGCAGCTTCTTGAGGCCAGAGACACATCTCACATACAACTAAAGTACCGTCTAAATCCTAAGTTCTTCTGATGTTATGAAGACGTAGGGTCAGAATAAGGAGGGCAGGTAGCAAGGCCTGAGGCTGCTTTGGATGGGATTCTAAAAGTGTGTGTGTAGGGAGGGAAGGTTATAGATGTGTATGTATGTGTGCATGTATGTAGGCAAAAAAGATAGGGACTGAATTTTACCATGGGACTTAATGATATAACATGAAAATCTAAATAAAATTAGACATAACCTCCAAAGGAGCAGACGGGTCTTCAGTTCAGGAAAGATCATAAGAAAGGCTATCTTTAAGAATGAAAAATTTGAGTCAGACAGTGGCAGAACTGGAAAGAACATCGTACATCATTTTAAATCCCTTAATTTTATAGATGAGGGATCTCAGTTTGAGAAATCAAGTAACTTGCTCAGTGTTATGTAGCTGGTTTCTGGTGGAGCCAGTTCCCAAGCCAAGGTCTTCTGACTTCCAGTGGCTTTTCTCTCTATACTCTGGTGCCTCATCCATGGAAGGAGGGGAGGGGAATTTGGACATAATCATCTGCTCGATTTTTTCCCAGCAATTTGAACCTGCTTATTGGAAGCTGATGCAGAAAGTCACAACGTTTAGTGCCTCTCACTACAAGCTTTAGTAAAGTTTTCACTCTGTGATTGCCCAAAGGGACTCCTTTGACTGGGTTTTCATCTCCTTCTGATTTGTTCTCTCCTAATGGCCCTGAACATTAGAGAGAAGCCATTAAAGTCTGTTCCAGTAGCCTGTGGGCATGGAGTGAAAGCTGGTTTATGGTTCCAAAGTAGAAATAGTGATATTGGTTGTAAATCCAGGGATCTGAAGAACATTTGAAAGGGATGGTGGTTTTTTCCTTCAATCTAGGGCCCCCCCAAATACCTGCAACATGAACCAGAAAATCTGGTGAGCAAGAAAGGTAGCTCTTTGCTTTTGTGGGCCCCCAGGCTTTTCAGGGGCAGCTTGAATGGTAGCCAAACCAGGAAGAAGTTACTGAATTCTGAGGATGCAGTAGCTGTTAATCAGCTATGTCAATGTTACCTTGGAAGCAAGGGGTAGCTAGCATCTTTACTTTGCTAACTTAGGGCTATTATGGCAGTTAAAGGTGTTGTCTGAATTCATAAAACTCTCAGGGCTCCAGTAATGTCCTTACCACGCAGGTCTGTGCCTACTGATTGTTCCATCCTGTCGGGGGAGATGGCAGAAAGAGAAGAGGTGTAATAAGGTAATAGAGTTTACTCGGACAGCTACTTTCCATTCAGAAAGCTATATATATTCAAATGAACACAGTCAAAATGTTCTCTTCTATTCTCACCTCAATATAGAGGTTTGTTTCAAATTAGGTCTCCAGAAAGATTTTTCCCCGATAGCTTCAAAAGTATAGCCCAAATGCTAACCATGAATTAAACTAGATATTTTATATTCCAAATGCTATTTCCCTCCTTTTAATTTTGAGTAGGTTTTGTTAGAAGACAACATTTCGTAGAGGAACAAGGAGATGGAGATGTGTTAAGTGGAATTGGATAATTTTAGTCTATTTTTGTGCCATGGTTTGCCAGGAGGAACTTGCTCTTAAATTATGTATCTATATCTACACACACACACACACACACACACACACACACACACACACACACATACACCACATACACACACACACGAAGGGACAATTGTATAATATTTATTTATTCTTTCATTTACATTTTTTTCTGCACTAGAATCTATAATATCCTCCATAAAAGGTTCACTTCAATGCTTCATCATAGCTTCTTGAGGATGATAACAGAAAAATTTAAGATGGAAAAATTTTGACCATGGGCTCTGCAACAGACTATAATTCCTGTCCAAATATAACACAGATATGTGTGGGGAGACTCTTACCATTGCACTTAGTCCCTGAGTGATAAATTCTTTGGCCATGGTGACACATGAAATAGAGAATATATTTTTTTGAAATATCAGTTCTGTTTTTCTTTTATTCCGGCAGTGACAGTAGCCAGTTGGCATAAGAATCATACCAGTTAAAAACCATCTGTAAATGTGAATTTTACTGTTGCCCATCTAAATATAAGATGTTCACCCACTGATCAATGCATTATACTACAGCAAAAAACTGAATCACATAAATATTGATATTATTGCTATAAATAAAAGTAGAAGCCAAATAAAATGTTGGTGAATTTGGTTTCCTCATATAGCTGAGGGTATCAAGAAGCATCACTTCAAAGAAGCTTTTGGCTATTTTGCCTTGAAGTGATTATAATGAATACAAAGAGAGATTTCTGTGAAGTAATTACAGTCTATGCATTAACTTTGCTGTAGTGGATGAAGAAGTAGAGAATTTCAGTGAAAATCTTGACAAAAGTCCATTAATGCTAGTCAGCATGGACTCTCATACAAGGTAACTTCCATGCAAAGGTGGGTACGGGGAGGAGAGTGAAAAATAAGATGGAACACAAATGTTTTGGACTAAGAAATAATCAGGCAACACACATTTATCAAGTACCTTCTGTGTGTCAGACATCGTGCTAGGTGTATATGCAAATGAAATAATCCTTTGCCTTGAAGGGTTGTTGATAACTCAGAAGCATCTTGCCTGTATATCACAAAGGCTTTCTTTAACTAGAATTTGAATGTACTGAAAATAGAGAATACTGAACATCACAAAAAATGAAATTGACTCCAAATGAGATATGACTGATTACCTACATAGCAGTCACTTCAGAATCTGTTCTCTGCAAAATTAGATCATAGACTAGTTAGAGCAAAGGTCAAAATTAACAGTAAATCAGAGAAAAGGGGGAAAATGAGGTGACTGTGAATGAAACTACAACAGCTTTATGCAAACCAATTTAAACAAGTTATTGACTCTGAAAAATAAGTGACTAAAAGCAAAGTTGTGTTTTGTTTTGTTTTTACCATTTATTAGAGACGGTTAATTCATTTATAGACAACAAAGTACCCAGAGACCAATCCAGCTAGCAAATACCTGATTTCTTTCTGAGTGGAGGCAGATGGCAACCAAGGACAACACTGGTTTCCAGTCTAAGCTCACTTTCAAAAACCTACAAGAGGAGGATGGTTATAAGCAGTATCACTTCATAAAACAGTGAGAAGTGGTCCAGGGATTAATAAAATTGTTTTTGCAAAGTTTTGTGTGAGAAACAATTGAGTGATATCACTTTAAGAACTTTTCAAGATGAAACTGTGAGAACAATAAAGAGATGAATGGGAAAAGATTTGACAATGTTTCAGTGCCAAGCTATTTTCTTTATTAGTGACAATAAAGTTATCACATTTGGATTCCAACATTGCAGTGACTGATGTGCTACTTGAGGAGGTGAAAATGACACCGTAGAATTCAAAACAGTAAGAACAACTGGACCAAAGTGTACATAGATGATATCCATCATTGAAGTGACATAATTGTGTAGGCATAGAGGGAATAATTCTCAAAATATCTGAGAGAAAGAAACCAAAGGAATGGGGGGAAATCATGTTTAAGATTGCTCTTGAAATATGACAAATGAGAGAATATCAACTACCTCAACCATTTGCCTACTTTTTAGTTCTATAAATTCTGTATGAGAATTGTCTATATTTGTACTGAGAATATACATGATGAAACTATACGAAGGGAATAGCCAGGACTTCTCAAATATTCTATGGTGGACAAATTTTAGGTGACATAATTGCCTAAAAGATAAGAGAGTTTAAGATACTGCTGAATTATGTTAATGTTTCCTCCCAGTTTTTCATTAATACACCAAGATCCTATGACATTACTTGCGGCAACTAGGTGGCACAATGGATTGGATGCCAGCCTCCCCCCTCCATCTTCCTGAGTTCAAATTTGACCTCCGACACTTAGTAGCTATGTGACCCTGGATAAGTCATTTAACCCTGTTTGCCTCAGTGTCTTCATCAATAAAATGAGTTGGAGAAAGAAATGACAAACCACTCTAATATCTTCAGCAAGAAAACCCCAAATGGGGTCATGAAGAATCAAACACTGACTGAAATGACTGAACAAAAAATGACATTCATTTGTCAAAAAAAGATAATTTTAACAATCCTCTGACTATTGGTACACGTGTTCAATTTTAAAATAGAGAGATCAATTATCACTAAAAAGGCTTCCTGTTATCACAGAGGATATCCAGTACAGAGTCCATATAGATGAGGTGAGATCCCACATTTTGTTCTAAGATGACATTGTGCATTATATCAAGTCTTGGAATTTATAGGGTCTCCTGAATAAAATTCTCAGCCATTAAAGAAAGTTCAACCTAACAAATACACAAGGGAAAAGAAGAAGTGATTGAAGAATACGTATTTCTTGGAATAAGATATGCATTTGGATGGATTTTTTTATCCTTCAACTATTTTTCACTGTCTTATGAAGCAATACCATTTATCGTCTTCCACCACTGCTCACTGAGCTAGTCCATTACCACATGGACAGATTTTGTCTATGGACAATGAAGTAGACCAGGATTTGAATAGAGGAAAGAAATCTGGCAAAATCGCTTTTAGGGAATTAAGCAACTCTTCCAAAATCCCTTGGGGAAAACCAGACAAACCATTTTGATTCTCTTAGTGATGTTTGTGGTTTCATATCATAAAATATTATAGTTGATGGGGGCATAAAATTGGAGGTCATCAAAAGAAAAACATAATGTGAATGTGCTACAATATATTGTAATAGTAACTTCCACAAAAGAAGGGGTATAAAAATATGCTTGGAAAAAATCATTACAAAATTAATTAGGCTATTTGTGTAACAAGAGTGAGAAAAAGCATATGACTTGTTCATATGCTATACTCATCCCTACAAGGTTTTAAAAGTCTATTCTAAGGCCCCAGGAAGTCGAATGGGTACCCCCATGCAGAATTTATGAGAGATCACAGATGGTAGTCACACGAGATGCAAGTTGGGATGCAATGCAATTTCTAGCTTTGGAAGAAGTACACATTTTGATGAGATCACAGATTCATTGACGTGTCTGTATCTTTTTACAAGAGGGATGACAATGGATCCAGCACATTTGGACTCTTAATGTGATATATGGGACATATCAATTTCATTTAGGAGAATGAATTCAGGAAAATCTATTTGATTTGACCAAATAATTTATGTTGCAGTGAAAGAATTTTGAGATAATGAGGAATTCATATTCATGATATCTCAAAGAGTAGAAGATTTCAGAATAGTGGGAAAATTTCACTTACAGTGTTAATAATTACACATACGCACAGACAGACATGTGTGTGCATGCACACATGTGGGCATCCAAAAAGATAGAGCAACTGCTGGCCTTAGGGCTATTTTTTCATCTCTATGATACCTTTGTAATTGTTCTACACAGATATTAAGGACATCCTTGATGTAAATATGGGTAGAAAACAACCTTGTGTTTGCAGATGGTTTTTTAGATCAGACCTCATTTTTAGAGGTATAGAGAGTATATGATGCTATTGTCAATATATAAATTACAAAACAGAAATTGATTTGGTTAACAGCATACAGTTTTAAATGCTGCTACTCACAACCAAGATATTGTGGAGATAAAATGGAGAAATGACCTGAATGTGAGAGAAAAGAGAGAAGAAAGAATGTAAGATAACACAGAGTTTTTGAACATAGAATTACTGAGATCCACAATTGTTTCATGTATCATGCATCTGTTCTCTCACTCTCTCATTTTCCTGGAAAATACTCCCCTATTTTTTAAAGAATGATGAAACTTTAAAAATAGCAATTAATATCATAGTACTTTGCCCCAAAATGGATAAGTTCCTTAAGACCAACCGAACAAAGAAAACCGGTGCTACCAAGTCTGTTTCTGACCTAACTTTTGAAAGGTCCATTTTCTTAAAATTTTAATGCATTGAATGAGTCCAGCCCCACTTTCATTTCCTATAGTCTTTGGGTAGTTCAAGCAACTAACATGTACCACTCCTCAACAGTTGTGTAAG
>CM053582.1:506434242-506455525 GCA_028627135.1 Pseudochirops cupreus
AAATGCCAACTATTATTATTATTATTTTGATTTTTTGGAGGGGAAGGCAGGACGATTGGAGTTGTGACTTGCCCAAGGTCACACGGTTACTAAGTGTTAAGTGTCTGAGCTTAGGTCCTCCTGACTCCAGGGCCAGTACTTTATTCACTGTACCACCTAGCCACCCCAATGATGACTATTATTAATAATAAGATGTATCTCATGGATATATTAATATCATATCATTTTCTTTGATAGATGTGACTACTGAGATAAGTTTATTTAATAATCTTCTAATTATTGATGTTAGGAGAGGCATTAAACAGGGAGACACATGTTCATCAAAGATATTTTCCAGTGTTATGGTGGATATCTTAAGTATAGCAAGAGTGATCAGGAGACCCTCACTGAGATAACATGGGAACTCCTAATTGGTCCCCAGTGACTAGGGATGTGCCAAAGATTATTGGTGACTCTTAGTGGGGAAGGAGGGAGGGGATGGGCTACTGTTGAGGAATCTTCCCTTTTTATACTCTATAAAAGTAAGAAGTCTTTCATTCTGCATTGCTGGAATTCCAAGGGAGGAAAAGCACTGGAAGAATCCTCAGGCAAAAATAGGCAGTTTGGGAGGTAGAAGGAGGTTTCACTTCAAGAGCCTGGTCCTCTGCTAACTCTCGGTTCCCAGTCATCTTTGGTGTACCCCTTTAGTCACTGGGCTTGGTGGTGCAGTGGACAGAGTGCCAGGCCTGAAATAGAAAAGACTCTTATTATTAGTTATGTGACCCTGGGCAAGTCACGTCACTCTGTTTACCTCAGTTTCTTCATCTGTAAAATGAGCTGGAGAAGGAAATAGCAAACCACTCTGATACCTTTGCCAGGAAAAACCCAAATGGGGTCACAAAGTCAGGCATGACTGTAAATAACTGAACAAAAACTAGACACTGGGCACCAGTTAGGTGTTTCCTTGTTATCTGAAGCAGATCAGTAACTGATGTGTAACTTACAGACTTAGAGAGTTGTCTAGGACATTGAAATGATAGATGACTGGTCCATGGTCCCATACCTGGTATGTGTCAGGAGTAGGAGCTGAATCACCAAGCTTAACACTTGTTAGCTATGTCAGGCTACCTTTCAATGAGATCTGTCAAAGTAATGAAACAGAAGCTGATAATGGGTTGATGATTTCTTACCTTTTGTTAGATCTATCCCTAATTGGAAAAGTAATTACAGGTCTGAAACTGAACTTCTCAAGTATTTTGCTCTCAGAACCCCTTTACACTCTTCTATCGATATTTACAATATCAAATGTTATAATTTGAAAAAATATTTATTAATTCATTAAAATAACAATCTATCCATTCTATATTACCACATATATAATACATTTTGATGAACATTACTATATTTTCTAAAAAAAAATTAGTGAAAAGAGTGGCATTGTTTTAGATATTTTTGCAAATCTCCTTAATGTCTGGCTTAATCAAGATAAATGCCTCTGCATTCACTCTTTTGTGATATGTTGTCTTTGTTGAAGTGTATGAAGAAAATCTGATCTCACCTAGCTACGAATCTGGAAAAGGGAAGTGTATTTTAATAGACAAATAATACCTTACTATTATTGTGAAAATAGTTTTTATTTCAAGGACATCTTGAAAGGGTTGTGGGGACTCCCAGTGGTCTGTGGAGCACACTTTGAGAATCACTAGTCTGGAGGAAGCTTTCCCTCTCTCTACAACCATGAAATATCTATGCCACCCTTCATCCATGGTGCCTGAAACCCAAAGATTAGAGAAACGGTGTTGTATTGTGGGAAGAGTGCTGATCTAGGAGTCAGGAGACCTGTGCTCAAGACCTTAAACTTTCACTAACTTACACAAGTTATGTTAGCTTTAGAATTTCCATCCATGAAACAGAGATGACTTAGATTTGCCTTTCATATTCCATTCAGGATTATTGTGAGGGTCATTTGAAAGAACGCATACAAAACACTGCAACCTGTATAGCACTCTATGAAAACGAATTGTTATTATCACTGTAATGAGACTGAGGTGAGTAAACGTTGATTTGGGGAGATGCTTTGGGAAAGGTCTACCTAAAGCATGAATATTAATGGTTTTTATGATGCACTAGTGGAGTTGTGGCAAAGTTCTGAGGCCATGGGAATTTCCCAAAAGAGGAACATATTGAGAGAAAGTGCGCAGGGTCCCCAAGGCCCATTTTGCTTGTTTTCCATATGACTATATTAATATTGGCACTGTATCCTGGGGCCATGCACTTTTTAATAATTTTTCTAATAATTGCAATGAACACACAACTGTTGTTTGACCTCTTTCAATTCAATGCCCAATTATTACTTTCCCCATAAAGCCAGAGTGCTATAATAATTAGACTTCTGGTCTTAGAACCAAGAACACCTTGGTCCTACTTCTGATATATACTTGACTCTATGACCCTGAGCAAGTGACTCAAATTCTCAAAGCTCTAGAAAACTCTTTGGTTCTAAATTGCCATGAAGATGCCAATCTGCCTTGAGAGAGGGAGTATCTCAGTGGGAACTCCTTGCACCAATCAAACCACAGGTCCAGTTAGCAGCCTGATTCCTTCCTTCTAGCCTTCATGTTAACACACATACACACATACACATGAATGTACCATATACATTACCCACACAACCATGTTTTCTGTTCTTTTCTACCAGCTACCTTCTTACTTTGATTTCAGCTTGCACAAGGAGAGCTAGTTACTGGGTCAGAAGCATCATCCATCTCTGTTTCCCTCAAAGCTCTCCATCCCTGAAACATAATCACATTTCCTAACAAATGGAATCTTTTCCCTGAATGGCAGTAGCCATTGTTTGAAAACAGTGTCTGCTGTAGCCAACATAAAAGGCATCAGGAGCCTCAGACAGAGCTTGATTAATTATCACTGTACTTTATGCCCAAAACGTGAGTCATGGTTTTCATTTTCCTCTCAAGAAACTCAGCCGCCTGCTCGAATTAGCCCAGTAGAACGATGTTTTAAGAAATCTTCCTGTTGCTGTGTCAGCACTTAGAATTATTGCCCGAGATTTGTACTTCTCTTTCTTTACTGAGACTCTCAAGGCATGTCAAATAATTCTAGACCAAAATTTAATTATTTCCAAATAAAAAGGATGTGGTGGAATTTGCTCTGAAAAGAAATGTTTCCATTATCAATTTTTATTTGTTTGTTTCTAAAACATTTGAGATAGAAACTAATTTTTACGTTTCCTGACTGTGTTGAGAACATGGATCCCAAGAGCTTTGCTTGGGAAGAGAGATCAGAGTGGATTCCACTTTGAAGGAATATAAAATTGGTGAATCCAATTTCATCTTCCTGAGAGTGCCCAATGAAAGATTGCCAAGAACCTCCTAATTACTGAATCCAAAGGCGTTTTTCCTGTCCTTATCCATCTTGACCTTTCTACATTTGGTAAAGCTGATAATCCCCTTAGGCCTGGACTGTTGCAATAGGCTGCTGGTGGCTTTGCTGCAACAAATCTCTCCATCCTCCATTTAGCCGCCACAATGATTTCCCAGAAGCCCAGGTCCAACCACGTTACCACCCTCCACTCAGTTAATTCTAGTTGCTCCCTATCACTTCTGGGATCAAATACACCATCTTCTATTTTTCATTCCAAAGTTTTCATAGCTCTCCCCCTGCTTTGTCCCATCTCCTTATGCCCCTCCATACACTCTCTTTTCTAGTGACAATGGCCTCTTTGCTGTTCCAGGAACAAGACGCTCCACCTCTGGACTCTGGACATCTTTTTCTGGCTGTCCTTCGTGTCTGAAATGGTTTTTCTACTCACCTCTGCCTCCCAGCTTCCCCAGTTTCCTTTACATCCCAGTTAGAATCCTACTTCATGTGGAAGTCTTTCCCAAAGCCCTCTTCATTTTAGTGCATTTCTTTTCATTATTTCCTATTTATCCTGTATGGGGCTTGTTTGTACACATCTGTTTACTTGTTATCTCCCCCATTAGACTGTGAGCTTCTCAAGGGCAGGGCCTGTTGTCTTTCTTTGTATCTTTAGCATTTAGTACAGTGCCTAGCAGCACACACTAGGAGCTTAATAAATGCTTATTGACTGACATTTTCTTACCATAACTTAATAGATATTGCATCCTCCTGATTTGCCCCCCACCTTTCTAATTGCTTATTTCTTTTTCTCCTTGCTTTCCCTGACTCTCCTTGACTCCTTATCATGGAGGGGTGGAGGGGGGAAATGTTACTCAGATTCCTGCTCCCAGTTTCCTTTTCTCCCTCTATTTTCTCTTTTGGCAATTTTATTCACTCAGAGAACCTCATTTTGGCATTCCTTGCAAATGACTCAAATTCTTATCTCCAACCCTAACCTGTCTTCCAGGATTCAGATTTTCATGTCCTGTGTCCCATAGGACATTTCTACCCCTATGCAAGACTAGAACCTCACAGCTATATTTTCCAAATAGTCAATTATTTTCTCCCAAAACCTCTATTCTTGTACATTTGCCTCATTTTTTCTGTTATAATTATTTGAGTTGGTGTCATATTCCCCCAGCAGACTCCAAGCTTTATGAGGGCAGGGACCAGATTTTGTATACATTTCTGTCCTCCCCACCCAGTTCATAACATAATACTGTGCACATTGTAGGCAATTAAAATGAATTAAATTGAGTAAGGCATTTTGTACAAACCAGTATCAGAAGTCACAAAATTAATTACTGGGGCTGTTGAGCAAATAGTCACGTAGGTGACTATGAGATTTCAGGCCATCCTTCTAAAGGGGATGATGTGGTCTGGTTATACAAGAGCGCTGAGCTTGGAGTCAGTAGTACCCAGGTTTGAATCTCACCTCAGATGTTTCCTAGGTGTGTGACCTTAGGTAAGTCATTATACCTTTCTGAGCCTCAGTTTCCTCATCTGTAAAATGAGTACAATAACAACATTTACATCATAGGGTTGTTGTGAGATGCAAATGAAAAAATTTGTGTAAAAATGCTTTGTAAACTTTAAGGTGACTTATGCATGGGAATTATTATTAGTAAGGAGAGAATTCTTCCATGTGTAAAAAAAAAAGAATTATTAGCAAAGATTGGAGACAGGAGGGGGAAAGATGATAATAGGAGAAAGTGGCTAGACAAGTCTGACCCAGTATATAATGTGAATGATGAGGTAAAGACAAAAGCTGGAGTCATATTCGGTGCTTTGTTGAATGCCAAAGTAAGATTGTTATTTATCCTACAGGCAGTAGGGAGTCACTGCAGGTTTTTGAGCAGGAAAGGGATGTGATTTGGCCTGTACATCCAGAAGAATGCTTTGGCACCCTTGTGAAGGATTGTTTGGGAATGAATAGGATTGGAAGCAGGGAGATCTTTTAGGAGGCTCTTATGATAGTCTAGGGAAGCCATGAGGCCTGAGGTAAGGCAGTAGCAATGGAAAAGATGGATTCTCTGGCAAATCATGGACTAATTTAAGTATGGTAGAAAGATAAATAAGATACAAGTAACTGATGACCACATATTGACAGTGTTTTGTTTTACTTTTTGGCTATTTTCCATTTGTTCCACCTAGCTTTTTGTTAGGTTGATGGAGATTAAATATAATTATGACAATTCACTGTCCACAATGCATTAATTTAACCCAAGGTACAATTCTGCCTCTCATTCTTTCATAGTTAACAAACGTAGCCAGAAAATTACAAAGGCTATAGATAGAGAGCTCTGTAATGGAAACAGAGGTTCTTTCCCCCTAAAACCATAGCCTGTTTACTTTTATTCTCTTCTTTTCTTGCCACTGATGTCTGATTCCCAACATTCATAGTGTTCCACTGTGCCAAGCTACCCTAAAAGTCCTGAAGGGGTCTTAGAACTCCCCAAAAGGGCAGGAGTGCTTTTGCAAATCTTATTTATGCCAAATGAGTGCTTCTAACAAGGAGCATGGAAGGGTTTGTGTGGTGCCTTCCTGTATATTTGCAAGCCATTTAATTCTGGAAAATATCCAGAAAATGCTAAAAAAAAAAATAAATTTCCAGATCCAGACCAGAATAAATGATGAGAAGCAGCTTGTGTAGTGGGAAAAGCCCTAGATTATGATTCAGGGAATTTGGGTTTTAGTGCCAGCAGAGTCACGTATTACTTCTGTACCACTGAGAAAATGGCTGTATCTCTTAGAATCTCAGTTTCCTAATCAACAAAATGAAGATAATATATGTCCTATCTACCTCACTGGCTAGTCCTAAGACTCAAGTGACATAATGTATATGAAAGTGTCCAGAAAGCTCACTGGAAGCATTTAGGAAACATGAGTTCAGTTCTTGGTTCTTCTGTGTGATATCAGGTAAACTTATTTACTGAACTTTTTTTTTTTTAACTGTAACTAGGATAGGGCAATCAAGGCTTTGCCACCCAGACCAAAAAAATTTAGAGGGTGAAAAAAGAGTAAAACACGGATTTATTAAAAATATTTTTATTTTGACATTTATTGTAGTGGCATTTTGATAGTACTTTTATACCCTCCAAAGTATAGAAACTAATTAGTAAGAATGTACATCTTGGTGGCACAGTGGATAGAGCTTGGAATCATGAAGACTCATCTTTATGAGTTCAAATCTGGCTTCAGACACTTGCTAGCTGTGTGACCCTATGCAAAGTTACTTAACCTTGCTTGCCTCAGTTTCCTCATCTGTAAAATGAGCTGGAGAAGAAAATGGCAAACCACCCCAGTATCATTGCCAAGAAAACCCTCAAATGGGGTCATGAACAGTCAGTTTTGACTGAACAACAACAAATGTTAGCAAGAATAATTGTATGAAATAGGATGGCATACTTTCTCTACTCAGAGGCAGCTGAACACTAAAGGAATGCCTCACTGGCACAAACCCACTTGGGCTCATACTGTTCCTTTTCATGCACCACCCACACTAGTAGCATCCTCAAGATATTCCAGGGTTTAGTCTCATATTCACAGGCCAGCATGTCGATGTCTTTCCAACCCATGGGTGATTTGAGGGTGTCTTTAGTGTTGCTTTCCTTGGAGCCATTTTATGCTGCTTGTCTGAGGTGTCAAAATTGGTAGTTATGGCTTTGATCTTTAAGCTTGAGATTCCTCATCTATTAGATGGGGGTATTAATACTTACACTCCCAGAGTGATGTTACCATATTGGTCAAGGGTCTTAAGTCCATGCTTTATAAAGCTCATTTGAAGCAACAAGGGATATTTAACCCAAAGAAGAATTTTTTTGAGGGTGGGGAGGAGAAGGAAATGAGAATTGGCTTTAATTGTTTAAAGGGCTGCTTTGTGAAAGAGGGTTTAGAGTTTTCCTGTGGTAGAAAATGCAAAGAAAAAAAAGATACCCAAGCACTTTTTATAGTGGCTAAGAACTGAAAACAGAGCAGAGCCCATCAATTGGGGAAAGACTCCACAAGTGAATGAATGCAATGAAACACCTCTATGTACTGAGAAATGATGAGTATGACAAATGCAGAGACCCATGGACTCCTGTGAAGGGATACAGAGTGAAGATAGCAGAATCAGAAGAACAATACCCAAATGACCGCAATGGAAGGAATAACAACAAGCTAGAATCATAATGACAAGACTGGCCTCCAAAGAGAGAGCTCCCCCTACTTCTTCCCAGAGCCAAGGGACTCTGGTTGTGAGTGCTATAGAGAACATTAGACTTTTACAATGTGTTGGTTAGATTTCCATTTGTTCATCTTATCTGTTTTATTTTTGGTTGAAAGGGATCGTCCTCAGAGAGAGGAAGAGGAGAGGCTTCATTGGGAAATGTAGGTGATGTTGAAAACAGAAGATATCAATAAAAATTTCTTTAAAAAAGAGAAAATGCAAAGAAGCCAGTTTTGAACTTGATACTGGGGGCAAAATTGTCTAACAATTTGCGCTGTCCAAGGTAGAATGGGCTTTCTTCAGAAACAGGGTTCCCTCTCGTTGGGAGTCTTCTGACAAAAGTTTCCTTTTGGGTTCATGTTGGGCTATTTGGTCAGTGAGAAGCCTTTTAACTCTAAAACACTGTGAATCTGTGATCCTTTATGGGTCAATTATGAGGAGAGTACTTGGTATATTGTTAAAGACCCATTGAAATATGAGGTGTTATTATTCTACTAGCGTTCACTCAGAATCTGAGCATAATTAATTTAATAATAATTTACAATTCTAGTAAAGAAATAATTTAATAAATTTACATAGAAATAAATAACATATGAATTTACTATATTTAATACATGAATTTATTAAATTATTTATATATTAACTTAGGAATTTAATATTTAATATATGATTTTAAATGAATTTTGAAAACGCATTTAATTATTTAATTGTCTGAGGATAATTCACATCCCCAAAGAAACAATATTTTTTGTCTAGCTTTATTTTTTCTTATCCTCTTATTTGAGCCTTATTGACTACTTTCAAGAATGGGGACAGAAACTCAGAGCAACTTCCAATTTAGACGAGTTGGACCCAAAAGACATACTGGAAGGGCATGTCCCTAGTTTCATTTGCCTTGTGAGGTGTTGCGTGGCTAGCAGAGATTCTGAAAATGGACTTCTTTTCCCAAGGGAATTTAGCTCTAGCACATTTTTCCCCCAAAAGGAGCTGAATATCAGCTTGGTGAATTTTTTTTAAAGTAACATTATTGATTCATTCAATAGGGAAAGAAATGAGGCAAAGACTGAAAGAATAAAAGAGAAGTTGAAATCCTAAGAGAAAAGCAAGAAAGGGGAAAGGGCCTAAGCAGACCTAACCTGCTGGTGTACTGGTTGCCTCCTGCCTTTCTCTCCTCTTCAAAGCTAAGCTGGAGCATAATTACTCATCTCTCTTCTTCTTCCCACTTTGAAACTGATACCAGCTTCCCCCCACAGAGCAGTGGTCTTTTAACCAGTAAAAATCCATGAACTCCTGGCATCTATGTTTTCCTTTGTGTTCTTCCTAACATGTTTTTTTTTTTTGTTATTGTTTCTCATTTTGGATAAAGTGAATGAGACTTCCCCCCCACCCCTCACCCTCCATAGTTTCATGAACTAGGAAACAAGTATGTGATCCTTTTCAAGGATATCTACCTATTATTACTAAATGTGATACAGACATCCTCAGTCTTCCATTGCCCTTTTCTCTCCCCTACATTCATTCATTCTAAGAAACATTTGCATGGCAAATCTATTTTCAGTGTGATATTCTCAGCACTAAGGGAGACGCAAAGATAAATAAGGCTGGGTCCCTCTTCCCAAGTTGCTTATAGGAATTGGGGTCATTTAGGCAAAAGATCACAGGTCCTGGAGTCAGGGGAGACCAGATGAATCTTGCCTCTGTTAGTTACTGGTTGCATAAACACGGTTGAGTCAAGGCTTCTACAATATTACTCCCATGCTGTACAATCTTTCCAATACCTGATATCCCATCTCCCTTTCTTTATATTCAACAGAGTCCCTAATGGGCTAAATATGTTTTTCTTTTACTACCCGCTGGTTTAATTCTTGGTTTCCTCAAAGGATAGCTAAGATGCCATCTATGACATCAAGGCTTCTTTGAATGCTCCAGTTAGTACCATCTCCATATGAAAATTATACTGCATTTACTTATTTTAATCAGCCAAATCAGTCAGAAAGCAGTCATTAATTGCCTTCTATGTGCCAGGCACAAATCTAGGTACTGGGTATACAAAAACAGAAAGAAAGCAGTAATTTCTACATGCAGGGAATTTACATACCATTGACCAGAGACAATGTATACATACATATACATATATATATGTATGTATGCATGTATGTATATATGTGTGTGTATATACATATATACAACATAATATATATACATATACTGTAAGTATAACACATGTCTAAAATATAAGCTCCTTTATGATAGAAAGTTTTTTGCCTTTGTATTTCTTATGCCTAGTACAGTATTTTACACATATTAGAAACTTCATAAATGTTTGCTGGCTTCGTCTAACCTCTTTAAGTCTGATTTTCCCTATCTGTAACATGGGTTTAATAAAGTATGTTAATAGCATCAATATATAGCATTTATATAGTCCTTTAAGCTTTGCAAATTGATGTACAAATATTTTCTCATATTTTCCTCACAATAACCTTTGGTGGTAGGTGCTATATTATTGTCTCTATTTTACAGATGGAGAAAGAGAGAATGGCAGAAGTTAAGTGACTTACCTAGGGTCACAAAGCTTGTAAGTGTCTGAGACTAGATTTGAATTTGGGTGTTCCTGAATGCAGGTCCAGCATTCTATCCATATAGGGGTGATCAAATGAAATAACATAGGTAAATGCTTTTTAAAAGTTTTGATGCATTATATAAAACACCAGTTATTGTTCTTGGTAGCAGGGATGATGAAACAGAAATATGAGATGAATTAGAATGCTACTAGTGCTTAGGAAGTATAGAGAGCTATGTGATCAGATGAGGGAGAGATTGCTTCCAGCTTTGGAGCTGGGAAAAGGTTTTGTAGAAGAGGCTCTATTTGAGTTGAACATCGGAGGATTGATTGGAAGTGAGCAGAGAGAGATGGGGGGCATGCCTGGGATGTGTAATGATATCAGTAAACTAATAAAGAAGATTGGGGTATGTTTTAAAGGGATGATAATTCTTGTTCTCTGGAATTGAGATAGAGTTCTTGAAAAGTCAGGTCTCTTACAAAGGGTAAAGCAATGATCTAATAGAAACTTTTCCATCTTTATCTAATTGGCAAGAGGAAAAAAAAAACATGAGGACCCTCATGTACAATTTCTACTTTTGTTTATTTAGAGGACATTGAAGTACATTAAAAAAACACATGACTCATTCTATGGTTTCGCCATTGTTGTTCCACATCTGTTTCTTTAGTGACAACTGGTTATGCATGAGGGGTTCTCCACACTCAGACTTTTTGACTCTGACAAGACGAGTCACCTGACTTTGAGCAATCCATCTGGATACTACTTCAGAGATTGTCTAACTCTCTCATTTTTATAAGTGAGAAAGCTAAGACTAAGATAGGAAGTGATTTGCTTAGAGTCACATAATAAGTTAGTGGCAGAGCCAGGATTTGAACTAGGATCTCCAAATTCCCAGTCCCCCATATTTTCCTATAACACACTGCCTCCTATAGCATGGATTTGTTGCTTTCATGTTATGGTTGTTTTAGACATGTCAAAATAGTATGGTGGAGAGAGCACTAGACTTAGAGTTAGGAAGATCTGAATTCAAATTCTGCCTCAGACACTTAATGGCTCTGTGACATTGTACATCTCTTTTCAATTCTCTGTGCCTCAGTTTTCCTCATCAGTAAAATGAGAAGGTTGGACTTGATGTTTTCTAAGGTCTCTCCCTCCTCTAAGTCTACGATCCTAAGTTTATTTGTAGGACTATGGAGTTTTCTCCCTCCAACTTTATTTCCTTTTCTTTCTTGTGCTTCTTTGTGCCCAACCTGAGCTCGTATTGATCTGATCAGCTGCAGTCGGACACACTGAAACTTGACTCTAGCATAGTGATGTCTTCGAGAATAAAGGACAACAACCAACCAACTATGGCTCATACACCCTGTGTTTTCCAGAGCTTGAACTGACTGGTGACAGCCAAACACATTTCCTATAATATTCAGAAGAAATCCACTCTATATTCCTTCTTTGTCTCTATTACATAAAAATTTTCCATGCAAATAATTGCAGAATGGGGTAAGAAAGAGGATAATAGGGTAGGATAATTGTAGATAAATCAGCTTGATTACACTCTTTCCCAAACTTGATTATCCAAATTTGCAGTAGTGTGCAAAATCTCAGAAGCCAATTAAGAACTTTTGATAGCTATTGCAGATTCCCCAGAAGTCTCTGATAATCCAGAGTGGTTGCATTTGGAATTGTTTAACTAAGGACAGGTTGAGATTAATCAGAATGCTTCTCTCTCTGTGAAGTATCTAAGGGGTAATTTTATACAAAGCAATCTCCCTCACAAAGTAGGAAAATATTGAGATTTGCACTGATTTCTGATAGCACAGTGTGTTGACATATTATTGGTACTTTTTGGTATTCTGCAGTGATATATCTAATCATTAATAATGCCCATTGTACCATGGGCTATTTTGTTTTGAAGTACATTGGCATACTTTGTTGAATATACAATTGAAGGGGGCATTACTCAACACAGCTATGGGCTACAGTGAAAGAACCACTGCGTGTCATGTTTGCTGTTAAATTGAGAGGGCCTTTTGCCAGTTGAAGTTAGACTCTGTATATGGTTATAGCTATACCTCCTGCCACAAGCTCAGCTGCAGGAAGAAGGAGTCAGCATGCCTCCATGATGAAAATACATTAGGAATGGGAATGAGGAACTGGGAATCCAGGATGCAGGTGGAGCAGATGCTCTCAGACAATTGCTGAGACTCAGCTGTTTCCAGTCCTTCTGTATGAGGAAATGAAGCCAGGCCTATTTAATTCAACCATAGGCTGAATACTGGTAATCTTGAACCCAGCCACCTTGGTTCTTGGGGACCCAGAGCAAGTAACTTGGAGTTAGATTTGCTACATAGAAGAGTGATATGTAGTTTTATGTGAACTTATTTTGTCCAACTTTGTGTTCCTATGTGATTTTGTGTGGCTTACTGGAGTTTCCATAGGTTTCTTTCCAGAACCTATGGGGTTCCTCACATATTTTTGTGTTTCAAGAAAACTGAATTTGGAAGTGGAAGATGGTGTCATTTGTGTTGTTGGTATGAAGGTATTAGGAGTAAACCAGGAGATGTGACCCAACCACTAGAGATCACCACAGGAATTAACCTGTGATG
This sequence comes from Pseudochirops cupreus, assembly GCA_028627135.1. NCBI lineage: Eukaryota > Metazoa > Chordata > Mammalia > Diprotodontia > Pseudocheiridae > Pseudochirops > Pseudochirops cupreus. The sequence goes on from CM053582.1 coordinate 506,447,013, forward strand.
AGCAGTAGCCAGAGGCTCAACTCACTCGTGGTCCAAGAGGTATGAGTTTAAAGCTTTCCCTCTTATTAACATAATAGTTAATAAAAAATCTATTTGGAACATAATTCTTGTGACCCCATTTCCCAAGTCCTAAAACACTACCACCACCCTTACCACCAAAACAATTATTGGATTCCACCCCATTTTGCCATCTGAAAGACTCTCTCTAAATTATATCTCCAATTATGTTCCAGGAAATGCAATCAGATCTAATTTTTCCAGTTATGATGCTCTCTAAGAGCTTATATAAATTATTAAATACTCCTATGTGCTGAGCACTGTTTTAGGCACCCTAGAAGATGGTGGGGAAAATAAATTTGCCTTGTCTTTTAGGCAGAGCTAGGCAAGGTTAAGGTCCTTTAAAGGAGACTCAGGATAGATGGTACTTAAAAAGTTCTGGTATTCTCATATATATATATGTAAGAATATATATATATATATATATATATATATATATATATATATATATATATACACACACATATATATGATTATTCCTACAAAATATTTCCTCCTCCCCTTTATAACATGTCTTACTGAATATTCCTCTTTTGTAACGTTTTCCTCTTTTCCAATTTAATATTTTAACCAGCTTTCAGTTGTATACAAATATGGTGATAAAGATGTCAGGTATCATCTGAGGCAGCAAGGGAAGAGTGCTCTTCTCCTAAGGCAGCTAAGTAGTGCAGTGGACAGAGTATCAGGTCTGGAATCAGGGTGACTCATCTTCTTGGGTTCATATCTGGCTGTGTGATGTTGGGCAAGTCACTTAAGCCTATTTGCCTCAGTTTCCTCATTTGTAAAATGAGCTGGAGAAGGAAATGTGAAATCACTCCAGTGTCTTTGCCAAGAAAACCCCAAAAGGGGTCATGAAGAGTCAGACATGACTGAACAGCAAAACTGAAGGGATTCTTCTGTTAGAACATCTTATCTTTATCAGATATGACTGGGACTGTCCTCCTCTATAACCAGCCTCTAGGTGTAGATTCTATCCTGAACCACATGTAGACAAGTTCTTCTGCCCTTATTCCCGTTAAGTTCGTGAAAGTCCAATGGGAAGTGAAGAATTAATGCCAATGACCAACCACCTCAGAGGCTTAGGTGAGGTTGTGCATGGATCTACTTCAATCCATTAACACGTGGACCACTTCTCATCTATTCATTACCAAGTGTAGGATCAAAATGAGGAACTTCAGCATCATTGCCAGAAGACACAGACACAGGCAGATATGAGGATCTGAGCTGAGTCACACATCACGCAAGCCTGGCAGAGTACAAAACGGGCCAATAAGAACATAGACAATCTGCAGCAAAGTCAAAGAGAAGGCAAAGGGGAATTATAAGGATGGGCCACTAGAGAGACAAGTCGCCCAAGAAGCAGGGGGAGTAACTTAATGTCTTCTTTGGATGTCATGGACCAGTGAGGGCAGCCACAGCCTGGTGGCCAGGATTCTGGCAGACAGAAAGTGGATTTTTTTCAAAAGCAGTTTTACTGAGTAACAAAGAGAAGACCAAAAATAGGACAAAATACAAAAACATAAAAATTAGAAAGTAAGCATAACGATCTTAAGAAAACTAGTAACAGACTGGCTCAGTCGGCGTGTCTCACAGGGACCATTCTTATTCCTTATCTCAGTCTATCATAAAGATGCCCACTGGTGGGCAATACACCCTAGAGATGGAGAATTGGCTCAGTAGTAAAAGCTTTTCATATTTTCTCTGTCTCTGTCTCTCTCTCATTTATCTATAAAATAAGAATATGTATATATTTATACGTGTATTTATAGCTACACATCTACATCTCTCTATATTATATATCTATAGACAGATACTTCTAGCAATAGATAAATCGTTGGATAGACAAAGATTCTGAGGGTGAATGAACCAGACATATCCTCACTACATAGCTATACTTGACACTCTGTGTGCCAACTCCACAGCAATAGAGGAGTTGAGTAGTAGTGGGTTCCATTATGATATAATTTCCTTAGGGGCAGGGACTGTCTTTACTTTTTTTTCCTTTGCATCCTCATTGCTTAGCACAATGCCTGACACATGGTAAGCACTTAATAAATGCTTGCTAATTGGTTAACTATAAACCACAAAAATGAGCTGTGGAAAAATCGACATGTAACACAAGCCTCCAAGTGTCTCTCTCGTTGCAGCAGGTAGGGCCACACGTCACCACACCCAGGAATGCAGGAAAGAAAGCCCTAGACCACCACAGATGGCATGCTGCCATCTTCTCTGAGCCTTTTCTGCTGTCTACTTTCTTCTAATGAAGTATGCGGAGCTTTCTATTAATGTTGGACTGGCATGACAAGGGTAAACCAGGCTTGGAGACAGTTCAAAGCTGGCTTCAATACTTGTTCTATCCCTACTAGGGCTTAGTGGATCCCCTGCTTTATCTTTCAGTGTGCTTCCAGCTAGACTCCTCTGCTCTGAGCCTATTGCTTAAAGTTTCTAGATACTGACCCCTTGATGTTCACCTTCATTGCAGGGCTCAAGCTGAGGTCATCCATCTTTGTGCCCATTTCTAATATAATTATGTTTGAGGGATCTCTGCTCTTTTTTCAGTCCTTGGGAGTTTCCCCATTCTCCTCTCTCACATAGGGAAGAATGGACAATTAGATTTTGTCTTGGCTACCTTGACTTGTTTGTCAGGTAGGACGGTTCATAGTTGGGCTACCAATAAAAGTCAATCAAGCAAACACTCAATAAGCATTTATGGTGCCTATTATATGCCAGGCACTGTACTAGGTATTGGGAAAGGTCTTCACCCCTTGTGGGGTTAGAGTACGAAGAGGGTTGAGCCATGAATAGCAGATGTACACATCTCCTTTTTCCCCTTTTTGGTATATTTTCCTACTGTTCAGAATGACCTACAGAGTATGATTTTTTCGGAACTCCATATGTCCTTCACTCTCCACTACCCCAGAATGATCCAAGATATGAAGATCTGAGCTATAAGGGTCTTTAGAGTTCTTTTCATCCCTTCATTTTATAGAAGAGGAGACCAAAGGGCCAGAAAGGAGAAGGGATCTACCCAAAGCCAAGTGGTAGAAAGTGACCTTTCAAATATCTGATATCAACAAGATTCAAAACCAAGCTCTCTGAATCTAAAACCATGCTTTCTTCCTACAACAAGGAATTGGTGTTCTAGTCTAGACAAAAAAATGAGCACATCTGTAATCACAGAAGAATGTTTAGTGCAGTGAGGGTCATGGGAGATGTAGTAGACTGAGTCAAGAGATCTCAATTTTATTCTTGGCTACTCTAGTTAGTAGCTCTGTGACCTCACAGAAATAACTCCACATTTTTAGGCCATAAGAAGACCAGAGGGAGTTATATTAGGTGATTGCTGAATTTATTCCTGAAGTCAAAATTCTATTATTCCTATGTCAAAAAGTGTGAATTAATGTAACACATGCTTCCCCTGTTGATACTGATGATATGAAGAGTAGAAGCGGAGGCTTCACAGGAGGAGGTGAGTTTTGAGATGGATTCTGAAGAGGAGGGTATTATGATATCCACAAGATCAAGGAAATAGGGGGCATCCCACATGCTGGCAAAGCAAGGAGATAGGAATCAGCAAAATTTATGGTTAGGAGCAGCCAGATACAATTGTCTGGAGGAAACAGATAATAAAAGTTATGAGCAAGGTAGTATGTGAAATGGGGAGGCAAAGGTGGGTGACCAGGAAGACCAGGAAAAAAGTTTGGACTTAATGGAATAGGCAATGGAAACTGTAGTTTTCAATAGGGATAAGGTGTTTAAAAGGTGGTATTAGAAGTAAGTTATTCCTACTGGCATAATATATAGAACAGACTGGAGGCTGAGAGACCAGTTGGGTATCTCTTGTAGTAAAGGAGCAAAGGTGAGGGACATAATATAGTCATGGAATCTTAAAGATGGAAGGAGCCTTAGAAGTCATTTAGTACAGCTTTCCACATATGTAAAAAGCTTCCCTCAGACTTCTCTCCAGGATGATCATTCATCTTTAACACTCACCAGAAATCTCATTGCCTCATGAAGCAATTCTTTCATTGTTGGATTGTTCCAATTTGTTAGGAAAAAAAAGATAGAACTTAAATTGAATTAGAACCTGCCTCCTTCATGGTAGAACAAATTGCCTACTTCATTGTTGAATAATTCTTATATATTTTCATTTTGATAGTTTTTCTACATTGTTTTTAGTTCTGCCTCCCCCCCCCCCATCAGTTATACAAGAACACATTGAATTTTTTAGGTAAATAGAGATACAAGGTTGAAAAGGAATTACAGCATTTGGGGCTTAACATGTAGCTCTGGATTCATCAGAAGGTAAGTGATGGCTGAAATCACTGAATCAGATGATCTCAAAGAAATCGGGATAAAGGGAGAATATTATGAGGTTTAATATTGATGTGGAGGCTTTAGCTAATATAAATAAATTAGGGGGAGCTAGCAAAGAAGAGAGAGACTAGGGCAAGGGAACCCTGAGAGATCCAGAGGATCAACTTAGTATCCCTTAACAGGGGTCTGATGCTTTGTTTTCCTGTGCTGCTCTGTAGCTCTGTGACCACCCCTCCCACTTCTACTTATTTAATGGCAACATTAATTTTAATGTTTAATAGTTTTTGTATATGATTTACCCCATCTGGAGCCTTTGTTATCTTTGAATATGAAGAAGGTCTTAAATTCTAAAGGTGCTGTTTCCTTCTTGGATCCTGAGATTTGTCAGTGGTGACACAAAAGGGAAATATGAAGAAACCTTTCTTAGTGTCACAGATCCTTTGTAGGCTAATTTAGGTTGGTTGCAGCCGTTATCTCTCCCGCTTCTTCTACAATATTCCTCTTCTCCCTCGTCCATCTGTTGCCTAATGCTTTTGATAGCATCCCCCTAGATGTCTCTGGAGACTACATCAAACTAGATAAAATACTTGATGTTTGAATTGAAACAATTCAGGCAATCTTTGATATTGAAAGGAGAGAACGTGCAGTTTTTGGTAAGTATGGATGGGCTGCTTTCTTTCCCTTGTTCAAGCTATCAGGAAGAGCGACATGCCTGCAAATTGATGTTTCAATGGGAAACTAGTGGTTGAAATCCAAACAACAACTGCTGTTGGACCGATTAGTCTTAATAAATACTCTAGCAAATAAATAACTGGGGAGATAATAGGCCTCTAATCACAGGGCTTTTGGGTACAGGGAGAGAGAGAGGCACCTGCATGTTCACTACAAGATAGGAGTTGGTATGGAGCATTCTGGGTGTAGAGTTCTTGGAGAATATTAAATACCTATTGTTGTCCAGCTCTGTCCAAGCCAACAAGGGTGATTTAACCCAACAACATTTATTGAGCACCTCCTCTGTGCAAGATTCTCTGCTAACATCTGGGAATATGAAGATAAAAGCACAGCATTCCTGCTCCTCAAGGAATTTATGTTCTCCTGGGGTTGGGCGAGGGACGCAGCATATATATGTAAGTAAAGACAGTGATTTCAGAAAAGGTAGAGTACTAACAACTAGAGGGGAATAAGGAAAACATTTTAGGGGGAAATGGCAGCTGAAATGTGCTTTGAGGGAAGCTAAGGATTCTAGCAGATTGAGATGAAGCAGGAGTACAATAAAGGAGGGAATATCCTCCATTTGAGGGCGGCATGCCAATAGATGTTGATTTTGGATTCAGGCTGACCTGGGTTCAATTCCTGTCTCCAGAACATATTATACCCATTGTCCTTAACTTCTCAGTGCCTCAGGAACTGTATAAAACTATAAATTATGGAGGAATTGGCGATCTACATCAATGGATAGTTTCTCACCATTAGCTTTATATTGATGAAATCACAATACAGCTTTCATCTTTTTTTAAAGTAAGATTTCAAATGCTTCTCTCTTATTGAATAGCCATCTTTTTTCATTTTCAGTCGGTTAGTAAACTTTTATTAACCACCTATAGCAGGCACTATTCTAAGCATGGGCATCACAAATATGATAAAGAACACCTTCCCTCAAAGAGCTTACAATCTAATGGGAAAAGAAACCAGGTAAAGGGAACCTGAGAAGGAGTGGCAGGAGCTCATTTTGAGAGTATGATGGAATCCAGTTAAAGGAGTTTAAGGTGGTGAGAAATAAAGAACTGGCTGGCCTGAGGGCCCTTAGTCAATGTAGGCTTTGTGATGAGTTCTTTGATCCACCCTGCAACCCTCTGATCAGAGGAACTGAAGATACTGGGGGTATTAATGGGGTGTGAGTACCAAAGCTGATGCAATTACACAGAATGAGTTTCCTAAACAGGAGTATTTTGGGGGCATGGAAGAATCCAGTCTAAGGAGAGCAACTAGGTGAGAAATGAATGATGATTAACTTTAGGTTTTTAGGGTCTTTCAAAATAAATTCTTCCATTCCTTTCTGTAGTTTCTAGTGGGTGCAGAAAATGTTGTTATTCAAATGTTTTTCAAATGTTATTCAAATCTTTTTCTCTTTATATTCGAAGGTCTTTCTCCTGGGAGTTTACAGAATTTGCTGTCATTAGAACTTTAAATTTAATCACTCTAAGTTTTAGAGTGTGAAATACAGGTTATCCCTCCCCACTCCCATCCCATCAGTCAGTTGATTTTTGGGGGTGTTTTATTTTCTATATTTTCAAAGAGGAGGGAGTGACTTGAATATACCAGGAGTTGAAGTACCATATAAAGATAGAAGTTAAAATTTTATTGCAACTCACAAGGAGGAAAAGAGCAAAACAGATACCTGGTGGGGAATAGTCTCAGTGGGGGCTGTTACTTTTAATCCAAAGGAAACACACAATGAATATTTTGGAATATGCAACTGTGCAATGGTATTCACACTCTGGTAAAAAGCCCAAAGTCCCTCATGGCTTAAATGTATATAGAGTTTTAGATGAAGAACTGACAGGGTCCTAATAGGACACTGCCTTGTTATCTATGGAAGAAGAGAGTAGGATGATCTCAATCTGTGAAAAGAGGGTATTTTTTTCAGTCGCCTAATAAAGAGTGATAGGCAGGAACCCAGGAAATAATTCTTAACTGTGCCCCACAAATAAGAGACTAGAGGTTTTTTTAGCTTTACATTTGTATGTCCAGGGGGTTGGGGCCATACCAGTGAAGCCACTTTTCACTGGCTCACATTTTCTGTATTTAGAAGTTCTGTATTTGGAAGTAATTTTTGTGTATTATGGTATTCTGGTTTTTCAGTTTGTCATACTCTTGTGGGAGACCTTCGATCTTTAAGTTGTCTCTGCGAATTCTGTCTCTGAAATTGTTGTGTTTTGATTGTACGGAAAGCATCATTGCTTTTGGCTTCTCTTCTTCTGATTGTCCTTGATTTGGTAAGTTAGTGTTTCCAGTCTGTTGTTCTCTCTTTCACTTCTTTGGAGAGACTTGATTTCATGGATTCATACTTTTTTCTCTTCTGCTCATTATTTATGCTCTGCGGACCATAAATTCTGTCGTTTGTTTCCTTCTATCTTCTTTTCTCAAGATTCTGATTTCTCTGTTTGAACCGTTCTGAACATCCCGCTGAGGTTCTGTTACCTCTTGGAAAGCCACAGGGTTCTGTGTTTCATTGGATATTACTTTAGTTTCCTTCATTTTAGAATATTTCTTTTGAGACATTGGAAATCTTTTAGAAATCTTGGTAATCATTGGCCCTTCTACTTTTAGTATCTCCTCTGGATTTTACCCTAAATTTTCTTCCTCTTGAGATCTTAGGTAGTTTTAGTCTCTTCCTTTATATTCCTCTATCACTTTCTGATTTGTTCTTTAGTGATGGATTTCCCTGCCCCTGCCTTCCCTTGAAGTACTCCCCTGTCACATGAACTTCATAGTTATTTTATCCTTCTTCAGTTTTCACCAGACTTGGTCCCTACCCCAAATAGCTTCTGGGAAGATAAGGCTGACCCCAGGTAGATTTTACTTCTTTTTTCTTCATGTGTAGAACAGCCATATCTACTGTCTCCTGCCCAAGTTTCCTCTTTAGTTCTTTGAACAGGCTTAATGGATCATGTATGCTAGCTTTCTTAGGGTTAGGGGGTGGCAGAAGGGATGTTCTTTTTTTTAAAAAAAATATATTTTTAAATTAATTTCATTAAATATTTTCCATATATATGAACATTAATTTTTTAAAATTTTGAATTCTAAATTTTTTCCCTCCCTCTTACCTTTTCACCCTTTTTAAATGCAAGCAATGTGATACCAATTATACATATGAAATAATGATCAATATATTTCCATATTGTCATGTTGCAAAAGAAAACACATGCAAAATAAGAAACATAAAGAAAGTTTTTTTTTAAAGTATACTTCAATCTGCATTCAGAGTTTATTAATTCTCTCTCTGGGGAATTTTTCATCATAATTGCTTCCAAATCGTCTGGGATCATTGTATTGATCAGAATAGCTAAGTCATTCACAGTTGATCATCATACAGTATTGCTGTTATTGTCTACAATGTTTTCCTGGTTCTGCTCAAT
>CM053582.1:506456025-506549946 GCA_028627135.1 Pseudochirops cupreus
TTCTGACACCAGAAAATCAAATCCCAACACCAGAAAGTCAAATCCATCATAGTAGCAAAGAAGTTAATAGACCATATCACAGCATAAAGTCACATCATCCTTTAGCCTTCCCACAAACAAACACTTACGAGCCTGTCATAGTAGGGGGCAAACACTCACAAGCCTAGCTATCTCCCTAGGTACATCCATCCTCTCTCTCCCACCATCTATCTGCTCTAACTCCCAACTTCCTGTGTGAGCTCTGCTCCACCCTTCAGCAAAGTACTCCCATCATAGGCTCCATATGATTACATTCAGCCTATTGGGGGCAGGGAAAAATCTTCAAATCAAGAAAGATCTTCACATTCCCTTAGACTTATTAAGGGGCAGGGAAGCTCTTCAAATTACCATTGCAATCAGTTCATATAAAACTTCCTTCCTTCCTTCCTTCCTTCCTTCCTTCCTTCTTCCCCCTTTTCTTTCCTTTCTCTCCTTTTTTCTGTTAGTGGCAACTGAAAATGTCTAGAACTTTGTCTTATTGGTCACATGTCCTAGAAATCCCTTAATACAGTACTAAATGGACAATGTTGTTTGCAGTGATCCATCAGAGGAGCAAAAAGACACTGCATAGTGTTTACTGTTTGGGATTATACAGTAGAGACTTAATTCATGTTAAGGCAAGCATGTTTAATTTTTCTCAAAACAGCTGCCTCCTAACCCAAGGGGCCAAGTGTTAATTATCTAATTATGTTGATTCCTAGATTCATGGATGTTTTGAGAGAGGAGCTGGCTACCAACCAACTTTATCAATGAACATTGATTGTCTCTAATCTGTCCATAAACTTTGTCAAGTTTCTAAATATACAGTTAGCATTCTGGATCTACCCACAAGGAGTTTATAATCCATCCAGCTTGTCTAAAGTATGTCATTACTAAAGATCAATCATGAGAAATATTATTAGTTGTTTTCAATATCAAGTATACTGGTCCTTTTTATTAATACCTTTAATTGCCTTTATTATTGTAAATAATTATTATTCACAATATTTAGTACATTACAATATATACATTATAATAATTACAATATTATTATAAATATCTTTTAATTGCCTTTATTAATACCATTAGTAACAAGAATATTTCACATCTATGGAGTGTTTTATGTACATTATTCACAGAGAGCCAGAAAGGACATTGTCCTTCATCATCTAATCTTATCACCTTATTGGTTTTATGGAGAGTCAGTACATACACTATTACTCCTTTCTTGCAAAGGAGAAAACAAGGTTCAGAGAGAAATGGCTTGACCACAGTCAAACTCTCATTCTTTCATTAAAGTAACAAAAACAACCCTACATATTGATTGAGTACCTGCTGTGTGATCTGTGATTCTTCCCTCCATGTAAGCTGTGATGTAGCAGGGGAGGGAGATAAAATATGTACTTAGACAAATAGAATATAAATTAGGAATTGAAATGTGTGTAAGAGGAATGTAATATATTAACTATAAGATGATATTTGAGAGAAATCATTTGCAGGTGGTAAGTGACAGACCTGGGACCATCTTCTCCTTCTGGATACTTTCTCTCCTCTGGGTTGTTATGATATGGTTTTCTCTTGGTTTTCCTCCTGCATCTCTGACCACTCCTTCTCAGTGTCCCTTGCTGACTCATCATCTTTGTTATATCCCTCCACTAGATGTACTCTAAGACGTTGTGCTGGGCCCTCTTTTCTTTTCTCTCTTGGTTATGTCGTAATCTCCCATGGATTTAATTATCATCTGATATCTGATAATAATCTGATAATTAAATGTGATCCTCATCATCATGACTCTCATATAAGTGTGTATAGATACACATATATCAAGTCATTTGTTCGTCTATGCCTATGTTGTGTGTCATATGATAATATATTTATAAATATATGAATACCTATTGTTTTCCTCTCCTGTGGATTCATCTGGAATTATTATATCTACATATCTACACATATATATCCATACACACATGCAAACATACCTACATAAACGTGTGAATATACATACATGTACACTTATACATGTGAATGCACATGCAAATAGGCATTGCATATTTACGTCTGTACATGTATATATGCTTTGCAGTTGGAATATAATATGATTATATTTTAAAAATAAATATAAACAATACTTTCTAAAAGTTGTTCTGGCAATCAGCTTCCTTGTAAATTTCCTTATATACATGTAGGGGTGTGTGTGTGTGTGTGTGCGTGTGTGTGTACACACACATATGCACACATACATGCATGTGCATGTGGATCTGTAGTGTATATATGCATTTGTTTATATATACATATATGCACGTGTCTGTCTGTCTGTCTATCTGTCTCCAGCTCCAGTCTCTCCTCTGAACTCCAGGCCCATATGACGAATTGTCCATTGGTGTCTCGGAGATATATCAGACTTCTCAGGTACAAACCATTCCTCTCTCATTCAAGACCTGATTCCATGGTCACTTCTTCTATAATAACTTCCTTGTTTTTCCAGGTGAATGTGGCCTCTCTTTCTTCAAATGATCATATTCTGTCTTTTGGGTTTTTGGTGTATATTTTATCCCTCACTATTAGGTTATAGGGCAGCTAGGTGGCGAAGTGGAGAGAGTGCTGGGCCTGGAGTAAGGAAAACCTGAGTTCAGATCCTGCCTCAGATACTATCTATGTGATCCTGGGCTAGTCACTTATCCCTGTTTGCCTCAGTTTCCTCATTTGCAAAATGAGCTGGAGAAGGAAATGGCAAACCACTCCAGTATTTTTGCCAAGAAAACCCCAAATAGGGGTACACATTGTTGGACGAAACTGAAAATGACTGAACAATGCCAAATTAGATTGTAAGTCTCTTGAAGATAGAAGCAGTGTTTTTCATCTTTCTAACTCCTCTAACACCTAGGACACAATATTTTATGTTTAATAGTCCTCTAATAAGTGTTTGCTGAATTACATCGGTTAATAAAAGTAGAGCTCTTTTCCTTATATAATAAATTTCACTGCTCTCCTATTGTTGTTCAGTCATTTCCTGTTAGCTGAGTAGTAATAAACCAGGCATAGAGCTCTCCTCCTGTCTTATCACTATATTAGGTACTCATGCCTGGCCTTATTGAATCAGTCTTGTTTAGGTTACAGTCCATCTCTGCTATTCACCATTTTGCATTTTATTTGTTCAAGACTCAAACATCCCACTCAAAACACCCAGTTAAATGAAATCAGAATAGCATTTTTTCTTTGAAATTATTCTTTCCTTACCCCTGACATTAGATAGAAGCTAGAATGGGCAGTTGCTGTATGTCAATACATTTTTTCCCCTAAGTGACTAGACATTCAGCTAAAAAAAACACAACAATATTTGAGAGAAACTCAGGTTTCAAACATCCCCCCCCCCCAATGCCACCGTTCAGCACCCTTATCTCACCTCCTTCTGCTAATTGTCATTGGGGAAAATTCCAAGACATTCATTAGGTTGAACATTTTCAAAGAAACCATTCAGGTTCCATTGAGGAGCAGGCAAATCTCGAGGTGGCTTATCTTAATTAAAATTATAGTACAGCAGCCCTTCAAATTAGATTTTATTTTTACTGTGTTTTACTTTGAGTGATGGGCTGCATTATCTCCTGCCCTAGATTCCTTGCTCAGCAGGTTGTGCTGGTATCTCTGTGCTGTCTGGACACTCAGGCCCATGTGAGAGCATTCTACCAGGTTCTGGCTCAGAACCAAGTCCCAGGAGGAGACACTAAACATAGATAGAACTTTTCCCCAAGTGCACCAAGTTGAAAGATTAATTGGAGACTGACATAGTTCAGAAAAATGATATTCTTTTTCTCTCTTTCATTCTGTTGCTTTTTCCTTTTCTCTGTAGACCTTTAATTTCCTGTCACTTAAGAATTGATTAATTACTTAACTATGTATCATGGACTATATGAAGCGCTGGTAATACAAAGAAAAGCAAAAAACAGTCCTTGCCCTCCAGGGGCTTACATTGTAATTGGAAAGACAATATGTAAATAAGTAGGCACAAAGAAGATATACAGAATAGAAGAAAGGTAATCTGAGGTACTAGTAGCTGAAAGGATGGGGGTGGGGGCAGGATCTCTTTGTAGGAGGTAGAGTTTGAGCTGAGTCTCAAGAAAGCCAGGGAAACTATGTAGGAAGGGAGAAAGGAGAGCTCTAGAAATGATGGACAAGCCAATACAAAGATGACAGATGGAGTGTGATGACCAAGGAATAGCAAATAGACCAATGTGACTGGGTCATAGAATAAGTAGAGAGGAGCTGGGGCAGCCAAGCAGCACAGTGGGTGGAGTGCTAGTCCTGGAGTCACGAAGATCAAATTCAAATCTGGCCTCATATGTATACTAGCTATGTGACCCTGGGCAAGTCACTTAACCATGCTTGCCTCAATTTTCTCAACGGTAGAATGAGCTGGATAAGGAAATGGTAAATCACTCCAATATCTTTGCCAAGAAAACCCCAACTGGGGTCGTGGAGAGGCAGACATGATTGAAACTACTAAACAAGAGAGCTATGTGAGATGAAAGAGTTTGGAGTCTGAATCTAAGGTCAGAAAAGGTCTTTATTCTTTCTCATGAGAAAGGACTCTACCCCTTGTCGTCCAACATGGTGTCTGCAGGGAGATCCCATGTGGGAATTTCTCTGAGACAAAGGACCCGGAAACATGTGGGTGTCCAATGAAAGCAGTCCTAACCTTATTTGGCATATCTTCTGCTGTGTTGACTCTGGGGGAGGGTCTCCATTTCTCTAAGCCCTAGGTTGCTTCAAGGTCAGGTCACCTGACCTTAGGCCCAGTGAATACTGAAGCCATTCTAGATTTGATTTTTCAGAATGGGGAAACTTCACTATAAATTATCCCTCACAGAGCAATTAAGGATAATAAAACTGGAAGGGACCAAGTTATAACGAATTTTAAATACCAAGCAGAAGGAGTTAGATGTATGTGAGTCCCTGGGATGTCTTGATCCTTTCTTTGGTTTGCTGCTTATAACTTAGGACAATTATTTGCTTTTGACGGGATTTCAGTCCTTGGGACTTCTGAGCTGACCCTGCCCCAGAAGTCTGCTTAAACCAATTAGAGATTTTAGGAAATAAGTTAAAAATTCCGTAGACACAGGCTGTGGTTAAGAGTTTGCATGTTCTTCAGAAACCTTGTCACAAAGAACTAGCCATGTCCTGACTCACCATAGCAATTGGAACCACTTTCAAATTGACCTTTAGAGCCCTGACCTGCTAAGTAACTGTTTTTGGTTGATCTCAATTTGTTCCCTAGTTGATCCAACAATACATCTCATCAGCCACCCATCTATTCACTCAACCACCTCTGACCTGGGCTGTCCTTCTTCCTGCTTTTTCTTTTATGATTTGGTAAGGGGATATATTTCATGAGTGACCTTTGTGGAGGAGACTCTTTTCTTTCTCTGATGTTTTCTCTTGATCTTTTCTGCGTTTTTCTGTCCTTTCCACCTTTTCCATTTTTTTCTTTCTCCTTTTAGCAAAGTCATTTTTTCCTGTGTGTATTTGTTTCGAAATCAAAACTTTCTAAAACATGAAAAATCTTTCTCAAAATCGTTCTGGCAAGCAGTTTCCTTATTTGGTAAGAGCTTAATGACCAAAAAAGAGGTGTGTGCGTGTGCATGTGTGTGTATGTGTGTGTGTTTGTGCGTGTGTGTGTGTGTGTGTGTGTGTGTGTGTGTGTGTGTGTGTGTACTGTAGACATTTGGCAGAAGACATTTCTAGTCAGGTATTTTTCTTCCCATCCTTTGGACAAACATTTTCTCAATTCCAAGATGCAGAAACTTTTAATAATTTCTGTCATTTACTTTCAATGGAATAATGATCTTGTTCCCCTTGCCTTCTCCCCCCCATCTGGACCCCACTGTAAATGTTTAAAATATTTACACTATATTTTCACTAAACTAATTTACACAATGTTTTATAAGGTGTCACACATGATTTCCGGATATTTTGTTTGTACAAAATATGCTTATGTTTCAGCATATGCCCCATTGCAAATGTTTGAAAATGTTTATACTTAAATGAATCTACAAGACAGAAGTAGCTTCAAATATTCTCCTATCTTTTGGATATGCACATTTTCAAATTGTGCATCTCTATGGCACACCAATCTGGTAACAGATGGAGGAGGCAAACAGATGATTTTTTTGGGCAGCTTTTTTTTCCGTCTATCCCCACCCTGCCTGAAATAGTTTTGTCTCCATTCTCACTCTGTGACCCATGGCAACCACGTATCCCACCCTTATCCTCTGCTGCTCACTGATACCTGTTCCCTCCTGTTTAGTTGAACTTACCTTCCTGGAATTGGGCTCTGCTCAATTCCAGACTGGCTTCTATCCAAAGAGAACTTCTCTTCTTCAAATGGAAACATCTTGGGGCAGGAGGTTTTATTTAAATCAGATACTTTTGGAGTAGTTACTTAATTCAGAGTGTTAGGGAGAAGAGACATGGTAGGAGGATCATTTTTGTATAAGGCTGGGTAGTTTGAGTGTTTAGGCAGAGATAAGTATCATGTGTCAGATTGTGAAGTTGTAAATGTTTTCTCCCAGAGTGAGTCTTCCTCTCCTATTTCCACTGCTAGTTTTAGACAAATAGTCCTATGTGCTCAGTTTCCCCTTCCTTCCCCTCTGTCAACAATTTGCATTGCAGTATAAAAGGTAAGTTGCAAAATCATAGAACTTTATGGTGAGCATATACCTTAAAGGCTTTCTAATGACGGAGAGGGAGGAGATTATCCTCTATTCTGGCCTGGTTGGACCACATCTAGAATATTGTATTCAGTCTTGAATGCCATATTTTAGGAAGAATGTCAAAGAGTCAGATAGTGAATATCCCAAAGAGGGTAACCAGGATATTGAAACAACTGGAAACCTTTCTATGTAAGAATTGACTGAAGGAAATAGGGATGTTTAGTAAAAAGTACTATGTGTCAGTCACAGTGCCAAGTACTAGGGATAAAAAGAAAGGGCAAAAGACAATCTCTACTCTCAAGGAACTAAGTCTAATCATGGTAGACAATGTGCAAACAATTACACGCACACGATATACATACAAGACAAATTGGAGAGGGCCAATAGAAGGAGGGCACTAGTGTCAAATGGCATTAGGAAAAGCTTCTCTCAGAAAGTGGCACTTGAAGGAAGTGAGGGCAGCCAGGAGGTGGAGATGAGGAGGGAGAGTGTTCCAAGCATAGGAGACAGCCAGTGAAAACATTCAAATTGAAGAGATAGAATGTCATGTTTGAGGAGCAGCTAGGAGGCCAGTGTTGTTGGATCACAGAGTAAGTGGGGGTGGATAATATGTAATAAGATTGGAAAGGTGGATGGGAGGAGAGGGGGAAGCAGGTTACAAAGGGCTCTGAATGCCAAACAGTTATGTGATGAAAAACCTCCAGTTAGTGCTATTTGAAAGTAAAATGGACTTCCTCAGGAGGTAGTGGTTCCCCCTTACTTATTTTCAAGTGGAAGCTTTATGGCTGCTTGTCAGTGATGTTGTAGTGGGGATTCTTGAAAACATATGGGCCTCTTAGGTCTCTTTCAACTCATAGCTTCTTAAATAGTCTAATCACCCCATTTTAAAGATAAGGAAAATAAAGAGCCAAGAGGTTACGGTGGAGGTCACACAGCTAGCAAGTAGTAGAATCCAGGCTTGAATTCAAGGATTTTGATTCCAAGTCCTTTGTTCTTTCACCTGCCCTTTCATAGAGGGACAC
The DNA here is from genome assembly GCA_028627135.1 of Pseudochirops cupreus. Taxonomy (NCBI): domain Eukaryota; kingdom Metazoa; phylum Chordata; class Mammalia; order Diprotodontia; family Pseudocheiridae; genus Pseudochirops; species Pseudochirops cupreus. The sequence continues at coordinate 506,463,773 of CM053582.1, forward strand.
TCCTTTTCAGCCGCTTTGATCATATCTTCTTTTTAAAGAAATTTCAGGCACCAATGAGCAAATAAGGGAAGACTTTTTGTGTCAGTGGGCTTTCATTGCCATCCTTGAAATCATGCCACATGGGCAGCCAAGACCTATTCTACCTAAGTGTAAAGCTTGGGGAGCTATTAGATGCCAAAATTCCTAATCAATAGACTCATCCCCATTCTCTGGCCTAATAGAAAATGCAGTACAGTACGCTCATGCCAAGCACCGGAGAATTCCTGATTCTACTGCTCACTGCATTTAATGCCCATTTGCAAGTTTATTCTGTTGTGTGAGAGAGAGACCAAATCACTGGAGAGGAAAAGTCAATAGAGCAATTAAAAAGCATGCTTTGCTTCTTAGTTTTCTCTTAATAACCCCCCTTTTCCATGTCTAGCTTTTTTTTTCCTCCTTCAAATTGAAAAACATTAATGATTTTCCCCAACCCTGAATCACTTTGTTGGAATTATGTGTGGGTGGTGAATGGACAAGTGGGACTCCTTTGTGGGGGATGAAGCATAAAGGAGGCCCATCCACCTCCACCCTACCTTCCATATCTTCCCACCTGTTCCAGCCCTCCGAAATCTCTGTTGCATATTTAACAAAGTTCTCTCCTTTTTAAACCTTTTCCTTCCATGCTCCTTCTATCTTCTTGTACTCACCGAAATCTGGCTCCCCCTGGGCGAGACTTTACTCATTGCAGTCTTTTCCAGTATTGTATGTACCTCTTTTCATATTACTCCTGTTGCTCTTCTGACCATTCCCAGAATTAAGGGGAGACCCTAGATGATCCCCATTTCCACTTACAGAGTATCCTACTACCATCACTCTGTAACTTCCCCTCCTTCGAGATTTACTCTATCCAAATTTGACACTCAATCCAGATCTTGGCAGTCATTATCTACTGGCCCCCAAGATAGCCTCCCTTCTTTTTCAATGAGTCCATCACTTTACATCTTCCATACCTCAAATTCTGCACTTATACTAGAGATTTCAAAAGGCTTATTTGTGTTCCCTCCAAGTCACTAACCTCCAAATCCCTCAATCTATTAAATTCCCTTGACTTATTACCTACACTTTTGGTCTTGCTGGAACCCATATGGTACACTTTCTTGATCAATAATTCTGATAGTTATGATTTAGTTATAATCTATTATCATTCTGACTTCCTTTATGCTTTACTCCTAACCCTATTCTTTGTCCTTGTCATGACCTCCAAATTCCTCACCTTTCAGTACTTTCCCAAGCCATAATACTTGCTCTAGATTTGTTTTCTTGTCTTTCTAATCTCAGCTCATCACTTATTTCTGATCCCTGATCCCATGTTCCATTGTCCTACTTTATCAAATTCCAAACCTAGAATATTTTTTTTGCCATCTCCCCCGTTTACTATTATTTATGCTGCTTAATAAATCTGAGGGATGTCACGCAATGATGTTGACTAATTGTTCTACAAATTCATGTTACCTAATTTCAACTGGGTCTTTGCAGTATAGTGATCCTTTATTTCAGAGGTGTCAAATACAAGGGCATTATGCACCAACAAAGGCTGCGTGAACAAGATTATAATGTAATTGAGAAATATTTAACAAAATAAATTTTAAAATACAACAGAACATAGATAATGTTAATATACGGTTTTTTAAGTCAATATGCTGTCCATAGGGATGTAGATGTATGGCTTAGTTCCTCTTTGTTCCTATTTGAGTTTGACACCACTGCTTTATTCCTCCCTAAATGATTTGCTCTTCCATTCACCGCAGCTACCATTCCAAACCTTGTCTTCCCTCCTCAAACTTGCTGTACCACTCTTCCCCCTATTCACAGACATTAACCTAGGACTTTGGTTCATGCTTTAATTAGAGAATTGAGGCCATTTACAGAGTTTCCTCTTCTTTCCTTTTCCCCACCTTACATCCATTTGGCATCATCTGCTATGTCTTTAATTTTAATGATGAGGTGCCCTTTTCCCATCCCCTTCTGTTGCCTCTCATGGATGGCCCCAGTACTATCACCCCTATAGAACTCAGTCACCTTCTGTCTACTAGCCTTTTCCTTTTTATGTACAAAAATATCTGTTTGCTCTATTTATCTAAAATCCTCACTATATTCTACCATCCTCACCAGCTATCATGTGTCTCTCCTTCCTTTCTTAGCCAAACACCTTGAGAAAGCTGTCTGGACTCATCATCTACATTTCCTCTACACTCAGTTCTCTTCAAAACTCCATGGAATCTGACTTATTTCATTACTCAACTGAAGCTTTTCTCTCAGCTGGCAAACCTAATGACTTTTTCTCCATCCTCGTCCTTCTTGACCTCCCTGTTGTTTTTGACTCTGTTGACCTCTTCTCTTGGATACTCTTTTCTTTACAAATTTTCATGATGCTCTCTCTTGGTTATCCTCCTAGCTATATGACTGCTTCTTGGTCTTCTTTATTATCATCTATAGCATGCTCCCTAACTATGAGTGCCCCTAAGGCTTTATCTTGGTCCCTCTTCTCTTTTTTCCTTAAATTTTCTAACTTGATAACCTCATCATCTTCCATGAGTTCAGTTATCAGTTCTATACGTATGATTCTCCAATCTCTCTCTCTCTTTTTCTCTTTCTCTTATCTCTCTCCTGAGTTTAGGCCCATTTGTTGAATTATCTATTAGATATTCCAAAATAGATGTCCTGTTAGCATGTCAAAGTCAACATGTCCCAAACTGAACTTACTATCCCCTCCTACACCCACCCCCACGCCCACTTCTCTTTCAGACTAACTTATTTTTTGAGGCAACCACTAACTTTCCAATCATTCCTACTTACAATTCCCAAGTTATTCTTAACTCTTTACTTTTAATCACCCTACATAGCAAATGAGTTGCTAAGATTTGACCATTTCTCTCTCCATAATATTTCTCTCATATATCTCCTTCTGTCTACTCACAATGCCATTAACCTAGTTCAGGCTTTCATGATCTCTTTCCTTACCTGTTATAATAGCCTCCTAATTGTCTCCCTGCCTCATCTCTCCCCACTCCAATCCATCTTTCATCTAGCCACTAAAGTCATTTTCCTAAGGATAAGGTCTGCTCATGTCAACCCCCTGCACTTTCATGCACACAAATACACACATTGTCAATAAATTCCTGTGCCTTCTTCTAGGATAATTTATAAAACTCCTCTGCTTGGAATTTAAAGCTTTTCACAACCAATCCCAAACAACCTCTTTCCAAAATCATTACACATCACTTCTGTACATTTCAGCCATATTGCCCTATTTGACATTTCTCATACGTGACATTCCATCTTTTATTTTAATGCTTTGCATTGGATGTTCCTCATTCTTGGAATACTTTTCAGCCTCATTTCTACCATTTATGGTATCTGGTGTCTTCCAAGAAAACTTTATCATTTTCTCCATCCTCCAAGAAAATTCTATCACCTTCTACATGAGACCTTTTGTTGTTATCCCAGGTTCCAGGGTCTTCCCCATCATGTTTCCTTTTGATTTGCTCTGTATATCATTATATACACTGTCTCTTGAAGTCTGTCTGAGTTTATGTTTGTTGTTTCCATGACACTGTCTATCTCATCCTCTCCCATCCCCTTTTCTTTTTGCCTTCAATCTTACCAACATCAGGGTCATTTCCAGTGAGTCCTATCTTCTCATTATGTGACCAAGGTATTTATACTTCAGCTTCAATATCTGACCTTCCAGTGAATAGCTTGAATTAATTTCTTTAAGTATTGACAGGTTTGATCTCTTTGTTGTCCAAGGGATTCTCAAAAGTCTTCTCTAGCACCACAATTCAAAAGCATTGATTCTATGGTGCTTAGCTTTCCTGATAGTTCAACTCTCTCAGCTATATAGTTTTCCTGGAAAAACCATAGCTTTGACTAATGGACCTTTGTTGACAAGATGATGTCTCTGCTTTTTAGTGTGCTGTTCAGATTTGCCATAGCTTTCCTTCCAAGGAGCAAGCATCTTTTAATTTTATGGCTGCAGTTGCCATTTTCAATGATCTTTGAGCCCAAGAATATAAAATCTGACACGGCTTCCACTTCTTTTCCTTCCATTTGCCAGGAAATGGTGGGACCAGTTGCCAAGATCTTAGGTTTTCTTTTTTTTTTTATGTTAAGCTTCAAGCCAGCTTTTATACTCTCCTTTTTCACCCTCATCAAGAGGCTTCTTAATTTCTCTTTACTTTCTGCCATGAGAGTGGTATCATCTGCATATCTGGGATTGTTGATATTTCTCCTAGCAACTTTATTTCTAGTCTTTGATTCATCCAGCCTGGCATTTCACATGATGTATTCTGCATATAAGTTAAATAAATAAGGTGACAATATACATCCTTGTACTCTTCTCCCAATCTTAAATTAATTAGTTGTTTCATGTTCATTTCTAACTATTGCTTCTTGGCCTACAAACAGGTTCTCCAGGACACCAGTAAAATGACCCAGTACTCCCATCTCTTTGAGGACTTGACACATTTTATTGTGATCCACAAAAAGGTTTTAATATAGTCAATGAAGCTGAAGGAGATGCTTTTTGGAACACCCTTACTTATATATACATATACATGTATATTGTCTCTCCCATCATATTCTAAGTTACTTAAAAGCAAGAACTATTTTTGCTTTTGTTATTATATCAAAAACACCTACGAGAGTACCCGGCACATATTAGTCTCTCAAATACATACTGATTGATTGAATAAAGATTAATACATCTAACTTTTTGTTAGTTATTGAGGAAAACGTATATGCACACAGTATTTTCAGAGTTTTAAAGAGACGGGAGAGAGACTTTAGATGCCATCTGTTCTACAAATGAGTAAACTTAGGCCCAAGGAATGAAAGATTTACTTAAAGACATAGTAGCTATTAAGTGACAGACCTGGAACCAGAAGCTCTTTCTCCAGACTTTTGGGACATATTGGTTCTCAACATTATCTATGTGTGGGAAATGGCCCATTGCAGATAGGTAAGTCTATCTGCAAATGGATTGAGCAACTCCCCTCTGTAGAAAGTCACTAAAGACAATTCAAAATCCTTAGAAATTATAATTCCCCTTGAAAGAGTCCACTAGTTATGGGGATGAGTCCAGGATTTTTATTTTTGCATTCCTAGTTTATTTTTTAAGTTAATTTATTTGTTTTTAGTTTTCAACATTCAGTTCCATAAATTTTAAATTTTCTCCCTCTCCCCTCCCTCCTCCCTCCCCCAGATGGCATGCAATTCAATATAGGCTCTATGCATACATTCCCATTAAACGTGCTTTCACATTAGTCATGTTGTATAGAAGAACCAGAACAAATAGGAGGAACCACGAGAAAGAAAAACAAAACAAAACAAAACAAAAAAAAGAAAATAGTCTGCTTTGCTCTGTATTCAGACTCTATAATTCTTTTTCTGGATGTGAATGGCATTTTCCATGAGTCCTTTGAAATTGTTTTAGTTCCTTGTATTGCTAAGAAGGGCCAAGTCTATCAAAGTCAGTCATTGCACACTGTGGCTGTAACTGTCTACAATGTTCTCCTGGTACTGCTCATTTCACTCAGCATCAGTTCATATAAGTCTTTCCAGGTTTTTTTGAAGTCCACCTGTTCATCATTTCTTATAGCACAATAGTATTCCATTACATTCATATACCACAACTTGTTCAGCCATTCCCCAATTGATGGGCATCTCCTTAGTTTCCAGTCCTTGTCTACCACAAAAAGAGCTGTTATAAATATTTTTGTATATGCATTCCTCATTTAAAGAGAGGCAATGCCTTGGTTCAGATGTAGAGATCCGTCTTTTGAATAAGGAAAACCTGGGTTCAAGTTCAGCCTTTGAAGTCTACTAGTTCTATGAAGTTGGGTCAACCTCTCAGTGCCTCTATTAGTGTCTAATTTAAGTTACAAAGCAGGGGATGAGTGGCACTGCTCAAGGAAATTTCCTCACAGAGAGCTCCCCAAACCAATGAAATCACAGTTCTAAAACTAAAAAAAAGAACAGTTCACAGTTCCTGGTACATGGTGAGTTTAATAAATCCTTGTTGAATTTATGAGATGAAGAAAAATACAATGAACCAAGTTCTGAGTTTCAGAGGCAGAGGCACAGAGGCAGCTAGGTAGAGCAACTGGAGTCAGAAGACCTGAGTTCCAATCCAACCTCAGATACCAACTGTGTGACCCTGGGCAAGTCATCTACCTCCTTTCTACCTTAGTTTCCCCATCTGTAAAATAAGGATAATAATAATACCTACATCCCAGCGTTCTTGCAATGATAAAATGTTTGCAAAGCTCTTAACCCAGTGTTTGGCACACAGCAGGTGCTTAATAAATGTTTGTTGCCTTCCATTTCCTACCTGTCCCTTTATGAGAAGGTACATTTGGGCACTGGAAACAATTTCAGTTAGAAACTGTACAAGGACAAGAAGATTTGTGCCCTTTCAGGCAGGATTTTAGTTATTTTTTTAAAACTGGAGTTGACAATGGTTAGAAGAAAGAGAAATAGTCTTCCTGATTTTCACAAGTTTTTTCATTTTAGTTCATCATTGTCTGAACATTCACTCTGTGCCAATCATGAAGGCACGCCCTAAAAAAGTGGTCTGTGAACTTGTTTTTGAAATATTTTGACAATTGAATTTCTATATAACTGGTTTCTTTTGTAAAGCTATGCATTTCTTTTTCTCTTTTTGGAGAAGGGAAGGCAGTGCAATTGGGTCTAAGTGACTTGCCCAAGGTCACACAACTAGTAAGTGTTGTATCTGAGTGTGGATTTGAAGTCAAGTCCTCCTGACTCCAGGGCTGGTGTTCTATTTACTGCGTCACCTAGCTGCCGCTAAAGCGATGCATTTTATTTTATGCATTTAAGAACATTATTCTGAGAAGGTGTCCACAGGCTTTATCGGATTGCCAAGGGGGTCCATGACATAAAAAAATTAAGAACCTCTGCCCTTGAATGATAGATGAATAGCGGTTCATTCCTTCCAGGAGCTTATAGTCCAATAATTAGAACAAGAAAGGGCCATACAAAACTACATATTGCAAAGTAGAGTATGAAATTATGTGAGACAGTTATAAATGATGTGCAATAGAAATTGAGAAGAGGCAGGGGAATTAGGGAAGACTACATTGAAAAAATAGAATTTGAGCTGGACCCAGAAGGATGATCAGATTCCACCCGGGAGTGTTGGTAGAGATTTGAGATACAGGATATAGATGTGTGTAAAGTGAGGAATACATTTGGAGTCCAAATGAGATAATGTAGCTAAATCACTTTGGAAACCTAAAAATGTTATATAAATAGCTATTTTAATCTCTGAGGCATCCCAAAGATTTCTTTATAAGGCAATCCCCCTTCATGGACCTCACTATAAGGACAGCATAGTAAAGGAACAAGGCTTACTGATCATTTTAAAAAAATAATTAATTAATTAACTTTTTAGTTTTCAATATTTATTTCCATAGAATTTTGATTTCTAAATTTTCTCCCCCTCCTGCCCCAAATTGGCATGCAATCTGATACAGGTTCTACCACTCATGTTTTAGAGAAGGATTAGAACCAATTGGAGAAACCATGGGAAAAAAGAGACAGAAAAAATTGTATGCTTTGATCTGCATTCAGACTCCATAGTTCTTTTTCTGGATGTGGATAGCATTTCCCATCATGAATCTTTTGGAGTTGTCTGATCATTGTTTAATGACCGAGAGGCAGTTTGGCGTAGTCCATAGAAAATTGGCCTTAAAACAAGGAGTACTTGGGTTCAAATCCCACTTTTGACGTTCTAATCAACTCATTATCACTATAAATTACACAAAAGCTAATACAGTCACTGGTTGCTAACTTGTAACTTGTAATTTCTGGTGTCTGTCCTCATAATGGTCATGATCACTTAATCACTCAATGCCGAGCTGAAAAGAGAACACAGCTATCTTCATGTTACTCCAGGGGAACTTAGAAGGAAATAACTCTGTAGTCATCTATGGCTGATATTAAGTTGCCCAAAGGAAATACTTAGAACCAAGAGACAGCCAAATTATCTGAAATATTAATTGACATCCTTTGCCAATCCTGCCCAAAGGGAAAAATAGTTTTTCTGTTCTAGTCTTACTTTCTGTTTCTGTGTCCTTATATTCTCTTTCTACTTTCTCATCTCCTTTCATTTATTGCAATTATATTTTTAATTGAATCATTGCAGCTTAGAAGCTTCCATTCATTTTGCTCAGTGTGTTCCAACTTATGTGAATATTTCAGATAAGTAGATGAGAAGACATAGGAGAAGGAATTAGATATGTATTGCTCTAGACAGAGATTTAAAGTAGGAATGTTTTACATAAATTGTCATAACATCCTTCAGTTTATACAGCACATCTGCCGCTATTCCTCTTGCCCTCTGGGGAATTTAAATGGTGCCACATATGGCTTGTTGTTTTTTATCAGAGGATTTCTTAGAGGCAAAAAGACGACAGGTTATATTGATCTATATACACACCTTGAATATCAGTCCTGTCCTCACAGGTAGCTACTGAAATATGATGGATTAGGGGTTTGGCTTAGATTTTTAGGTAAGTCAACTTTGGGCAAAAAGCACTGCCCTATGTTCTCACCAAAGTGGTTTTAGCCAGTTTGAATATGAAGAGGCCAAGGTCAGATTTAGTGTACCTTGGCCAAGGTCATGAAGCAACTAACTGGTAGGAGACAGCCTTAGAGTAAAAGGAAAAAATAAGTCATTTTAGCTCACCTGGACAATTGCACTTTTGGTTTCAGAATGCGTCATTATCAGAATACCTCCTGGGGTAAAAACACCTGGTTACCATTGAAGTCAGAACTATTAGGCTTTTTACCTAAAAGGTAGGTAGGTAGATAGATATAGATAGATATACGCACATACTTAAATACACATATATACATATATACACACATACATATGTATATACACATAAATATATACATACACACTTAGATACATACATATTATATCTATATCTTTATATTATTAAATATTTACTCTTCAGTTTTACCTTTCCAAAAATGTAGGAGGAAAAATCCATTCCTTTTTGGGCCAGGATCTTTTTACATTCTTAAAAATTATTGAGGACCCCAAATTTTGTTTAGGTGAGTTATATCAATTGATGTCCCAACAACAGGTTTTCTGAGGGAAAATGTACACAGGAAATACTTTTAAGTTGAATTGATACTAACATTTTTGCTTCATCATTTTATTAAATCTAGACAAGCAACATAGCAACAAGTCAAGCCCTGATTCGTAACACCGATTTCCAAGATGTAAATGCTGACAATAAAAATTTAACAAATCAGAGTGTGTGAGCTTATTCGAGCTGGCTCTAGCACACTACTGGATCTCTTGGTATCTATAATAAATAGCTCAGAATCTACTTAAAAAGATGATATGGGATATAGGATTTTAGAGTTTCAAGGAATCTTCAGTAATCAGTGTTCATTGTACAAATGAGAAGACTGAGGCCCCAGAGAAGTTAGTAAGTCACAAGTAACCTGCAGAGCTCTCTGGGGCAGAAAATAGTAGACTCTGAACTTAAACCCAGGTTCTCTGACTCTAAAATCAATGTGCTTTTCACTATCCCATATTGCCATCCATGTTTATGATACAAGGTTGAAATGATAAAAGGCTAAAGAGAGATGCAAAACTATGAGTTTATAGGAGAAACTGTTTTCAGTTAACTCCTACACTAAGTGGCCCTGGACACTTTTGAGTTACTGGGTCTGGTTCTTATGGTCTCCCCTCCCTTCCTTTTCCTTTCCTTGCCCTTTCCCCTTTCCCCACTTCCTTTCCCAAGTGTAAACTCTCATTTCTTGTTGCTGTCTGAGTGTGGCTTCCCATATCATTCTGCTCCTCCCACTTTTTAATTTTTCAGCTGTTCATCTTCTCACTGAATACTAATGCTTGCTAAGACTGTGTGTAGAGTAAGAGTCAATAGCCTCTTAATGAGAGAGGAGAGGTTCTGTGAGTAGAACGAATGAGAACTGAAGTGCACGGACTTTATATCTGTTTTGACTACTTATAAACCTTCCTTTCTGATTTTGACTGTTACATCTATTTGAGATTATTGGGTAAACACAGCTCCAGATATGCAAAATGTTCACTTCCACACTTTTGCATCCTATTGAGTACTTAGTGAGGTACAAAGCACTCAACCATACCTGTTCAATGAATCGATGCATTTGCAAACAGATTTTAAATGTCAGGGCTCAGATTTATAGTCTCTATATTATCGTAATCCCTATTTCCATTTCCCACAACAGAAGTTAAAGGAATACCTATCACATACCCAAAGGACTCATCAAAGTCCCGTTTCCAGGGAACAAGGCTTTTTTTTCTTCTGTGTTCCTTTAATATCATTCAGCGTTTTTTGTTCTTGGAAGTGCTCCTCTCTTTGCTCAGCTAATGCTCTCTCTCAGGTTCTTTGGGAGTGCACCTGCCTCCCTGTCTGGATTCTCTGATGTGGAGATTTAATGGTGAACAGAGGCAGAAGGAAAGCATCTATTTGTCTTAGAGTTTTACTCCCAGAAGAGAGAGCTAGCTTTGATCAATGGATCCTGGCTGCAGTTACCCTGAGTTACTGGCCACAGAAGTTTCACCACAAACAGGTTTCAAAGGAGCTACCTTGCCCATAAATAAAACTTAGGAGGAAAACAGAAAATGTGTTGGTTCACGGTTACTGTGGCATTTTGCTGGGAAGAAATGTAAGAGAAAGCCAGAAGGCTCTGTGGGAAGTGGAGGAAAGAGGATGCGTTTGAGGGCAAGTGTTGGTAAAAGCACGATTTCAATGAATCCTAACCACAGGTTTGTAACACTTCAAGGTGATCCCAGTGATCTCAAAGGGTACTGTTAATTTCTCCAAAATTTTGACACACATACACACACACACACACAGATCTATCTATCTATCTATCTATCTATTCACATATATACATATACTATACCCCAACAGAAATGCATTTTAATTCATTTGATTAAAAATCCATCTAAATAGCCTTTGTTGTTGGTTGGGAGGGAGAGGGAAGGAAGTGGTGATACAATCAAAGAGGTAATGATGATTTAAGAAATTTTTTCTTTTGAGGCAATTGGGATTAAGTGACTTGCCTAGGAAGGGTCACACATCTAGTAAATATCTGAGGCCAGCTTTGAACTCTGGAATATGAGTCTTCCTGACTCCCAGCCTGACACTCTACCCACTGTGCCACCTAACTGCCTCCCTCACCCCCTCCTTTTTTAAAGAAGACTTTCAGTCAGAATCCTGTTTTGGGAGAACTAAGGTTCAAGGTTAAAAAGAATGGAAGTAGAATGGGAAAGTGCTGAACAGGAAATCCTGCTACCTGAACTATGGTCCCAGCTTACTTGATGAATAAACTTGGGCAAACAGCTTGACCTTTTAGGGTCTCAGTTTCTTTCTTTGTAAAATAAGATGGCTGTAAAATGAGGCTAGATGACTTCTCAGATCCCTCCTAGTTCTAACATTGATTCTGTGATGCTCTCAGTGACTTACCCAAGGTCACACAATGAGGAAGGCATCCTGAAATGACTGGAGCCTGGCAATCCTGACTTGAAACCGAGAGCTCTCTCCATTGCAGAAATGAGGCTCAGTCTGTGAGAAAGATCTTCTAGAGATGTCTTTGGAGACCTTTGAAATTCTGGGATAGAAAAAAGAGTGGGGCAGGATGAGAGGTCCTGCAGTGCTGATGGTGGTCTATAGATTGTCATCACTTAAACTCTTTAAGGGTACAGAGATATCAGAAGCAGGTTTGAGGTACTTTTATATCAGATAACTTGATTTCTCTGTGTATGTATGTATGTGTGTGTGTTTGTGTGCATGAGAGAGAGACAGAGAAAGAGAGAGAGACAGAGACAGAGACAGGACAGAGAGACAGAGACAGAGACGTTGAGGCCTCAGTTTTGTTCTAGATAAAAGGCAAAGGTAAAGAGTGGCTTGGTGTGGTGATAAGTAATTCAGGTTCATGCCAACCAAATGAGAAGGGACTCTATGCTCCTCAGTTCTTAGCACCCATCATGCATCTGAGTCAGCCTGATCTTGGACACGCAAATGAATCAAGGGGACAAAGCCCAGGTTGGCCAGACAGCCCCTCCCCAAGCCTTCTGTTTGTTCTCTTCCTTCCAAGGAGGATTAGTGCTATCTTCACAGTCCAGTTAGCTTCAGACTAAGCTCTATGAATGGCACTGTGGGGTGGAGGTGGGTATATGAAAGGGTGAAGAACGAAGATGCCTAAATCCATCTGGTCCCTTTGTGGCACGGCATATTGGGGTGTTATTATTTTCCTTTTTTCTTCTCTTTTACCCATTCTCTCCTTCCTCCTCCTCAGAGGACCTGGGTTTTAAATCAAGCTCTGACACTTATTACTTGGGTGACCTTGAGTAAATCATTCAATTTCCCCACCCATAAAATGAGTGATTTGGACTAATCTCTATGGTTGCTTTCAGCTCTAAGTCTGTGATTCCATAATCTCTTCCTCTCCTCACTCCTAGTTATTTGGCTAGCATAATTGTGGGAAGGTAAGGAAGAAAGCTACGGTTTTAAAGCCAGAAGTCCCTGTCTAGTCTAAAAGATCCTACCCTCTCCTTATCTTTATCATTTCCTTTGGACCCATCATTCCTCCCAAATATGGTGCCTCATTATTTTCTTTAGAAAAGTGCAGATTGGCCCAAGGTCCTTGTTGGGCTGCAAGTCTTTTCAGTGGTCTTCATTGGTGTTCACTTGGGTTTCCAGGTTATTATTGCGACAAACCAATGTGGTAGGCCATGGGTGTCTAGGTCAACTCTAACCACTAAACCATCCTGCCTTTCAGAGGCTCGGGATACTCATTTGGGAAATAAGAGGGTTAGCATATATGCTTTCCAAAATATTTTCCTGTTCTAGTATTCCATGAGTCAGTGTATACTCAGAAACAGTGAATGCTGAATCTATTGTTAGACGTCTGTAAGGAAGAAAACTTGGTAGCCAATGAACTGACCTTCTTATCTGTTGACCCTGTAAAAAGAGCCTGAAATTATGGATGAAATTGTAGCTGGTATAAATAAAAGCTCAGTATCTCGAAAGCACAAAATTTAAATAGCTATGAGATCTAACTTCTTCGTGGGATTTGGGAAAAGCATGGAAAAATGAAGTGTTGTTTAGAATGTGCCCAAGCCTCCTGTGCAGATTTAGGGCAGAATCAACCAAATCTCCTTTTATTGCTTCTTGTTATTTACCAAGTTTAGCCAGAAGCTAGGAAATGTGTGTTTGGCAGCTAAGTTGATCTGTGACCTTCAGTGCGACACATTACCTTTCCTGGGTCTCTTTTCTTCATCTGTAAAATGAGTCAAGTGATTTCAGAGATTCCACTCAGTCCTAAAATTCAATGGATATGTGTATGTGCATATGTACGTGTGTTTACATATATGTGTGTACATTGGGATATATCTACATGTACACGTGTGTATATTTGTATGTATGTATGTATATGTATCTCTAGGTACACACATATATCCAGAGCTCCATTGCTTTTCTCTAAAACTCTATAGGTGTTTTGGGTATGTGTGCATGTGTGTGTGCATATACATGCACACATACATATGTACGTACATACATGTATATGTGTGTGCATATCTGTATGTTTATACACACACATACACACCAAAAGTACCTACAGAGCTTTAGAGAAAGATCATGAGGCTCTGATATGTCTCCGTGTATGTGATATTTTATGTGTACGTATATGTATGTATGTGGGGTAGCTAGGTAGCACAGTGGATAGAGTACTGGACCCAGAGTCAGAAAGACTCATCCTCCTGAGTTACTAGCTGTATAACTCTGGACAAGTCACTTAATTCTGTTTGCCTCAGTTTCCTCATCTGTAAAATGAGCTAGAGAAGGAAATGGCAAACCCCTCCAGAAAACCCCAAATGGGGTCACAAAGAGTTGGACATGACTGAAACAACTGAACAACAAATGTATGTGTCCATATGTGTATATGTATATTATACACATACATGCATACACACATATACATATGTACATACAGAGACAAAGACAGAGACAGGCAGACAGGCCCTATTACTGTTCCCTAAATCTCTAAATATGTCTAGTTATTTTTTCATAAGAAGATGAAAACCCAAAGCTCAGATAAAAATGTTGAGGAGCTCAAGATCCCAGTTTGTTGTGGCAGAGATGGGCCTAGATCTCAGGTCTTCTGAGTTTCAGACCACTAACTTAACCTTATTTTGTCATTCCTTATTTCCTTTTTGAAAACCAGTTGCTTTAGTCGTGTGAAAGCCTGTTTCATTACTCGTATTTTACCCTTCCAATAGGGAGACTGCCCTAGGGGGGAGGCAGGAACTAGACTTTTTGGGCCACGTTCCCAAATAGTGACTGCTCAGTGACTTTGTCTGGAGCCAAGCGCCACCTCATTGATGTGCTAGTAGGACATGATGTTAGACCAGGTCTCTTATGACTCTTTCTTTGTTTTCTTCCAGATTTACAGAGTTTTTGGACCCATTCCAGAGAGTCATCCAGCCAGAAGAGATCTGGCTCTATAAAAATCCATTGGTGCAATCAGACAATATACCAACACGCCTCATGTTTGTAAGTATTGGGTGACTTCATGGAACATTCAATAGCCCTCTAAATTCTAAATCAAATTATTTTTTTGTATTTGTGTTTCTAACCTCTGCTAAACAGATCTGGGAAAACTGGATAGGAATAAAAGCTTATGAACTCCATTTAATTATAAACATATAATCCCAAAGTTGGAAGGGATCTGATAAGTCATTGAATTCAAAATTATGAGTGAGCTATTAGGGTAATATAATAAATAGTAACTACTCAGTGCTCCAGGAGACAGCACAGTATAGCAGAGTGCACGGTGCATTGGCCTGAGACTCAGGAGACTTTGGGTCTGGTACCACTCACTAGCTATGAGACCTTGGACAACTCACACCACCCCACTTCCACCTGAGCCACAGGCCATAGTTTCTCTTTTCTTAGTTTGGACCTAAGATTTCATGGGTCCAGAGAACTATTGTCATGCAAACTCACTTTACTGATTGTAACACCATGCACAAGCAGCTTCCCAAAAGAATGTTACTGTGAATAGCTTTTAAGGTTCTGATTACACAGTATAGTGAACACTCCATTTATTCCATAACAAATCAAGGCAAACATTCACAACAAATCACAATATAATATTCACAACCTTACATCTTATCACAGAAAATCACAATATAGTGTTCACAACAGCTTAACATTAGAATGGCCACATGGTTTTCACCAAAGTGGTCACAGTATTAATAATAAAGAACAAAAGAATAATTATCTGATATCGCTGAGGGGGGTTGCCTCCTCACTCAGTCATTCAGTCATCTCACAATACAGTAGTCAATCTTCCACTCATGAGGCAATCATAAGTTAACTTAATCATCACTTATTCAGATTCACACTTACTAAGTATCATTAATCACTAAATACAATCATTAGAAAATTACACAACCCCCTCCCTCCCATCCCTCGGTCTCTAGTAAACTTCAATTTCAGCACACATTCAATATCCATGGAGAGGCGTTTCCTTCATCTTGACTCGGGGTGGTCTCTCAGATTCCCTGGATCCCTTTCCATGGTCCCAGCTCCTACCTGAATCCACCAGTGACCTGGATTCAGAGGCAGACAGCTCCCAAGTTCTTGTCCAGTCCTCCAGGCAGTTCTTGTTACACAGTGAAGTTCACAGGGTCCAGCACATCTCAAAACCTTCACAACTTCTGTTGCCAGGAACTCAAGGATCGACTAAGCCACAAACAAACAAAGTCTTATTGCGGTCATGCTTCTTCAGTCCTCCAGCAGTTCAGCTGGCCCTAGGACCCAGAAGAAATCTCAGCCTTCCAGGCAGCCTTCTTGGTAGCAACTTCAGCCTTCACTAGATTCTGGTCTCAAGAAAACTCTAACTCAATTCTCAGTCCAGCAAGTAGCAGCCCAGCTTCCAGATGCTGGGAAAATTCTTCCTCCACCAGGAGCCTGCCAGGAAGAAAATTCTAATACTTCTGACTGTCAGCTTTCTGGGGTTCTTCTTACACACACACACACACACACACACACACACACTGGCTTCCTGTCTCAGCCAACCCCTTCCTGTTATGTCAGCAACAGGAGACAGAGTTCACACCTCCTGTTTCTTTCACAGAGGTACTTAGCCCTTAGTTACTAAGGACTAAGTACCTGCTTACTTGACATAACAAAAAAGTGGTCTTCACATTTAAATTAATTACCATTACATTGATACATATCTACAGCTCAATGATTTCATCCAGAGTTGCCTGAGGTACTGAGAAGTTAAGGGATTTGCCCCAGATCACACAAACTAGAATATGCCTGAGGCAGTTAAACCATAATTTTGCTTAAACCTTTTATTAATCCATTTTTTTTTGTTTATTCATTCATTTTTGGGGGGAGAAGACCAGACCTGTGATTTCATTGGCATAGGGACTTTTTGGTAAGGAAACCCCCTTTACCAATGTAGATTGGCACCTACTCTGTAATGTGTAATTCAGACAGTTGGTACACCAGTGAGACGTCAGAGCCAGGCCTTTGATCTCAGATTCTTTTGACTGGAAACCAACTTTCTATCCACTCAACCATGTTGCCTTTCAGCATCATTTGTTAACATTATTTGATGAATTGCATTCCGTGGGGACCATAAGATTTAGTGTGGATCTATAAAAACACAGTTAATGAAGTGTGTAAATGTCTAATACCTATAATACAAAAGTGAAAATTATTTTTCAGTACATGTCTTCCTTCTGGCAAGGCCAACTCTCCAGTCGCTAAACCATGCTGCCTTCCAGGGGCTTAGTTTACTCATCTGTGAAATGAGTGGGTTAAGATACATGATTTCTAAAGTCTCTTCCCATTTGAGTGTTCCATGAGTCTGTATGTACTTGAAGACAATGAATGTTGAATCTCTTCTTTGTGTCTGTAACCCTGTAAGAATAGCCTGAAATTACGGATGAAATCGTAGCTAATATAAATAGAATTTTAGTATCTTCAAAGCACAGAATTTAAATAGTACGTGTATCTTAATAACTAAAAGGTCTGAAATTCGCAAATCCCCCAACGGACCAAGGGAAATCATTTATTTACTTATTTGTTTGCTTCCTTTTTAAAAAAACTTTATTTATTTGTTTTTAGTTTTTAGCATTCACTTCCATAAGATTTTGAGTTCTGAATTTTCTCCTCCTCCCTCTTCACACCCCCTTTCCAAGATGGCATGCAATCTGATAGAGGCTATACATATACAGTCATATTACACATATTTTCACATTAGTCGTATTGTAAAGAATTAGAACAAATGGGAGAAGCCACGAGAAAGAACAGAGAAAGAAAGAGAGAGAGAGAAAGAAAAAGAGATAGAGAGAGACAGAGAGACAGAGAGAGAGAGAAAGAAAAAGAAAGAGAGAGACAGAGAAAGAGAGAGACAGAGAGAGAGAGAAAGAAAAAGAGAAAGACAGAGAGACAGAGAGAGAGAGAAAGAGAGAGAGAGGGAGAGAAACAGAGAAACAAATAATTTGCTTTGATCCGCACTCTGACTCCATAGTTCTTTCTCTGGATGTGGATGAGTCTTTTGGAATTGTCTTAGATCCTTGCATTGCTGAGAAGAGCTAAGTTTATCAAAGTTAGTCATCATACAGTGTTGCTATTCCTGTACTCAGTGTTCTAGTTCAGCTCACTTTACTCAGCATCAATTCATGGATGTCTTCCTAGGTTTTTCTGAAATCTATCTGCTTATCATTTCTTATGGAACAATGGTATTCCCTCACATTCTTATACCACAATTTGATGAGCCATTCCCCAATTGATGGGCATCTTCTCAACTTCCAATTCTTGGTCACCACAAGGAAGAGTTGCTATAAATATTTTCATACATGTGGCTCCTTTTCCCATTTTTACCATCTCTTCAAAAATCTCTTTGGAATACAGATCTAGAAGTGTATTGTTGGGCCAAAAGGTATGTACAGTTTTATAGCCCTTTCAGCATAGTTTCAAATTGTCCTCCAGAATGGTTGGATCCAAGCAAATTTTTGCATCAGTAGAAGTTCCCTGTCCTAAAGATGAGGAAATTTATAAATCTTGAGATCCAGGACAAAAGTCTTCCGTTTGTGACTACATTTGGAGGAGGAAGAATGATGTCTTTTGGATCTTGTCCTCTGTCCTTTCTTCCATATTATTTATCAATCCTGGTTTTACCTCTGCATAGCCATCACTGTTCCCATTCTCTGCTTCAGGGCTGGGTGGAAAAATACCAGAAATAGATGTTAGGAGGTTTTATTTTTTTTCTCCCTCTTTTCTCCTAGACTGATGTATATAGATTGTGTTTAATTTTCAAGGAGTTTAATTTTGAAGAGTGAAGACCTCAGTTCAAAATAACCCACTAATTTACACCTTGAATTCTGCCAACTTTCCTATGGTGGATGAAATTTTGAGTTGAAAACAAACAAACAAAACTACTTGTTACATATCACACAAAGACTATTTCTATTTATACAGCATTAAACCCCATGCCACTAACTGCCAAAGTGATTGAGCCAGATGCTTTAAATGCCTCTACAGAAGATAATTTTGCGTTTAAGAAAGAAAAAAAAAGCACAACAAAACATCTTTGGTTTTCTTGATGAGATCACTTTAATTAGTGATAATTGGAATAATCTTTGTATATGGGAACTCACTCCATGCAAGCATAAAACAATCACTTCAATTGATTTCTGATAATTACTTTCCATCCACAAAGAAAAGTTGAATTTCATAGAGAAGATGAGGAGTCTGTTGTGGAGACTATATTTTGTTTTGTTGTGAGCCCTGTGTTTGGGCATCTTTTCATTTCAATGTGACAGGTTATCTTGAAATCAAAACTTTTTATCATGTCTAATCAAATCAGTCTTATTGCTTTAATCAGACAAACCTTGTATTTGTCATTTATCTCCATTTCAGGACTCTCAAGCTGTAAAACATAATTTGGGCATTAATTTCCATGCCAGATTGGTGGAAATTTGTTACAGAGTACTGGATTTATTAACAACGGACTTTTTGAAGTCTAGAGACAAAAGCCATGAATATTCTAGCTTCAGACATAAATAAGATGGGGGCACATTTGCATGTTGGCAGCTAGGAGCGAGGAAGCACTAAAGAGGTTTTTCAGTGTTGCATTTTTTCAAGGGATAGAAGTGTATTCAACTTGGTTGTGTCTCGGGCTCTTTTAATGAAATAAGTTCAATCTCCATTTTGTTAATACGAGTTGATGAATTTGATTCAGTTGGGCCCACAAGATATAGTGTCTATCTATAAAAACACAATCAATGCAGGGCATAAAATTATACCTATTTTATAAAAGTGAAATTTATTTTTCAGCACATAAATTAAATCTGGTCTTCTGGGTGCCATTAATAGAAACAGTATTAAAGATATTCTTTCTGCCTTTCATAGACCCTTTCTAATATCCTTGATGTGGAGCGGTCAGATTTATAATTAATAGGACACATTTTTAACAATTGTTTAATTCTCTCCAGGAGCTCTGAATGTCTTTATGTAATGCCTTAGTAACTAGCCATATGGCCAACTGATTAAGAAAAAGAAGCAAATCAAAACTAGAAGAAATGATAAAGATAAGAAGAGACCAAATATGATTTAAGACCTTTGATCCAACTTATTGCACAAACTTTTGAATCCAATCTATCGACATAAACTTTTGGTTCAAAGAAATGGGACATGGGCAAAAATAAAGAGAGTTAACTCAATAACTATTTCTTAGAGAAGTATAACCAATGCAAAACAGCCACTGCAGTGAAAAGATCACGAGTCCATATGCTGCCTGAGGCAACCAGTACTTGATTTCCTGGCCAACTGCAGAGATAGAGCCAGCTAAAGGTAACATTGGGTTAGGGGATAAGCATATTTGCAAATTATTATAGGATATAACATAGGATTATAATTAATTATAAGTAATGCAATTATAATTAGTATAATATAATATAATAATATGTAATATAATATAATATAAAATAATTATAGGATATAAGAAAATATGAGAAATGTTGCCTACTAAAACAGTGACAAGCAGTCAAGGAGAAAAGAAACCCGCTAAGCGTTTCTAGGAAGGAGAACAACAAATAGAGGTGATATGGAACAGATGTACTAGTATTTCCAAAGTCTTCTATTTTATCAGCAGTTGGATTCCATCCTCTCGATATCCTATGTAAGTGGCAATAGAATTTAAGAAAAGTGTTTAGACCTCACAGCTTCTGTCCCGGAGCTAATACAATTTTCAAGGCCTCCAGACACCATTTTGTAAGACCTTTTGGAGAAGAGATTTCTAAAGGATGGACAAGAGTATGGGTGTAGCTATTTCCAAAGAAAAGCAACTGAAAAGAGCTTAGTAACTGCTCATCCAGATCCAACATTCTTGTGTCTATATAATCTATATGAGAATTGTTTATACACTGAGGATGTCCCAGATGACAGTTTGTGAAGGCAGCCGGCCAGTTTGTTCAGACGCTCTTCTATAGCTATTTTCATCTTAACAGTAACACAATTACTAGAAAACTATAGAAACGTCAATGTGTCTGGCATTTGTTGATTGCAAGAGGCCATTTGGTTCACTACAATAAAATGTAGTTTTATTGGCTCCTCTCAAGCAAGGTAACTCCCATAAATATGTTAAAATCATGCATGATGCCAAGAACATGGAGATAACTTTATTATATGATCTACTGAGTACCAACTTCAAGCGAGGCACCATAGAGGGAAACATATGCTCACCAAAGGTGATGCCCATTGCTATGGAGAGGGCAGGGGGAAAATGAATTGCATATTCTTATAGTGGTTCTCAGATATGGATGATGTTGTATTCATTTCATCAATCCCTAGAACAGGTATCTAAGTGAGATCTGTAGTTACACAAAAGAGCTTGGCTTTGCCTAGTGCTATCCTGGTGTCTGTGAAGATCCAGAGGAAGGCAGTCAGTGCATTGGCTGGTTCCTCCATGAAAGGCTTAAGGAAAGAGAGAGATTGCACATTGTGATCTGCACTGGTCGAAGGACTACATGTGCCACAGATCACAGATATGTTGAAACAGAGGACCTAAGAAATAAATATATTGGCCTCTTATACTTATTTAAAGTATTTCTATTGAAACATAAATGTCCTAAATAAAGTATATTTTGAGTGCAGCTTGAGTTGACCCACAGTTTTTTTTTTCCCCTACTTGGGTAAATTAACATGTCCATTTTAAAATTTGGGGCTCCTTTCCTATTTCCCTTTCCAATCACCTTCCCCCTTCCCTTTCCTTTCTCCTCTCCTCTCCTCTCCTCTCCTCTCCTCTCCTCTCCTCTCCTCTCCTCTCCTCTCCTCTCCTCTTTCTCTCTTATTGGCCTGGTATTTCCCAAATGATATAATGGATAATTTCTCAACAATCTTGGCCTAGGTAACGTGCATGATATTACAACAGTATCATCCAACAGTAAAGTTATTTTGATAAAATTTTATTAAGTAGCTACTGAACTGTCCACTAGGAGGGTAACAGTAGATGAAAGACATATTTCCTGCCCTCATGGAGATTGCAGTCTTGAAGGGGGGAGGGAAGAAGACATAGAATGGTGACACCAAATAATATATGATAAATAAGGCTATTACTGAAGTACAAAATGAAGTGCTATGCTCGGCCTGAGGGGGGCAGTTTTTGTTAGCAAGGGTATAGAAAGGACAGATCAGATAAAGCTTCATGGAGGAATCAGAACTAGGAATGTAAAAGATGAATAGCAACTCAGTAAGTGATGGGAAGGAGGACATTTATGACATAGGCAGCAATGGGAGCAGGGAGGTAGAACACAGGGCATGCTGTAGGAAAGAGTCCTTCAGTTTAGCTACACCCTCAAGTATGTGGAGAGGATTAACCTAGAAAGCTAAGATGCTACCATATTGTGCATGCCTTGAATGCCAGGCAGAGGGTTTGCTTTCTCAGCAAAAGTTGGGAGTTGTTGAAGATTTTTGAGCAGAGGAGCAAAGAAAGAAGTAATCTCAAGGATCATTTGCTGTTTCAGTAAAGCTTTCTGCTGAGTAAAAACACCTTTGCAAAAATGTGAAGAATCTCTGATTTTGTTGGTATAGGGAACTCTTTGGCAATTCTCTCCATCTATGCAGATTGCAGCCCTCAGTGATTATTAAATTTTGAGGGCTGTCTGAGGCACATTAAGGTTAGGTGACTTGTGCTGGCTCACTTACCTAGGAAGTGTCAAAG
Organism: Pseudochirops cupreus; assembly: GCA_028627135.1. Taxonomy (NCBI): domain Eukaryota; kingdom Metazoa; phylum Chordata; class Mammalia; order Diprotodontia; family Pseudocheiridae; genus Pseudochirops; species Pseudochirops cupreus. Next base: position 506,486,087 of record CM053582.1, read on the forward strand.
GCTGGATTGAGACCCAGGGCTTCCTGAATCTACACCCTTCTCACTGCCACTAAAAGTATGGTTTACTTTCATCCTAAAAGAGGCTGCACTCTGTAGAAAGGCAGCAGAGGATCAGAGGAAATTTTTTTGATGCATTCATTGTATGCCCCTCCTTTTGTCAGGAAAGAGAGAGAGTACTTTCTTTTCTTATTCATATTCACAAAACCTCAGTTGACATTTTCCATGCTATTCCCAAGCTGTCAGTAGCCTTTATGGAAGACATGCCTTTTGTTTTAAAGGGGTCATAATTCTTATCTGAGTGCAAGATGTATCAGAAAGTCTCCAGTACCTCCATTAAGGATTTATCAGGATTTACTGGGGAAGAGACTTTTTGATGATGCCTTTAGTATTAGCCTGTCTGGTAGAATGTCCAGCTCAATGATTTCCTTGGTATGAAATCAACAAACCCATGTATATTTCTAGATATATCTAAAAATAAATTTCTTTATTCTTACATATCTTTTTTAACTAAAAAAATCAAGATATCTTCTGCGTACTTTTTTATTACAAATCAGAAGATACATTATTACCGACTTAGCCAGAAGATAAATGATTATTATTGAATATTACTATTATTATTAATAGCAAGCATTTATATGGCACTTTAATATTTTTGGGGCTCATTTGATCCTCATAAGAACCCAGTGAAGTATTTAGTATCATCCTAATTTATAGAAAAAGAAAATGAGGCTGAGAGATTATTTGCCCAAGGTCATATCGTTAGTATCTGAGGCAGGCTTCATACTCAAGATATTCCTAACTTTTAAGTAAAACACTCTATCCACTGCTTTACATAATTGTCTATTGATCCCTTTGATTATAATTCAGAAATAATATTTTACATTTAGGGATAAGGTACTTCCTAAAAAGACAAATATGAAATTGATGTGTTTAAAAAATTGAGGAAATATTGGCGAAGGAATATTATGATAGACAATTTAATTTTTATACTTAAGATTCGTAGAATGTTAGAGCTGGAGGGCACCTGAGAGAGATCATTTAGGCTCTTAAAAAATCAAAGCTATTTTTACTTTTCTTTGTGATGTGATAAAATTACTTGCCAGAAGCAGAGAATATTCCTGAGGTGCAGTCTACAATTGCAAAGATAATTTTTATACACTCTTTACAACATGCTTTTTGATTGAATACTTGAAATCAACTAGGGGTTCTTAATGGTCCCATTTGTCATTCACCCCAGGGGAAAGTTCACCCTGTTTAGCATTTATACATAATTTGCAACTGCTGCAAATAATTACAATAAATTCTTCACACAGGGACTCCTTCCCTTTTCCTTTCTTTTATCCCCTTTACCTTTAACACCACTGAATGCCAGGGTATTTCCAAAACAGTCCAGATGGTAGAATACAGCAAATCAGTATCCTGGAGGAATGGCCAACTTTCTACTTGTAGAAAATGTCTCAAAACTTATGTTGCCACTACCTTTTCTTGTTTAGTCAGTGAACTCCTAGAGTCAGGCTCAGTTGCTTACGTAGGCATGCACAAATCAAATTTGTTAATTAGTGGGGAAGCTGTTTACTCTACACCTGTGGCCTTCTCATCCAGACTCCGTGGTAACCCTGGGCCCTCATTCATAACCGAGGGCACAAGTTGCCTAGAGCTTATATTTTTCTACTCCTGTTTACCCAGCGAGAAAGCACAACTACACCATTACAATGTCCCCAGATGATCTGAAGAGAATAGATAACAATTTTTTGTCAGGAAAAGAATGAAGTGACCAGATAAGTATTTTTCTCTTCTATTACTTAGAATGAAATCATGCAGTGCAAAGCACAGAATAATTAAAATGTAGAATCAGGATGTAATTAATGTATCTCTTGCTATGGTGAGAAGCTATAGGACATAATGAAGATAGACAAAGTGGTTCTCAACCTGTGGGTCGCAACCCCTTTGGGGGTCAAACGGGATTGCCTAAGACCATAGGAAAACACATATTTCCAATGGTCTTAGGAACCAAGACACTGCTCCTCTACCCCTCTCCAGGCACGTCCGCCCACATGCAGATACACCCACATATGAGTATTAAAGGGGCGCAGCATTAGGAAGGTTGAGAACCACTGAGATAGAGGGTCAAGCTTGCATTCAGAACACCTGGATTCAGTGCCTGCCTCTGATGTATACTAGCTATGTGGGTATCAATGCCTCTAGACAGCTCTCTATGACCCAGGTTCTTAAATATTTTTGTGTGAGTCATGGATACAACCTACAGGTAATAATAAACTGTATTCTGTATCCTGCCACATGAGTGAGCCTAGCTTCCCATTTAGTTGCTGTTCAGTGTACTAGTATGGTAATTTATTAAACAGTTGTGAAAGGATTAATCTGAGTCAGTCAGCTAGCATTTTTTAAAGCACCTACTATGGACCTGGCATATTGTTAAACACTAGAGATAGAAAGGAAAGTAAAACATAGTCACTGCTCCCAAAGACCTCACAGTCTGATGAATCATGCAAGCAACTATGTGTAAATAAGACATATAACAGGCTAAAGTGAGGATTATCTTAGAGGGAGCTATTAACAGTTGGGGGCGCAGGGAAAGATTTTTTATAGAAGATGCAACATTACTTGAGACTTTAAGGAAACCAGGAAAACTAGGAGGTGGATATGAGGCAAAGTGTCAGGCATGGGAGACAGCCAGTGAAAGTGCCTGAAGTTAGGAGATGGAATTGTCTTTTCAAGGAAAAGCAATGAATCGAGTGTCACTGTATCACAGTATGTGTAGGGGAGTAAAGTGTAAGAAAGCCGAAGAATGGGAAGGGGTCAAGTTATGAAAGACATTGAAAGCCAAGCAGAGCATGGGGTTAGCTGTGGGGCATAAAATACAAAGAATGAGCTAATCTCTATTCCTTAGGAGCTGACATTCTTGTGGGAAGAGACAAGAAATGCCTCAATATTTCTCTCTCCCTGCGAATCTTCTTCTAGAGAGTAGAAAACCACTTGTCCATTCTGCAATAGAAATGAACATAAGGCAGTTATGGAATAAGGCTACTGATAGCTGAGGGGATCAAGAAAGGTTTCATGTGGAAGATGGTGCTTCACTGAGTCTTGAAGGAGGAGAGAGATTCAGTGAGGCAGAGATGAAAAGGAAGTGCAGGAACGCCAAGATCTGGCCACACGTTGGACATGATATGGAGTCAAGGAAGGTAATGAATCAAGGAAGACGCAAAGGTTATGAATGTGGGAGAAAGAAAGTATGGTGGTGCCTTAAATTGAAATAGGATATTTTAACAGAGTGTGAGTTTGGGAGGGCAAGATGATAAATTCTGTTTTGGGTATACTGAGTTTCAGATATGTGGAGCACTCAGTTTGCCATGTCTAGTAGGCACTCATTCACTCAGCTTGCATATATTAAGCATCTATTATGTGGTAGGCTTTCTGATATAGGACAAAAACTCAAGTCAGAGACTAGGGCTGGATATGGAAATTTGCCAGTCATGTGAATAGAAAGGGGTAGAGAAAGAAGGGAATCCAGGACAAAGCTTTAGGGAACACTCACAGTCTAGGATAGGGTTATGGATGATGACTGAGAGAAAGCAGATAAATTGGAGAACAGGGAGTAGTATCACAAAAACCCAGAGATAAGGTCCAGGAAGCAGGGTGGTCTTCAGTGTTAAATACAGCAGAGACAGACATCAAGAAGGATGAAGAGCTGGTAATCAAAAGATCTTTAAGAAACTTTGGAAAGAGCAGTTTCAATTGAGTAATGAAGGTGACAGCTAGTTTCAAAACCAAGACACTTGAAAGACATAATTTCTGTAGGCATGAGTGACCAGCTTGTCTTTCTACCCCAGTGTGAAAACTCATCTCAGAATTTCATAGAATTTTGAGAACTGGAAGGGACCTCAGTGGCTACCTAATTCTACCCCTTTGTGGAAGGCATCTCTAGTATTGCAGAATGGACAAGTGGTTTTCTACTCTCTATTAGAAGATTCGCAGGGAAAGAGAATCAGCATACTCCACTTTGGGTCAGTTCTCATTATTAGCATCTCTTTGTAACTTCTGACCATTGCCCCTGATTCTTTCCGTGAGTCCAAAGAGAATAAGTATAATCCCTCCACCACATGGAAGTCATTCAAATACTTGAAGACAGTTATTATGTCTTTACCCTACTTCTAGTTTTCTCCAGGCTAAGCATGCCCTCAGTTTTCATTTGACCCTATATGTCATGGACTTGAGACCTTTCATCATCCTCTTTGTCTTTCTCTGGATTACTGGAATCCTTCTTAATGTCCTTCTTAAACTGTGGCGCCCAGAACTGAACATCGTATATCAGTTGAAGTCTGATGAAGGCAGAGTTCAGTGGGAATGCTTGGAAATTACGTTTTTCTTTTGCAGCCCAAGTTTACGTGAACTTTTTTGGCTGACTTATTACATTGCTAGATCGCATCAATTGTGTGGTCCATTAAAACCACTAGACTGTTTTTCAAAACAGCTGATATCTGGCCACTTGCTTCCCATTTGTATTTGTGAAGTTAATGTGTGTGTATGTGTGTGTGTGTGTTTGTAAGTCTAAGATTTTTCACATTTATCTCCATTGAGTTTTATCTTCTTAGATGCAACTTGAATTTTCAAAGGATTGAATTCAAAGGAATTAAAATCAAACTCACTGGCTTCGAGTTAGCAAACTTTTTCTCTTTCATTTTTTGGAAATTCCGGCACCATTTGCTCTTCTCTAGTCTTGTGGCTCTGCTCCCATCTTCCATGACCTTTCAGACATCATTGAAAAAGCTGTCGACATCTAAGGATATAATTCATCCAGGCTGGGTGACTTGAATTCATAAATGACAAGTAGCCACTCTCTTACCATCTTCTTGCTTATCTTGGGTATCCACTCCCCAGAAGTCATCTGTATCATGTCATTTCCAATACCAAGGTCATTCTCCTTGACAGAAAAAAAGCAGAAGCAAAATAAGGATTGAATAGCTCTGCCTTCTGTTTATCAATAGAGATCGTTGTCTTATCTCCACCATCACCCCCCCCCCCCCACAAGCAAATGTCCTATTCCTTCTTTTATTCTCCTTTTCCTCACGGTAGCTTTAAAAATCCCCCCCTTTTTTGGCTTTAAATACCCTTGTCCACTCCAGTTCCTTCTGACTTCAAAATTCTGATAATGTTTTTACAAGACCATGAAATACTCTTTTCCTCCAATGGTTCTATCATTTTCATCTCAGAGACCAGTTCCTCCCTGTTAGTGAGAATCAGAAACAAAATAGACTTTCCCATTGTCCCCATTTTGAAGGATGAAATTATCACCAGGGTAAGTCAAGGAGTTGTTAATTACTCTGCTTTTGGCAGAGAAAGAATCCCAGCTGGTCTATGTAATGGAAGTTCCCTGTTATTACCCTATTAGGCCCCTATGCCATGCTTGTAATTATTTCTTAAATCTCTCATCTATTTCCTGTTTATGCTCAGGTGGTCTGGAATACATTCCAATAACAAAATCATTTTCTTTTTCTCTTTTTACCCAAATATCTTCTGTTATGGTACTGTCTCTGGTTCCTGACTTTCTTCCCACGAATATACTTTCTTAATATAGTGTTCTATTCTCCCCTGCATTTACCTATTATTTTTCTTTTGAGTACAGTGCGCCTATCCAGAACCCAGTCTGGTTATGGATTTCATTTCACCAAATCTCAGAAGTTATCTATGAGGTCAAATTTGCCTCTTTTCTTTAGGCCTTTTTAGTTTCTCTTGTTTGTTGCTTAAACTTTTTGCATTTTGTGAATAGGCAGGATGCTAGAGGGTTTTTGTTTGTTTGTTGCTTTTTTTTTTCCATGTTGGCTTCCTTCCTGGACTTTATTTCATATGAGTTTCTGGGTGTTTCAACTGTTTTTCCTCTCCCTTCTTTGTAGCTTTTCTACGTGGTATCTAATTGGGAAATGCACGCACGCGCACACGCACACACATTTGCCCTGGAGTCAGGAGGACCTGAGTTCAAATCTAACAAATTATTTATCCCTATTTGCTTCAGTTTCATCATCTGTAAAGTAAGTAAACTATCTTTGCCAAGAAAACCCCAAATGGGATCCTGGAGAGTCCAAAACAACTGAAATGACTCAACAGTAACAACAACAAATTCTTTTCCACCCTCCTTTCTTTTTAGCTGGAAACCTCTTTGATTAAACTAATTAGATCCCAGAAAATATATCCTTGCCATAATTATTAGGTGCTCTTGCCAGGAGCCTGTCATTCTCATATTTTAAGCCATGGCTCAGAAATCCAAATTCACTTCTTAGACACAACCTTTACTGGAGAATAAGAGTTGAATGGGTTAACCAGTTGACCTGTGACAGATGATACTAACCCATTCACCATACAGTAGGTATTTCTTATTTTATGCTAAATAACCTCCATCAGTTCCATTTACATTCATAAGCTTGATGTTAATGAAGGGGAAACTGAGGCACATGATAGTTTATGTGATCTTTTCATGTATTGTAGCTATGATGGGAATAAAGTTTATTGTATACTTTTAGACACCTCTTGTAAGCATCAGCTACTTCAAATATACACTTCAAATACACGTGTGTATATTTGTGTATGTATATATGTATATGCATATATACATATACATATTCATATATATATCCCATCCCATTAAGGGATCTTCTCTCTATCGTTTTAATTACCATATTCTATTCCAATATATATTTATCTTTGCTATTCCCATTCTAGTTTTTAGGAAAAAAAGTAATCCTCCCCCAAATGATTTTCTCTCTCTCCCTATGTCTCATTGAACTTCAAGTTAGTAGCAATAATACAGAATTTTCCATGTCTTAGTTAGAACAGTTAAAGAGGTATGCATGATATTGAATTAAATACATTTGTTGAAATTAAATTTGTTGAAATTAAATGGAATAATTCATCACTATTCATACCCATTTACCTACTTTTCTGAGCACCAATCCCCTCACCCCATATGAGGACTTGATTACTTCATCTCTCTTCTCTTGCCCTTCTTCCCTTTAGTTTCTGCTCCTACCATTTTAATGGCAAAATACTTGCTAAAATTAGACTTATGCAAATGAACCCATCATTTGTCATTCTTATGTGAAATTGATACATGAGGATATGACTGGATCATGTTGAGAAAGAAGTATGAGGCTGTACAAATGACATTTGAAAGAAAGGAGAAGAGAAAGAATCCTTTTAAGTAGACATTTACATCACTGGCACATATGGCATATTGTTCAGTGTTTCAATGAATTCCTCTGCTGGCAAAGCTGAAGGGCAGGAGTACAAGATGGGAAGGAGTCCGGAGGCTTTTTTGAGTTAGAGGATGCTCCCAGCCAAGTTCAAGGGATTTCAGTGTGTCACTGTTGATGCTAAAAATGAACTGGGAAGCGGGAGTTTAATGGCAACAAGAGAAGGCAGAGGTTTAAATCTATGTAGCAAGTCAGATATTTATTGAATGCTTTTAGGGAGAAGAAGCTGAAGACACACAAAAGAATGAGATAGAGTCCCTACTTTTAATTTAGTAGGGACGATGATGTAGTGTACAAGCAGCAAAAATACTGATAGCCCTAGCAGCTAACTCTTATGTGATGTCGTAAGGTTTGGACAGATCTTTTCTTCCTCCTGCTTCTTGACCATGTATTTCCTCATCTCACAGAGTATTTTATTCTCCCCATAGAATGAAAGCTACCTGAAGGCAGACACTGTTTCCTTTTTATTTTATATCCCTAGCACCTTGCAAAGTGTTTTGTAGTTAATAAATGTTTATTAAATTTAATTCAACTTTTCTCATAACAACCTCTCATATGCCAGGCATTGTGCTAAACAATTTACAAATATTTCTTCTTTTGATCCTTGCAACAACCCTAGGAGATAGATTTTATTATTATACTCATTTTACAGGTGAGGAATCTGTGTCAGGCAGAGGTTAAGTGACTTGCCCAGGTGCAAGCATCTGAGACTAGATTTGAACTCAGATCTTACTGATTCCAGGGCAGAATTATACCTATTGTATCTCTGTGGTAGATAACGCAAATTCTGTCATCCTAATATTGCAGATAAAGACACCGAGGCTTAGAAAGCCTCCATTCAAGGTTATATGAGTTGGTCTTGGTAATACAGTATTGTTAGAGTGGGGATAGAAAACCCAAGAGGCCTGACTACAGGTCTTGTACTGATAGAACCATGGAAGGAGCCAGGCCTGGAGTTCAAGGACCTATGTGGAACCTGCCTCTGCTGCTTGCTACCTGTGTGATCCTTGTCCTATCACTGTACCTTCAGTTGTATTGTCTGTAAAATAAGAAGCAAGATCTTCTCTAAGGTCTACCATGGCCCTGAATCTATGATCCTACTGTCTGTGATGAGGTCAAGTGACCAGACCTGTGTGAATGACATTTCCAGGTACTCAGAGAACTGGCAGATATGGTTAAGCCAGGATCTATAATCCTTAAAAGACTGGAGAACTGGAGAAGTAGTGAGAATTCTAATTCAGAATGTCCCATGTTGTCCTGACTTTGAAAAAGGGGAAGAGAACGGATTATACAAACTCTAGGCCACTGAGCTAGAGTTCAATGCCTGGCAAAATTATCGTGCATATTATTAAAAGGATTGGAAGTGAATGCCTAGAACAGGAATCAGCGATTACAAAGAACAATCATCTTTTCACAGAGAACAGGCCATAGCAGACTGATTTCTGTTATTAGCTAATAGTCAACATTTATAAAATGCTTCAAGGTTTTGAAAGACTTTATATAGGTTATCTTGTTTCGTCTTCACAACAACCCTAATAAGCAGGTACTACTTTAACCCCCATTTTACTGGCTAATAAACAGATAAACATGGCAGCCTGGTGACTTGGTAGATAGAGTGCTAGGTCTGGGGTCAGGAAGACTCTTCTTCCTGAGTTCAAATTTAGTCTCAGACACTCAGACACTTGATTGCTGTATGACCCTGAGCAAATCACTTAATCGTATTTGCCTCAGTTTCCTCATCTGTAAAATGAGCTGGAGAAGGAAATGGTAAACAACTCCAGTATCTTTGCCAAGAAAACCCCAAATGGGTTTTGTGACAAAGAGTCAGCCATGACTTAATGCCTAAAAAACACATAATCCCTTTGTTCATGGAACTTAACCTGTTCTGGATTTTCTTCCATTCCTTATGCTACCAACATCTAGATCTGTCTGTGTTGTCTGTAGGGATGTTACTTCTCATCACCATAGTGGAGCAACCATTTGTAAAGATTACTTGAATTGTTTTCATGAACTCAAAAGATTTCTGGAGCCTGTATGAAAGGCAAACAATACCTGCCTTGCTGCACTTGAACAAATGCACTATGGTCCCCTGATTTACATATCTTGTAGGGCATGTTTTACTAGGAGGTACCTGTCCCTCATGTTCTGGGTCAGTGGCAGAGTCACCTCAGACATTTATTGATTAATGTTTAATCAAATGGAACATAGTCAATACGTTATAAGTTGAACCCATTACTCATGTCACCTTTGTGCCTAAGTGAAGGGACTGCCCTTTACTGGTTTTGTGTTGCCCGTGGAGGACTGACCTCCATGCGCTTAGACTGTAATGACCTAAAGAGAAACTGGAGTCTTTCGTAGATCAAAGAGGGGAGAGAGAAAATTGATTAATTGTGAACCCCTGTTCTATTCCAATCAGTATTAATCAATTTGATATGATAGGGGTAGTGCTTATTAAGTTCTGTATATTTGGTCCCAGAGCTGTGAGCTGCAGATGGTAAGATCACTAGCATAATCATGGGAAGCTAGCTACTGGCACTCCACCATTGTTTTTCCTTGTCATGGTGACCAAGTCCAGGGTGCCGGAGGTGACTCAACTACATGGAAAATCCCCAATTATTTTTGTACCTCCAGACCATTTTCTCTTGTCCAACATGAGTAGATGCCCATCTTATGATCACCTTATGACCACCTAGTCAGTGGAGATATTCCTTGTTTCGCTCATCTTGTTACCCTGCTAACCAGGTCATTTTTGGTTATTTTAGCCTATGCATCATAGGTCAACCACTGGAATTATTTTGTATTTGGTATAGCTGTTCTTGAATGTTTAGATGTATAACCCCTATAAAAATAGGACCCTGGAAGGAGTGGGCACTTCAGATCATGAGGAAGATCTGAGGTCCACTTCATTAGAGAGGACCATGGACACTTTAATAAAGTGTTCTTGGCTCAGAGTTCTGTGTCAGTTTCTTTTATTGTAAGTTGAATAATTTTTATCTCCTCATTACGCAAGTTATGACTTGCCAGGGGTCACATAGGTAGTAAATGTGAGAGGCCAGATTTGAACTAAAGTCTTCCTAACTCTGTGTCTAGCACCCTACTACGATGGTCATGTAGCTCCTTGGTTATTTGCTAGGATGGATAGTTACTAGGCTGTTGGTTAGGGGATGGTTGTAGATTTAATGTGTCTAGATTTTAACAAAGTAATTAACAAAGTCTATATGCTGTTCTTATAGAAGACTGGCAAGATATTGTTAGACAGCAGGCATAGGAACAAATGGATTAAGAGCAGGTTAAATGGCTAGACTCAAAAGTAGCCAGTAGTGAGTTTTCCTGCATCTTGGAAGATTTCTTAGAGAGTGACCTAGGAAGTAGAGTGACCAATGTATTTCTAACTGGTTGGACATGAGGAATGAAGAAAAGGCAGAATAAAAGATGACTTCAAGTTTGCAGGTTAGATGGCTGAAAGGATGGAAGTAGTTTTGAGAGAAAAAAAGGAAGTAAACAAGTTGGGTGGATTAAGAGAAAATATGTTTTGTACATTTTGAGTTTGAGATGCCTATGGAACATATACAGATAGAAATTTCCAACAGGGAATTTGGAATAGAACTTAGGAAGGAGAGAGAGGAGGTTGTGGGTATCTTTGGGAAAATATAGCTTGTAACTTCTATAATTGAACCCATGAGAGCTGGTGATATTCCTAAGGCAGAGAATATAGAGAAAGAGGAGGGCATAAGGCAGACCCATATGATACAACCACACACACAAAGTAAGATGTGAATGATAATCTAGTTAAGGAAATGAATGATCAGACAGGTAGAATGAGAAACAAGGATGAGCTATTTCATAAACATTCCCAGAAGGAGGCCATGATCATGGAAATAAATGAGAGAAGAAGTTACAGATAATTCTGAGATTTCAAGCCTGAATGATTAGGAAAAGAGTGGTACCATTAATAGAATTAAAGATATCAGGAGAAGGAACAGGTTTGGGATAGATAATGGTCAGTTTGTGAGCTAAGGAGGTGGTAGAGGGACATTAAGGTGGAATCATCCAATGAATGGCAGGAAATGTGGGTCTAGAGTTTAATATGGAGATTAAGACTATATCTATGGATTTATAGAGACAATAGCTTAAGTCTTGGAAGTAGAGGATGTCATTCATTAAAAGGAAGGGTATACACTAAACATAGTTGTTACTTAATACCTTTTTGTTGAATGAGTAAATAAATTCATATCAAAGAGAAAGTAGAAAGGTGCTAAGAAAAATAGATGGGCAGGTAGGTGGTGCAGTGGATAGAACACTGGGCATGGAGTCAGGAAGACTCATCTTCCTGAGTTCAAATTTGGGTTTAGATATTTATTAGTTATGTGACCTTGGGTAAGTCACTTAACCCAGTTTGCCTCAGTTCTTCATCTATAAAATGAGCTAGAGAAGGAAACCACTGCAGTACTTTGCCAAGAAAAGCTGAAATGGAGTCAGGAAGAGTCAGACACAATTGAAAGGATTCAATAAACAACAAGAAAAAAATAGGCCAAATACAGAAATCCAAAATATTCTTTTATTTTTATCTCATTTCCACAAAACCTTACTCTGATGGCTTATCACTATGTCAGAGTTCCTCAGGACTTTTCCAATAGAACACAAACTCTGGAAGGCCCTACTAAAAGCTTTATGCATGTGCCCAGCAATGGATTGTGTGTCTGCAGTCCAAGAACAAGCCTGGTGAAGTTCACAGGCATTATCACCAAAAGGTTGGATACAGAATGATGACTTTTGGAGGCAGAAAATCTCATGAATTCAACCCCAAAACTCAGTAAACACTTATTGAGTGATTGTTCCATGCAAGGTACTGTGCTATTCCCAGAGATACAAGCAGGAAACAAAAATTCCAAACCGGTTCTTACCTTCAAGCAGCTTCTATGAATTCTACACTGGAACGGGGGTGATGAGCTTTGTACTTAAATACTCCGATACAAGATCTGTACAGATAACGACAGTATCTACAAAGTGCCTTAAAGTTTGCAAAAAACTTTATCTCGTTTTGATCCTCACAACAACCCAGGGGGAGGAAGTGCTGTTGTTCTCCTCATTTTTAAAGATGGGGAAACTAGGGAAAACAGGTTAAGTGCCTTGTCCAGAGTCATACAACTCATAATTGTCTGAGGCAAGATTTGAATTCAGGTCTTCTTGACTTCAAGACCATCACTTTAAATAAGTAAATAGCAGATAATTTTAGGGAATATTCTTCCCATCTATTATAGAGAAGAAGGGCTGTATTTTGCTTCTACCATAACATAAATGGTCCTTCAAAACTAGTAGTAGGAGAGTGTCTTAGTTTCATGTAAGAGTTCTTATACCTTCACTGGATACGTAAACACGATCTATTATTGAAAAGGATTTGTATTAGTCTTGGGGCATTAAATGATGGGGACAGAGGCATTTGATTGGTAGATGGCCCCTGAAGAGCTCTGACCACAATTAGGACAACCCACAAAGGAAAGGTCTTCTGTGCTAGTTTTTTTCTGAGGCTTTTTCAGTTTGTTTTTTTTTTTCGTGAGGCTAATTTATTGATTGGATTTGCTTTAGGATGTCTCAGAGTCTACCTTTCCCTCCTAAATTATCTTATCTTTAAGTTGTGTATGTGTTATGTCTGTTTATATGTGCTTACACAAAAATGTAAATACCTTTGAAGGTAAGAACTGTTTGATTCTCTGTATTTGAATCCCCTGCACTTAAGACAGTACTCAGCCCATAGCATGTCCTTTTTCATTAACTGATCTTTTTGTGCCTTTGCAGCTAAATTAAAATCTACTTTATCATTAGTGCTACTACAGACACTTGTAATGGTTCCTTCTGTTTGAGAGTGATTAGCTGGGACTATGCAGAGTTTTGCTTCTGGAATGGAATGTGACTTTTGGTGTAAAGTGAGAATCAGGCATCACAGAATCACATAGTCTAGGAGGACCATTTACAAATTACTCTATACACCTGGGTGATGATAAGCCTTCTCAAAAGCCAAGAACTCCGGTTTTTGGATAGATAATGAGTCTAACTCTCAATTAGTCCTCCATTAGGCAAATGCAGCTTCTGATGGTTATCTCTCCTGCTTTAAAACTCTTCCAAAGTCTTCTAGGCTAGTGGTTATCAACTACTCCAACTGGCAGTCACATCAAAATTTTCCTCATTTCCCCCCTCCTTCCCAATGGGTCAGCACATCAGGGAAGTATACAAGATGCTCACAAGAAGCAAAGACTATGTCCATTGTGTCTATATCTTTTATTTCTGAATATTCATCTGGAGAAGTGCTCCTTTCATTCTCAACCCAAATCCACAGAGTTGTGGCCAGTTTTACATCTCTCTTTTCTTTAAATGCCCAACTTAAATAATTATAGAATTCAGAGTTTTTCCAATGAAGAATGAAGTCCAGGTAGAAAATGCTCTGGCTCTAAAGTCAAAGCTCTTTCTACGGCAACACCCTCAATTAACCTCTATAGTTTAAACATAGCAAAAGCAGCTTCATTTGTTCCTTTCTATCCTGTGGTTGTTCAAGATAAGCCACAACTTCATGGGAGCACCTAAGAGGAATATATTTCACAAAGTGCAACATCCTCTTACCTCAAAAACTTTTAGCTCTCCAGTTTCCCTGCAGTATTGAATGTTTCAATGTAGGAATTGTGGGAATTGAGTGAACCACACTGACTCCATAAATTCTGGATCTAGCTTAGTTCTATTAATTCAGTTGTATGTCTAGTTCAGTTTCTGTCTTGTGAGAAAACTATGGCATCGTTTCAGCCTAGTCCTGTGTGAGTGGGAAGCTGAACCACCTCTACCTGTTGCTTAGACCCTTAACTAAGTATGTACATTATGATGACAAGAAACCCCATCAGATTTGAAGATTGATGCAAGTTTTCTCACAATTATTTATCTCAAGAAACCCATATGTATTATCTGAAAATTGACCCTGTGGTCAATCAGTTACTATTTCCCCATTCTATTGATTGAAAACAGAATCTTGGGAGGAATGAGACATCTCTTTTTTCTGATTTCAGGGAATTGCAACTGCTCACTCTCTCTCCTACAAAGGGAAAGCACCAAGAGGAGGGCTGCCCTGTCAGGCTAATCAGATTACAGATTCAGAGATAGAAAAGATCGCAGATGTCATTTAGTCCCCTCCCTTCATTTTCCAGGTGAATAAACTGAGGCCAATCTGGGTTAATTGACTTGTGTAGAGTCCCTCAAATAATATGCATCAGAATCAAAATTTGCACCAATGTCTTCTAAACCCTAAACTAGGTACTCATTCTACTACCCTACAACGCTTTCCTACTAACTTTAAGACAAAGTGTGAGTTGTAGAAAGATTGAACTTCCCTCACCGGTTCAGCTGTTAAAGTGACCATTTCCTCTCTCCAGCATGTATATCTTCCTATGGATGGTGTTCTTTGATTTTCTTTCTGCCCATTTCCCATTGCAATCTTTTCAGGGGGTATTTGAGCTTTTATTTATTTTCTTACTCATGAATTTAATCTCAATGAAATATTTAACCTCTAAAATATATATTTCTTGCCCTGGTGAGTCCTACCAGCAGAGCTTCTAAGGCGGAGATTCACACAGATTAAAGTCTGAAATTGTGATCCCCTTTTCTGGTTTTTTGGATTCAGCTGACACACAATAAATTCTGCTTCAACCTCTCCTTTTAATTGTGTGAATCTTTTAGCGCTTTTCATATACTGCACATAGTAAATTGTTGGGTTTTGCTTTCTAATTTGTCCTGCCTCTCTCTGCTGATTTGTGGATGAGTTCATTCTATTCATTTTATGGTTATAATTATTATTTTTGCCTTTATAAAATCCTGCTATGATGTTTCTTTTAAAAAATAAATTTTTTAAAAGTCAGCAGTAGCTCTCTGGAATTTGTGTCATATGAAATAGTACAATCTCAGTCTTCTTTCTCAGTCTTGCCCCTACCCCCACCTTTTTTCTTAATGAATCAGTCTTCTAGATGAAGTGTCTTTTGCTTCAGGTAATCTTTTCCCCCAACCCATTTTCTGACTTAGATACTTCTCCTTTTCTTCTTCCTTCCAATCTCTTGCCTACTTTCTTCTTCTTTTTTTTTATTTTTTAAAATTTTTTTGCTTTTTGGAGGGCAATTGGGGTTAAATGACTTGCCCAAGGTCACACGGCTAGTTTTTGTGTTAAGTGTCTGAGGCTGGATTTGAACTCAGGTCCTCCTGACTCCAGGGCTGGTGCTCTATTCACTGCGCCACCTAACTGCTCCTTACTTTATTCTTCTTATCCTATTATAATCAATCTATCTATCCATCTATCTATCTATCTATCTATCTATCTATCTATCTATCTATCTATCTATGTTTCCCTTTCCTTGCATACCTCTCTATCCCATCTGCTTCTTAAAAATGATCTTTACCTTTATCTCTTCCAATTTTAAAAATTGCTAAGTCTCTTTCCTTTCTCTCATCCTACAAGGTGTTTCCTTTTCAGTACCCAAGTCCACATCTTGTCTCTCTCTGTTTCCTTAATGTCCCTTAGATAAAATAAGACTTCTAAGGGTCAATACTTCAATGTGTATATAATCACATGGGAGGGGTTAGGGAAGTCAGGCAAGGGGACTGGCTCATTTCTAAAGCAGAAGAGACAATTCCAGACCCAATATACTAACAAAGGGAGAGAGAGAAATAAACTAATTGATTATGACTATGACATGAAATCCACTACTAAGGTGGCACAGTGGATAAAGCACTGGGCCTGGAGTCAGGAAGACCTGGGTTCAAATACTTCAAATCTGGCCTCAGACACTAGCTGTGTGACCCTGGGCAAGTCACTTACCCCTGTTTGCCTCAGTTTCCTCATCTGTAAAATGAGCTGGAGAAGGAAATGGCAAACCACTCCAGTGTCTTTGCCAAGAAAACCCTGAATGGGGTTGTGAAGAGTCAGATACATATGAAAACAACTGAACAACAAGAAAATGACATAAATGTCCAGAAATTGAGAGACAGAGAGAGAGACAGAGACAGAGATAGAGATAGTTACAGCTGAAGCACGTTAATTCCTTTGACAATGGAAATCACAGGTGAAGTTCCTGGCAAACATGAATCATCGTAATTATGGGTTATTCATGTTGACTTTAAAAGCTACCACTTTAAATGTGACTTCCAGCAATTACAAATCAATTATAATCCACAATTAGGCCTATAATTTTTAAGTCTGGATAATGCTCTGTGTATGGCTCTAAATCATCTTACTTTGCTTGAGGTTGCTAGTTCAGTAAAGATCATTCAGCTGGTCAGCCCAATGAAGTTAACTGGGACGAATGAATGACAAATCAGTGTTCTGACAGTAACCCGATGTTCATCTCAGCGATTGTTTGTAATTTCTTGCAGGCAATCTCTTTTCTCACCCCCCTGGCAGTCATTTTTGTGGTGAAAATCATCCGGCGAACTGACAAGACTGAAATTAAAGAGGCCTTTTTAGGTAAAGTATGAACTGTATGTACTTGCAATGAAGAAACAGAAATCAATTAGATCGTTATTAAGTATAAAGAATCTCAAAAATACACACACTGCTGAGTCTTCTTCCTGGTCCAGTAAAATACCTGATTAACAAGATGCCGATTTTCTCTGTCTAGTGGGTGGCCACTTGGTAACTGTGAATATTTTCTGTCCTTATGTATTGATTCTGTTCATTTCACCGAACATATGAGGACCAAATTCTGTTCGTGTGCAGGCAGTGGTTTATCCTGTTTTTGGGCAAAAATAAGCCTTTGCAACAAGGAAAATGTTATTGGGTGGCTTTGTTATCGAATTACGCCCATGGTTTGTCCTCTCCACAGATGTGGCTAATAGTATCCATTTTGGAGAAAGTAGAAGCCAACCATAGACTAATGCCCATTATCTGATGATAAAATAGGTGTTTAAGAAGATTAAAAAAACAACCAATAAAACCAAAACCTCTTAACATCTTCCATGCCTTCCCCTCTTCCTCGCTTCTCTTTCTTTCAAAAATGCTTAGTTTTGTTTTTTTTGGGGGGGTATCTTTATTTACTAAGGAAAAGTTCTAAGAACTTAAGTCTCATGTGTTCTTCATGAATATATTTAATCCATAAACATTGATTAAGTGTCTGCTGTTTGTAAGGAACTGTACTGTAACTGCTTATCTGCCTTAGGCCCTGACCAGACAAACAGTTTGGCTCTTTTTGTACCACATGCCCTTGGTTTTCCCATTAGCAATGAACTTCTGAGCATTTGATTGAATTTGGAAATAGTTAAGTTATTTTTTTTTTGGTCTAAATTACCAAACTAAACCCATTTGTGTCTACAGTGTTATAGTTATTTTCATCAGTCAAGGCAACTGAATTGAATTTACTATTTGGAAATGGACCCATTATTCAGTAATTAATCCTAATCCTTCCCCAAATCTTATTTTGTAATGTTATATATACCAAATTAAAAAAAAAAGAAAACAATTACAAGAGAATATTTGCATCATTTGAGTATTTGGGTTTAATTATGGTTTCCATGATAAGCTCCTTGCTATGTCTCTATTACTCTTTGATAAACAGGATCATGACCTCAGGGGAGACAAAAGCACCTTGGAGGGCAGTGTCCAGGAATGGGGTTGGTTATACCATTTCCTGGATAACCAGAAAATGTCTACGTGTGGGGTCATGACTTGAATTTATTGGGACATCGGGGATATACTGCTTAGTGCCTCCACTGGATTTACTAACTCTTCTTCCACCAACAACACATTGTTCCCTGGGCCCCCAAATCTAAAGACACACTATTATTTTAAAAGACTTTCTTTTTGCCTTCTATGGTTATGCTTGCAATTCATTGCCTCCCTTTGGAGCTGGGGTGTTCATATGGCAGTAAGTACCTTGTAGTTACTTTCCCTAGACCTTTCACTCTCAACTAAATCTCCCATAGCCTGACATTTTAGAATTGAACACTATATGCTATATGTTAAAACAGTAGGCTATATTATTAGGTATTCTGTTTTCTGACTAAATAGAAACTTGTTCTATAAAAATGATTGAGAACTTTGCTCTATGCCTAGTTCTTGTCTCTTCATCTTTAGGATGACTAAGAGAAAGCTATACCTACAGATATATACATATATACAGAGCTATACCTACAGATATATACGTATATACAAAGCTATACCTACAGATATATACACATATACAAAGCTATACCTACAGATATATGTATAAAGCAAACAAATATACTACAGTCTCCCTAAAGAGGCTCATATGGTTCTGTACATTGGGTTTTCTGATTAAATTTTTAATTTTAACTTTAAAAATTCTCTGAATGAGAGTTGCCTCATTGAATATGCTTTTTCTTGGTTCAATAGACTTTGCCCTAGCCCACAAATCATTGAACAGAATTTATATCTGCCTTGAAGGATCACCATATAATACTTTTTGTAAAGTTTTTAACTGAATGGAGCTGATTTTCAGGGAGAAAAATTTAAAGTGTTGTTTATCTAATCAGTATAAATAATGAAGCAATATTAAAATAAAAGTCCCACATTAACTTTTTTATGATATAAATAATTTTAATAGCATTTTATTTTTCCAATTACATATAAAGACAATTTTTACTATTAATTTTTAAATAAAATTTCGAGTTCCAAATCTGCTCCTTTCCCCACCCCCCCTTTTCATCCTTCTCCCTAAGATGGCAAGCAATTTAATATAAGTTATATATACTGCACTAACTTTCCAACAATACAAGTAACCTTCTCATAGGTGAGTGTTGGCCAAATCCAAAGGATAAGCTTGCCATGTAAATCTTTTTATGTTGATTTTGAATTGGTTTCATGAGTCATTCCCTTTCCTCTAGCTGGTATTGCTGTTAAGAGGTTAAAATTAGTCTTTTAGAACTCAATCATTGTTAACTTAATAAAAATAAGGTAATCTCTAGTAGGGAGTTTTGCTGGCTTATATCCACTTTGGAGGACTAATCATAGCATGACCATTCCTTCAAAATCAATAAGAAGCTTCTATTTCAAGCCAACCTAGATTGTGTCATGTGGAGAAAAATATTAATTGCTTTCTAGGACAGTAAATTAGCTTCTAGAGATCCATTCTACCACCAATAGGCATCTCTACTCCTGTGTTCCACTATCACCCATCAGAGAAAAGCATTTGCCACTGATTTTGGTTAACTTCATGGTTGGTGGATTCTGCCATATTGTCTAGAAAAGGGCAGCTAATAACTGTTCACAAGGAGAGCCCTTTGCAAGAAAAGGCTTCCCAAACCCATGATATTAGAGGGTACACATACTGAATAGGTTCACTCTGGACCTATGATGCTCCTCAAAATTTATTTTGTGCCATCTTCATCTTGCACCCATGAAATCTGTGGTGCTAGGCATATGGCAAAATCCATGCATAGTTAGGAAAACACAATAGTTTTCTTGACAGAAAGAGGCCACAATTATGCAATGAGACCTCAGGAATCCATACTAGAAGAATGAATGTAATTATCATGCAGATATTCTGATTAGAAGGGAGAAAATGGAGGCAACAGATACAAAGAATTCTGTCTCTCAGCTCCCTGGCCTCTTCAACTGTGCTTTCAGCATAGTGAAGAGAAAAGAGGTCTTTTGTTTAGTCAGAGTCTGTGTAGTGCTGAATATAATAAAAAAAAATTGACTCAGAGTTCCTACACAAATCCTATTTATGCATCCCCAGTTGCCTGCTCAGTTTTTTGACAGCATCCCTACATTGCTGACTCACGTTTTACTCCTGAGACCAGACAGCCTCTACCTCTACCTTCCTCTCGCCCACTTTCACAGCCAGTTACCATGTGATACTTGGACTATTCATTTTCCTTTGGTGAACGTACTAGTTTAATTTGTCCCTCCCAAGTTCTTGGTCTGTTGACTTTAATTCACTAGTCTTGGCTTTGTTAATTGTCTTTCTTATCTCCATACTTCTCAACTTAAAGAGAATGCCATCCATGAAGTGACACTCCCCACTTCCCTGTAGCAGACTAATTTTATGTTTTTCTAAATTGTACTTCAACCTCCTCTTCTGCGCCTACAAGCTAAGCTCTGTTTCACAGTGGACTGAACTGTATTCTCATTGAACAAACCTCAGAGAGTCTTTAAGAATTAATACTTGCCTTAGGAAAATGATGGCTCACAATCTTTATTATTGAACATATATATATATATATATTATATATATATATATATATATATATATATGTTGTAATACTTATCAAAGGCATTTGATTTTTAATAAAATTAGTCTTAATAACTGGACCTTTTGTACAATCCCTCCAAATAATGGAGAGGGCATGAGAGGTATTGTTCTGAGATGCCACTGAAGGTGAAAGTCCTCTCAATCATGCTTGTGGCATCCTTTGGAATATATATTGTTAGTCTAATAAAATCCTTCTGAGTCTCTTGGGGAAAATCCCTTTGCAGTATGCTTGAATAAAATATTCCAGCAATTCTTTCTATTTTATGTAAAAAAGGAATCACACAGGCAAGATGTTTTGACATCCAAAACCAGTCTTCTGGATTGTTTTTCTTTGCAGAGGCAAAGAGATGGGTGGGTAACAGATGGACAAATCATGGTGGCAGTGGTGATGATGGAGTGTGATGATAATGGTCAGCAATGAGATAGTAGCAAGGGGCCAGTGGTACATTCTGAAGTGGTATTGCAGCTTCTGTTTGGCCCAGTTTGGAATTATGCCTGCAGAAGTTGCCAGGGGAAAATAACAAGGAATATGTCTTGCTATCAATGAAAAGAGCCACGAATATGCTGCTTTAGACAGTCAGTTTGAATCAAGCCAAGCAGTGAGAAATGGATTATGCATTTGAGGATTCTAGGTGAGTAAGACTAGGAAATTTTGAACTGAAAGGACAGGGAATTTGATTAGATATGTATACCAATATTTGGTCCTAATTATATTTTATTTCCATTAGCCAAATCTAAAAGAGAGAATCCTTCATTTGTCTTAGTATGCCCTGAACTTTTCCTATAATTAGCAAAATAACAATAATATTTAAAAATCGAGAGTTTTTTTTTTTTCTTTTTCTATCCCTGGGGGAATTAATTTGCCTCCCGGTTCTAAGGCCATCAGTTAAATAATAGTGAACTAACAGTTACTCTTTTTTTGCTCATTCTTAGCCAGGTTGTTATTTTTCTGTCTTGTTTGGTTTTGTTTTGTAGCGGTTTCCTTGGCTCTAGCTCTGAATGGAGTCTGCACAAATACTATTAAATTAATAGTTGGAAGGTAAGTCCTGAAATGTTGAAAACAGTGACTTTAAATATTGAGGAGACATAGGGCAAACCTGTGTAATGGCATCACAGCTTAATCTTTGATCAGAATGCTTTGGATGAGAAAAGGCCTGTAGATTTTGTCTTAACCTAAAGAAGAGACCATCTGGGGCCCAATCCTTGGTGATTCAGTTCAACAATCATTTATTAGGTAAGCCTCTTTGTGGCAATCCTCGGATTCCTTTCAATTTTGAGGAGATCTAACAATCTATAGTTTTCCACTGAGGCACGAAGGCTGCTTAGCCTGAGAAAATCCTTCCCAGCCACTTGGGGCAAATCCCTTTGTAGTATACTTTGAATAAAATATTCGAACAGTTCTTTCTATTATATTTGATAGGGTGGCTATGCAGGTAAATCTTTTTTCTTATAAGTCTCCTGTAAGCTGAGGTCCTTCCCTTTGGGCAGGCACAGGCCTACTTTGGCCCTCACTAGATATGAACCTGATTGCTTGTTTTGACGCTCCGTGGGTGTGGATGCTGGTTGGGATAGATTGGGGACTGGAGTTTTCTCTTGCATTCTTTACAATTTGCTATCCTTCCCTTTAAACAAAAATGGATTTTTTCTGTTTGCTTAAAATTTACATTTTGAAATGTTATAAATAGCAAAACTCACCTATACAGCCAATTAAGGGTGAAAAATATCTTTGAATGAGGTATCTGGAGAATTTCACCATCAGTTCCCAAGCCAGAACAGAAGACACTATTTCTAGGACACTCAGGGTTCTCTCAGGCTGAATGAGATCTAGCATCCCTAGGAAGTACAGGAAGTTAAACAAGATGTAGAATCTAGGACCCTGTAGGGCTGTGAGGAGCTTAGCTATCATTACTACAACACATTGTCAACCTACCCCAGATCTTGTATGTGGAGAACAGCATGGACTATGTAGGAAGAATAATCCATAGTGATACAAAAAAAGCCTCACTATTTTTTTTATTGGCAAAGGGGATTTAAGCATCAGGTTTTTTTTGGGGGGGGTGGGGAGGGAAAAGGGAGGATGGCAGGGGTGTGGGTAGGAGGCGTATTTACTTTGGCAGTTTTTCATATTTAAAATATCCATGGTGTTTTTTGTAGACCTCGTCCCGATTTCTTTTACCGCTGCTTTCCAGATGGAGTAATGAACTCTGAAATGCACTGCACAGGTGATCCTGATCTGGTGTCTGAGGGCCGAAAAAGCTTTCCCAGCATCCACTCTTCCTGTAAGTTAACTTGCCCGTGACCTTATCACTTTTGCTTTTCTTAGTCCCTCTGCTCATGTGTCCTGATGAATCTATAAAGCACTTGTGGTGAAAATAAGAATTTTTATTTTTTATCAGAAAGCAAAGGACAGTTAACCCTAACTACCTTGTCAGAAGCCCTTGCAGATCAATCAAGTTTGATGAAAGATATGTGATTGAAGGTAACCAACCTAAGGAAAATACTTTACAAGTTTCTGTATACCACCTGCACCAGCTGAGAGTAATGTACCTTGAACATTTCAGGATGCTAGCCTAAGGTCTTAGTCATTTTCAGAACAATAATAGTTTATCATTTCCTCAACCTTATTCCTTCAACACATTCTCCACTGTGCAGATTAATGGTTCCTTCTTTCAAGCTGAGGCTAGTTCTTAAAGAATATACTGACTATATAATACTAGAAAGGGGTGGTTGACCCTGGAATACTAGATGCTCAAAGTGTCAGCATCTAAAAAACATATCGTTGTCTGTGATAAAGTTTTGCTTCGAGTCATGTTTTCTGAAATGAAATTTGAAGCTTGCTACTAAGGACCTCCTTAGTATGGATAAAAGAAAACATGCAATATGTCCTTCCTCAGAGATGAAGGAACATCTTGGTTGTGATATCTTCCGATCTCCATTGTCACAACTATTGAGTCCGTTGACTCCCTTGAGTCAATAACTATTCACAAACCAGGGTCTCTGGTCATATCTAGACTGAGGAACATCCCAATTAGTTGATAATTCCAGCCATATTTGACATTTGGAAGCAAAATGATTGGTGTGCTTATAAGCACTGGGTTAACACAAACAATCCTAAGAATTAACACATGGCAGTAAAGAAAACCTGAAGCTAGGCTTCCCAGTTATGTAAGGGACTTGTTCGTGGTATTATACCTTGGTTACTGTTTCCCCCTCTCCCATCGTTATCAGAATGACTTTCTTAATCCCAATCAAATTTAGCAAATTTGATCAACTAATCCTCATATTTGGTGAATGGAGACCTTTTAACGTTTTGGTTGTCCATTTCTGGAACCTTTCTGCTTTGTTAATTAGAGTGATTCATTAACTGAAAAAATTGTCAGCTCTGTTCACCTTAATGGTGTATCCAGTTTCTGATAGAATTTCAGGCTTATAAATAATTAAATTCCTCTAAAATGGATAGTCTATAGAAATTTAAAAGAATACTTTGCTACCTTAGAGAATGCTCCATTTTCCTTCTTATTATGATGTAAATTCTAGACTATAAGGCTTATACATTGTGTATTAAAGTATGAGGCTGAAGGATTTGGCATTTAAGCTTCAAGAAAGATACAGAGATAATATACTACCCCATTTAGGCATCTATTTTGTCTCCTCTGGCTCTAAGTGTGACAAATAACACATATTGTATGGCCAGTGTAGCACTGAATGGTCATCTTGGGATTTCTGTCATTCCTAAATATTATGGCATATGTTAAAAATAGATTATTCATTTATAATTGGTCTTGTATCAAGAAAGGCAGAATTTCTAGGAGTGAGGAGAGAATAGTCCTGCTCTTCTCTTCTACAGTCAGACACGTCCTTCCTTTCCTTTTCTGTCCTGCCTGTATCCCACTTACCTAGGCTAGAAGTACAGTGTCCACTCATGGATCAAATACCACTGTTGATTGTCACAGGAACTTTGATCTTTTCCATTTCTGACCTGGACTGACTCTCCTCTCCTTAGGAAGTCTGGGAGACCTTTGCTCCTAGAGGCTCACCATGTTGGTGCCAGACTTATCATGAGCATCTGATCAGCTCTATCCATACAGTAGCTCCTAACTCCCAGGCTCAAATATTAGACAAGCCTTAGTCTCATCAACAGCAAGGATTATAGGTATATGCCTCACACTCAGTGGCATCACATTTTAGAAAAGTTGAAGTGTGAAGCATTGAGCCAGAGTGATTAGAATGGTGAAGTGTCTCCAGGCACTGACCTATTAAGATGGTGGAGCTGGAGTTGTTTGGCCTAGTAAAAGGAAAATATTTGGGATACGTGATCACTTTCTTCCAATATATGAGGACTGTCATATAGAGGACAGATTAGGCTTGTTCCATGGGATCCCCAAGGACAGAACCAGGGGCAAATAGTGGGGATTACAGAGACTAATTTTGGCTTGATGTCAGGGAGAAAGCCTTCCTAACAATTAGAGCTTTTAGGGCTGCCTCGGAGGGAAATGTGTCCTCCCTCATTTGAGGTCTCCAAGCAGAGCCTGTTTATTGGTTGGCCAGTTTGTTATTGTTGATGTTATTATGAATTATTGTTATTATTTGTCTTTCAAGTCTTCCAACTTTAGAATTTTGTGATTCTATGATTCTTTAAAATTTCTGAGTTTCCCCTCCATTAAGTCACATGTTAAATTGTTATGGTTAAAATGAAAATAACTGACATAGGAAACCTTGACTATGTAGTAATAATTCCATTTGTATACTATGGGCACAATTTGAATATTGATGGAATTGAAAGATCCTCGAACAGTCCTCCTCTCCTGACCCTCACCTTTGAGGTTAACATACGTGACTCTTCTCTAGGCTATGATCTGACAGTTAAGAGTGCTGGACTGAAGTCAGAAAGACCTAAGTTCAAATAACTCCTGAGACACTTGGTAATTGTGTGACTGGCCACTTAATCTCTCTGAGTCTCAGTTTTCTCATCTGTCTAATGAAGGGTAGATTCGGCGGCCTCTGTGGTTACTGCTGGTTCTAAACCTACAATCTGTACATCTGCTAAGTCTTGTTTAAAAAAGGCAACAGAAGCAAAGCCCACCATAAAAGACTTGGGCAGCAACTTCATTCAGAATGACAATCAAGACTTCTTTAAAATTTGGTGTCTTCTGTTACATCAAAACTTAAGAAAAAATATAGATCTGAAGTATAAGTAAAGTGCTGGCAAGCTTCCATTAAAGAGATATGTAAAGTCACACTTAGTAATTTCAGACAGCAGCTTTATTTAAATATGTGTGTGTACACATGCACACACACACACACACACACACAAAACCACAAAAGCATTTTCTTTCTGGCAAGTCTACCCATCAGGCACACTGTTAAATGTCTTGCTGGGTATTCAATCTATGATAGATAAGAAAATTAACAGAAACTATTTCTGCCTTCAGCTGGTGATACTTCAGAAATAGTTATTTTCCTGCTGATAATTTGGCAGTGGCAGGATCCTCCTTGGCCTTCCGTTGCACACTGGTGAGCCCATGTATGTGTGTATATGTGTGTATATATACACACATACACACATACATATGTGTGTGTGTATGTTTTCTTTGCCGTAGGTCTTGATAATAACTACTTTGTACACTTTTTGCAAAGCAATCAGTGGTTCTTTTTTTTTTTCTTCTTGGAGCGGGGAGGGCAGGGCAATTGGGGTTAAGTGACTTGCCCAAGGTTACATGGTTAATAAGTGTTAAGTGTCTGAGGCTGGATTTGAACTCAGGTCCTCCTGACTCCAGGGCCAGTGCTCTATTGATTGTACCACCTAGCCACCCCGAGTGGTTCTTTTTTTTATTTCCTACCACAACTGACAGGAGGGTTAAGACTTGTTTTCATCCTTTGCTTCTCAGTGTGTATGACTTGAGTGGCAATATCATGTAAACATACAACTGTGAGCCAAATAATTTCTCTTTTTAAGAAATCTATTTCTTTTGAAAACAGAGGCTTATGTTGCTCCATCTGCCATCAGCATCCAAAGCACGTTCTACCAAAATGCTCAAAGCAGCAGAATTTTGGAAACAATAAAACACTCCTGTTATACAGGCTTGCCAATGGCCACTTTTCCTGTGGACTTGGTGCTTTCAACGGCCAATGCTACACATGTAATAGAAGGCAGAGTTCACTATATTAAAGAATACATGGTTTCTCTTAGTGTCCCCTTGGCTCACCACTGTGGAAGGTCAAGGTCTGGGGCTTTCATAAGAGCTTAAATAAAAAGAGCCCTTTGAAAGGTGAACTATTTTTTCAAAGATTGTCTTTACCTTTGATTGACTTTCAAGAAGGATAATGAACATCATCAAGTATCATGAAATCTGTAAAGAATGATAACTTAATCTAGTCAGTATATGAGCCAGACATATGGCGTGGATATAAGGATGGCTTAGAGTTAGGAAAGCCTGTGTTCAAGTCTTGCTTCTTACATATATTAGCTGGGAGACTTTAGGCAAATCATTGGCCCTAGGCAACTCCCAAAGTTTTTAAGTTTTAAGCAGTTTGCTGGTGTGCATAATAGACAGCCATCCTGCAAAAAATTGAAATGATAGGGAAAATGGATACCTATTTCTACAAAAGCATAGCCCCAACTACATACAACATTTTATCTGCACTGAACTGATATGTGACAATAAATGCTAGCACATCAGTGGTACAATTTATTAAAGTCTCTATTGAAGTATACCTTGAATGAAATGGGGGACCTGTATAGAATAACAATTGCCCATAGGAGAAATTTTAAAAGAAAATAGAGAGATAATTAAGCAATATGTCTGGTTGGTAGTTGCCAAGCAAAGGGAATTTCCAGGCCCTGAGCAAATTTCTGGATGTAAAATTGCAATTTCCCAAAATGGATTTCTCACCGTCGTCAGGTAAGCAGAATTATTTTGACAGTCATGTCAAATAATTATTATTTCATAAACAAAGCATGTCCAGAGAGTTCAGTTGTATGATTGTTATTTTTAAAATCAATGCTGTCTGATTTTTTGTCTATCTTCACCAAAAGGAACCATGAGCCAAATGCCTCTTGTTCCCTTTCGTGATTGCATCAGGCATTGGAGGGCCTTGGAGATAGAATAGGTAGGAGTGAGATTCCTCATTAGGCCTGGTGTCTAGTGATGGAACTGAAGATAAAATCTGAAAGGTGGTCTCTCAAATGAGACAGCTTGTTTTTCTACCAGGGTTGAAGTGGGTCTAAATTCTAATTTTAAGAATAATCTCTGGACATCATTTATGCCAATAATGAAGGTTTTAATTCCATGAATCATGAATATTTGACATTAGAAATTACTGGTTCTTGGAGTGACCCAGAATGGGTTTAGTTAGAAACCATGGAGGGAAAGGGAAAGGATTTTTTTGCTATCTAGTTTCATCACTTAATGGGAGAAATAGATAGAGTACAAAATTCCCTGGGCACCTTGGGGCCATTGAGAACATGGTCAGGGCACTAATTTAACCAGGGCATATTGTGAGCATTTGCTTAAGATCAGTTTATTTCCATTGAGTTCTCTTTACTTCAGAACCAAAATCTCCCCTTTTCACTTTATCAAATAGGAAAACATATGTAAAAATACTTTAAGTTATTATATATATATGTACATATACACATACACATACATACACACATTTACACATATACATATATGTGTATATGCTTATATACAACACACACATATGTGTGTATGTGTATAACATTATTATTGTTCTTACCAGGCAGGAACCTACAATATTCCTTTATCCATTAAGTAGACAAATCCCTTTTTTTTGAGAGGAAGGGATAGACATCTGGACCTGTAATTTTCCTGATTTAGAGAACTACCACTGTGTAAACTTCCTCCATCAGATGAGAAAGTCCTCCATAATTTATAATCTTAGGAAGTCATATGGAACTGAGAAGTTAATTAAGTAGTTTGCCCAAAGTTCCCAGTATGTTCTATAGGCAAGGCTTGAACCTATCTTCCTCCAAGGGAGACCCCATGCTGCCTCTCACTTACATTCTGTACTTGGTGATTAATGTGCCTGACATTTGAAAGAGGAACTTTATTCAAAAAGGGCCCACCTCAGAGGAAGTGATTAGTCACTTTGCTCCATCCTCCAAATCCTTAATGAAGAGCCCATAAAAATAACACAAAAACCTGGAAGACTCAGTGATTTCAAGTGATGTCAGAGAATATCGTCTGGTCATGAGTATGTATATTGTATTCTGTTACAGATGATTAGAACACAGAACATAAGAGATAGAAGGGACCTTAAAGATAACATATTGGGGAGAAGTTTTCTATCGTTTGTTGAACTTGCTCTGTTACCCAAGTCTCAGGTCCAGATTCTCATAGAGTGTAAGTCTTGTGAGGGCAGTGACTACTTTATTTTTGCCTTTTTAACCTATGCACCTGCATAATGTCTTCTATATATAGCACATGCTTAAGAAGCTTTTATTTACTTGATTCATAAAATATAAGTTGGAGCATTTCAGTTATGTATAATGCTCTTCCTAAAGCTTTTTGTTATTTAACTTTTGTGAAAGAAAGTTGAGAAAATTAAATCAAAGTTTATTTTCTTGGAAGTCTCTAGCCTTGTCTGTTTCATTGTGGTTTATTTTACTTGTAGACTTTAGTCATGGCAAAAGATATATGCTATATCTTTATTAATTTTGTTTCTGTAACACATATAATGCTTCAAATGGTCTCTAAATTCTTATAAAAATTTGGACAATTAAATGTTAAGAATTATAGCTATGAAATCACAGAGTGGCTATATCTATGTGGATGTCAATATTTATATGCTTATTTATCTATCTATCTATCTATCATCTATTGACCTATCATCTAATCATTCTATTCTAATTCTATCATCTATCTCTATGTACCCTCTCATTCTTAATCACAATCAATATTATAATTCTTCCTCACTTCAAGTTCACTCATTACCGCCTGTAATTACCACTTGTAATCTAGATGATTAGAGAGTAGAGGGTTGAAAAAGGTCTTTATTTTTAAAATGTACCCCTCTCTGTTGTCCCTGAGGGTACATGAAGAAATGAAATGACATAAAATGTGAAGGCACAGATAGAACAGCAAAAGTCAAGCAGTGCAGCATGGGTTCCCATCATGACTTCTCACTACATTAATTATGCCTTCTGACTTAGAGATCCATGCTGATTCTGGATCTTTTCCTGAAGCTAACATTTTTTAATGCATATACTTAAATTTGATGTGTTCTAATGCCTTTTCCTAGTGCTTAAACGCATATTGGATAGACTTCAGACTCACACATGAATTATTTGCACAAGGGTCATTCATAGGAAACATTTAATTCCAGGCTAGAATACTCATGTAGTATAGCAAATTTCAGAAATAACTTCCCAAAATTTGACTATTAGCCATAGCCAAACATAATTGGAAAGATACGTCTTCTGAAGCAAAATTATGAAGTGCATTTTGTAACCAGACAGAACTCATCTTTAGTCTATCTGAGATATTTCTTTTCATTATTAGTCTGTGGATTTGATTAACCTTCACTACAGCTAGTCCTATTAGGAATTCGAGGGGATAGAGAAGTAGAAGATACTGCCCTTGAAGATTTTACAGTTTTAAATGATTAAGAGTTGATTTTATCTACATTAATTTTATTCTACTTAATATTCCATGGGTATTAAAACTATCAGTCTTCTGATGCAACATTCCCTATAGGAGTCTGGTGTTATCCTTGAAAAGAACACTAGATAGTAATCCAGAGAGTTTTGGTCTAGTCCTGGTTCTTCTCCTAATTGGTTAGATGACCTTGATCAACTTGTTTCCTATTTTTGAGCCTTAGTGCTTTTATTAAATTGCAGGGCTGTAGGATATGATTTCTCAGGCCCCTTCTAGTTCTAATATTCTGAACTTTGGTCCCACATTACTAGTCACCTCTTAGAAGTATCTCCTGTATGATCCATTGGCTTCTCAAACACAAATCAAAAATCATGTGTCTTCCCACCTAAACTTGTCCATACTCAAAAATTCTCTGTTTCAAGGACACTCATCCTCTTGATCATCTGAGTTTGTAACACCATAATTATCCTTGACTCTTTCCTCTTACTTACCAGCCACATCCTATTATTTGTCACGACTTTTCAAATTCTTTCTTCGTAGCATTTTTAATAACCCAAATTCAAGTGATGGCAATCTTAGTTCAGGCTTATATTACTCTCCATCTAAAGTGTTGTCATAGTTTCTTGATTAGTCTCCCTTTTATGGGCCCTTCTCTTTCCATACCATCCTTCATAAGGATGCCCTTTGTGGTAGCATATTCAAGGGCTGGGTCCTGAGCCCACTACTTTTTTCTCTCTGTACCCTCACGAGGTGAGGTCATTATTTC
This sequence comes from Pseudochirops cupreus, assembly GCA_028627135.1. NCBI lineage: Eukaryota > Metazoa > Chordata > Mammalia > Diprotodontia > Pseudocheiridae > Pseudochirops > Pseudochirops cupreus. Next base: position 506,516,970 of record CM053582.1, read on the forward strand.
CTATGAGTTCAACTGTTATATTCATACATATGATCTCTCAGATATACACATTTAGCCCAGAGCCTCCTCCTGAACTCCAAGACCCACAGCTCCAACTTTTGCTCGGCATCATTAACTAGATATACCTTTAGCATCTCAAACTCAACATGTTCAAAACATAATTCATTGTCTTTTATGATAAACCAAATTCTCCTCTTAACTTCCATATTTTTGACGTTTACGTCAAACGTCCCACTACTCTTACATTCTCCCAAGTTCATAACCTAATCATCCTCAACTCTTGACTCTCCCTCAGTCGGCCACTTCAACAGATAAGTCTTACTGATCCCTCCCTTCAACATTTTTTCATTTCCATCTCCTCTCTACTCACATGAAGACTACTCTATTTCAGAATCTTCTCATCTCTCACTTGGACTATTGCCATAGCCTCCATTTTCATGTTTATAGAATTATCCTTAAACTTTCTTTTATTTATAATAAGACAACAATCATTCCCAGCTTTAATTTTCTTTTGCATTAAATCAAGCTTTAAAGATTTCGACTTCTTGTCTCAAATTTTCTCTTTCTTTGCCAGCTAAACAAATTAAATGAAAATGCTGAGTATTCTGAAAACTTTTTAAAAAAAGTTCATAATACCTTATCTATCATATTTGGGGTTAAGTTTTCAAATAGTGAAAAAAATGAATGCATGATGCAACCTTATATATTTTCTGCTGACTACTTTATACAATACAGTCTATAATAGTAAAGTTTGTTATAAGTCATTTTAATTTCTATTGCATAGGGAAATATTTTTTTAAAAAAACTCTGTTACTATCATGTAGAAAGCCTTGAATGTCTGTGCTTTTCTCTGAAGATTCAGTTATTGTTTTTATACATTCCTCAATCTATTTCATTATCTAATATAAATTATTCTCTAGTTCTTCCCATTCCTTGCTGGGTATGCGATTTCCTTGTTGTAAGAAGTTGCGGATCCTTCATTAAAAAAAATTGAACAACTTCACATCAGACATCATCCTCTAGTTTCTTTACACAATATCCTTTGCTTTCAAATCTTTTCTATGATAAGGAATTCTCTTTTTGAAGCACAAAAACTCAATGAAACTATCATTCAGAGAACATATAGCAGCCATGGTAATCAATAATTACTCCACCTTCTTTTGTTTTATTTTCTCATGCATCAACTCTTCATCCAAAATGGGACATTCATACTCATCAACAAATCCATCATCTAACTGCCCTTCTTGTGCTAAATTATTCATAGTAATGTATAATAGACTTGTTTTGGGTACAAATTCTTTATCTGATATGCTCTTTTCTACCCAAATGTCCATGTGAACAAAGGACACATGGAATCATAGAGTCATAGAGTCATCTGCCCTTCCCAGGCCACTTGCTTTCCACTCTAGATAATAGGCTTGCAGTCACTTTCACATTGTGCTCCTTGCATCCAGTCTCCTTGCTCTCCTATCCATTTTTCACCCTATCCATCTTCTATCTCACAGCTACCAAATAGACATTCCTACAATTCATGTCTGGTGGTGACACCCAATGCTCAACAGACTTTTTATTCTCCATTGACTTTCAGATAAAATTAAAACTCTTTGGCTTGTCATTTTAGCCCTTTACAGGGATTCCAGTTCTTTCTATTTGACTACATATTGTTCCCAGTTAAAGCCTCTAAATTCCCCCCAATAGGCTTACTAAGCTATTCCCTGTACATGACACTATTTCCTAGCTCTGTATATCAGCTCTGTACAGTCTTGCCTGGAATGCTCTGCCTCCTCCTCACCTTTGCCTCTTATATTCCCAGCATCCTTCAAGTACAGTCTCGTGTACCACTCATCCTTCCAGAAGCCCTTTCTCTCCCCTCTCATTCAAATCAATGTGCATTTATTTTTCATGCACACACATTCCATATTTACTTATATTTGAAATTGCTATATGCCCCTGACTCCAGTAAAAGGTAAGCTCCTTGAGGATAGGGACTGTCCCATTTTTGTCTTTGCTTTCCCTAGCACCTATTATAATGGCTGGTATATAGGCATCAATAAATATTTGGACTGACTTCTGTGACTTCCAGAATTAGTTGAGAATTCCTGTCCTCAGAAATTTTAGAGAGTAAGAAAAAATTTATCCATCTAACATGACTCAGCTGCAGGCAACTGGAAGCATGGGGATAGACTAACCTGTTTTCATAAGGTCCTTTCCAAGCCTTTGGTTCAGGTTCTGGAAGGAAGTAGAAAAGTCTTGTCTCCTACTTCTGTTCCAGTGATATCAAGGACGAAATAAAATTTAATCTCCTAACACATAATAGAACATGTTGGCTTCTGACGCAGCATCTCCATGTGCTACATATCCATGAAGCCAGTTTATTTCCCTCATTGAGGGGAATTCATTCATTGCATTGTTAATAATGGGATACATTTTATGTTCATAACTGTAAAAGTTTGTAATAGTTTCATTCATCTATTTATTTTCTATCAATTCAAATTCTCCTTCCTGTGTTTCAAGAATTATATTGACTCTAAGTACAGAATTGTATGTATTATATACTCAGGCTCTTGCAACTGTTTGGTGGTAGCTGGGGTCTAGGATGGTATTGAGAACGATAAACAGAAGAATTAATCAATCAATACATATTTATTAAGCACCTACTCTGTGCGAGGCACTGTGTTAAACGCTAGGGATACAAAATGAGCCAGCAAAACAACTTGGAAAATGTTTCTCAAGTAATGTCCTACTGTAATTTTCAAGACAAAAATATAACAAACCATTAAATCATTCTTGAGAAACATCTACCCCTAAGTAACCTTCCTTTCAATGAAATCTCTGTAAATAGCTAAGAATAATAGACTTAGCCAGGTGTTCTTGTCTGCTAGTTTCCAGCTGGGAAGAAGAAGATCGATTTGATCATTAATTTCTGGGACATCCTTTTCAACAACTGCACCAAATGCTTCCTAGCAGGACTATGGAGACAGTGGAAAAGAAAGCCTAGATGAGCCAGCCAGACCATGAGCCCCAGAGATAAAGAACTGTGCTTTCTTGGCCCCACTGAAAAACTTTTAAGTTATAGCCAAGGGGCAAGTTCAAAGGAAGAAAGGCATCCTGTTCCGTGAAGTGTGGGTGTCTAATAATCACAACCTGCTGTCTCCTTCTTCTTATCATAACTGCTCATTGGGTAGCTGCTAAAAAAAGGCTAGAGACAGGTTGTAGCTCAGCCATCCTTCTGTGGGACCAAGGCAATTAATAGAGCTAGATGTGAAGAGGAGTCCTGAAGGAGTCTAGGAGGCCCTGTCCTAAAAGATTAAAGGGGCATTTTGATTTTTGGGAATCAGAGTTAATTTGAGATGGGATGACTGTGCCTAGCAGAGGCAAGCTGTGAACTCAATGCCTCCCCCAGAAAGAAAGTGAAGAGTGCCCTTTAGGGACCTGTCCCTATGAAGCCAAAACCAGGGGCATCAGCAAGAGGCAAAGGCAAGCTTGGCTCCCTTCAGGCATGCCAGCTAGCTCTCTTAACACATGAAGTGCTGCTGAGTAATTAGCCTTAAAAGCTTTTCACATAGTGACATATAAATGAAAGCACTAATGCACAATTACTGTAAGTCCTGTTAGATTATTGGTGCACACATTGAAGATTGCCAGGCAATTAGATACTTCATTGTTGGACCAATTTCTCATCCAAGAATGCTTCAGTTTCCAAGTCCTCATAAATGCTGTATCATATTTAGTTCTGTCATTCCTCCTCATCTCATTGGAGCAGGGGTTCTTGACCTGGGCTTGAGAACTTAAAAAAAAAAGTACAACTCTCTCAATGTAATTGATTTCTTTCATGATTCTATGTATTTTATGTATTTAAAATCATTTTTTCTGAGAAGGATCTGTAGGCTTCACCAGACTGCCAAGGGGGTCCATGACATAGAAAGGTTAGGGGGCCCTCCATTAGAGGTATAAATAGCCCTTCACTGGAAGTATAAAGTGTGTTTCTGCATCAGAGATGTCATTGTGGCTTTTATTAGTCTCACACAGATGGGATCATCTACCCAGTGGTTCTCAACCTTCCTAATCCCACGACCCTTTAATACAGTTCTTCATGTTGTAGTGACTCCCAACCATAAAATTATTTTTGTTGCTAATTCATAAATGTAATTTTGATACTGTTATGAATCTATCTGATATGCAGGTTGTATATTCATTGTTACAAATTGAACATAACCTACAGGTTGAGAACCACTGATCTAGACTATTGTGGACTCTCTGGCTCTGCTCTTGTGAAAGGTATATGTGGTCTGTTTCCCCTTTGATGCGTTGGGGTTCCTCATGAGTTGAACATGAGCAGAACCTATTGGTACATGTTAGGTATCCACCACCTGCTGAAGGAAAGGCTCCGGGATTGAGGAAGTACATGCATTATATCAGGGATAAGACAAATAATAGAGTCAGTGATTCATTCCTGGTTTAGAACTACGTAAACTGAATGGATGCATAGAACCTGAGACTCAGGCTGATAACATAATCCAGAATTCAGGCAATTTAACAGAAACCTCGGAGAAGGTCTGCAAGAACAGGTTAGAGGTCTGGGGTGGCTAGGTGGTACAGTGAATAGAGCACCAGCCCTGGAGTCTGGAGGACCTGAGTTCAAATCCAGCTTCAGAGACTTAACACTTACTAGCCGTGTGACCTTGGGCATATCACTTAACCCCAATTGCCCTGCCCTCCCCCCTCCAAAAAAAAAAACAAAAAAAAAATAGAACAAATTAGAGGTAAACAGAGATTCCTATGAATGGCACTTAGAATCAAAGGATTTTGAAAGCAGAGAAAACATTGTGCCTCAAATTCTTCCTGTTTATAGAGGGGCCAATGCCAGAGCAGGGCCTGGCTGGAAAGACTGCAGAAAGTAACAAGAGGGAATATCTTTCTGCTATGAGGAGTTTGGGGGTAGAGGGCTAGATACTTTTCTGTTGAGCCAATGTTCTAATTAAAATGGTTTTCGTGCAGCTACCAGGAAAAAAGAGTCTGTTATGGATTTCAGAAGTTTCAAATGTGTGTGTATGTACATTTATTATTATTATTATAGACTTTTTTCAGGGGACTTTCCAGAATGGAGGAGTTATGATCTGGCAAAAGGAAAAAAAACCCAGTAGCAAAACAAGAGTCCGTTAATCTCTCAGACAGACAGCATGCTACAGAGGGGAAGGCATGAGACTCAGAGTCTGAGTCCTTATATAATATTTACTTAGCTTTGTGAACCTAGGAGAGTCACTGATCCTTTCTGAGACTCAGGGTCTTTATCCATAAAATGAGAAATTAGTGATTGATGGCCCCTAAGTTCCTTTCCAGTGCTGAACCTAAGGTCCCAAGCCTCAGACAAGAGGGGATGGCATGGAAAGGATTGTAAAGACAGCAGCTGATGATTCTGTCATTTCCAAATGAGAATATTCTCCATGCCTAAGATCTCAGGTGGGTCAGCAGCATGATCCAGGATACACAATGTCTGCCGGTAGATACAAACGCCCCAGGTGGATTGTAAGGCCGTTCATAAGGCTGAATATGAGCTGTGCTTTTTTGCCTCATTCACCCTGGTTCATATACAGCTCTATGCTTCCTTTTTCTAAAAGCAGAATGAAAATTTCATCTCATTGGTACAATGGAGGGAAGTATCAGAATAGAATCAAAACAGTAGCTGTGATATAGGAAGACCTATGTTTGAATCCTGCTTCGGATGCTTACTACATTCCTGACTTTAAGGAAATGATTTCACCTTGTATCTCAGTTTCCTCATCTATAAAATGAGTGGGTTGAATTAAATGACCTTTGAGGTCTACATCTAGATCTATGTGAGGTAACTATTCAGAGGCCATTTGGGATCAAGCCATTATTTCTTTGTTACCTCCATGATCAAATAGAAAATCTGCTTTTGACTTTTAAACCCTCCGTAATCTGGATCCTTTCTGCCTTTCCAGTCTTCTTACTCCTTATACCTCCTTCTTATATCCTGCATTCTTCAGTCCAATTACGAGGGCCTCCTTGCTGTTCCTTGCCCAAGACCCTAAATCCCCCAACTCTATGCATTTTCATTTGCTGTCCCACCCTCCTACACATGCCTGTAACTCTCTTCCTCCTCATTTCCTCCTCCTGCCTTCCCTGACTCCCTTCAAACCTCAGCTAAAATCCTACTTTCTAAAAGGAAACTTTCCCATCTCCCTTAACACTAGCCTTCCTCCTGTTAGTTGTCTCCACTTTGTCCTGAGTGTGATCTTGCTTGTAGACAGTTGTTTTGTGCATTGTCTTCACCAATTAGACTGTGAACTCCTTGATACAGAAACTGTCTTTTTCCTTTCTTTTTATTTAACACAGCACCTGGAATATGGTAGGTATTTAATAAATGCTTGTTGGTTGATTGATTCAGTAATATAGCTGCCTCACCTCATTTACCAGATATGCTGGTAGGTTTGCCATATCCAATTAGTTCATTGGATTAACCAATAGTACTGTATTTATTAAGTACCTACTAAGTGCCAGATATAGTGTGAGGTGTCAGGAATACCAATGCAGAGAATGAAACAATCTCTATTCTAAAGGGCCTTATGTTATAATGGGACAGACAAATGTGTGTGTGTGTGTGTGTGTAAGTGTATATGTCATAAACATGAAACTAATCAATCCACAGTTTCCTTAGTCCCTACACAACATTGCTTGGCCCCTAGTCTGGTGGTGGATGGCACTGGGCTCTTTAGTCACTCTTCATGGATTTGTCTAAACCCATGTTCTCTTTCCCAACCACTGGTGTCACAGAAATGGAATAAGGATTCTCCATGCCTCACTCAATCATAGTAACCAACAAGAGATTCCACTCTGAGTTTTTCCATCTCAGAATGTCTCTAAGCTTCTCATCTCACCTGAATGTGTCCAGCCATCAGAAGCTCTCCACTTTCAGTCTTGTATTTCCCTAGGTTTCATGCCACCATCCTTGAAGACCAGTAGCTTTTTTTTGTCTCTGATTCTATACAGCCTTCTTTAATATTCCTGAATCAGAGACCTGCCAGAAAAAGTCAGCCAATCCAAGGCATATTCCTATAAAAGCTAAGGTTGAGGAGTGGATGAGGAATGACAAGGAAAGATAAAAGTGTTTTCAGTCCTTTCACATGGGAAAAGCTACCCAGAATAAAAAACTCCCCGCCCCTAGTTTCATTGTAGAAAATTACTCTTGTCTCTGTTCTATATTCTAGGTTAATCAGCTCTGCAACAGCAGTTTAATGGGCTGGTCTAAAAGATCAGCCAATAATTGTTATTAGCTTTTCCAGCCAGTCCCAAGATTGTTGACAACTGTGTCCTTCCCATTACCAAAGCATAAGTGACCTACCTTCTCTCACAATGGTTGTACCATCAGCTAATTGTAGTGATGCACCTAGCATAGAATCTTCTGGGTGATACAAAGCAGAATCAAAAAGTGTTGTAAGCACACAGATCCACTGTGAATTTTCTTTTCTTTTCTTTTCTTTTCTTTTCTTTCCTTTCTCTATTTCTCTCTCTCTCTTTTCTTTCTTCCTTCCTTCCTCTCTTTCTTTCTTTCTTCCTTCCTTCTATAAACTTAATCCATTCAATCCTCCTTTTTGTCAGCAGGAGGGTAGCACTCTTTATCATGAGTTTTCTGAAATGGTTGATCACTGACAATCAGAATTCTTAAGCCTTTCAAAATTGTTCATTTTTACAATGTCGTTATTGTAGTATAAATTGTTCTCCTACCCATTTCACTCTGCATCAGTCCAAGCAAGACTACCCAGGCCTCCCTAAAACTATCCTTATTCCCTGATTTGAAATTGTTAATTAAAGTCCATCAGCCAAATGTTAATTATAAGTAACAAATGACAGGCATACATTGAGAATCTTTTTTTGGGGGGGGGGGTGTAGGAGGACAGAAAGGTAAGGAAATCTATTTCTTCTTTTGTCTTAGGTCAAGGAAACTTTAGGAGTCATAGGCAAGTTTATATAGAAGGATAGAACTAAGACCAATGGATGGAAGTTGCAAGGATTCATTTCAGCTCAATATAAGGAAGAACTTCCCAACAATAAGAGCTTCTCAGCAATAAAATGAACTGTGCTGTTTAAGGAGTGAGTTCCCTTTTATTAGAATCTTTGTGTGAAGCCTGGGTGAGGGGCACTATAGAGGAGATTCATGCTTTAGGTAAGGGTGGGGCAAAATGAGCTCCAAGGTTCCTTTAGCTCAGTTTCTGTAATTTTTGTGCTGACCAAAGGGCCCATTACAACAGAATACCATGGAGAATAGAACTTGTATCTTTAAGGGGTAGTGGGAACCTATTGCTTTCTAGCAAAACTAGTTGTTTTATCTGTGACTTTGCAAAGAGTTAGCTTTTTGGGCCATCTTTGGAGTCACAGTCACAGTTACCCCAGGTCCTGTCTGTTTTGTGAATTTGTCTCATCCAGTTTGAGAGCTGATTCTGGCTGTTTGCATTCTTTGTTACTGAATTTTCCTTTCCCTGTCTACATCTTTACTTCCCATCCAAAGGGTGCTGAAGTCTCAAAGCTAATCCTTCTTGCATGTGAAGATTCTTCAGATATTTAAAGATAGAAATTATGCGTTCCCAAGTCTTTTGTCCAATTCCTTCAACCAAACCTTAGGCCATGGTTTCCAATCCCCTTACTACCTAAACTAATTCCTCTCTATGTTCTCTCACTTGTCAATGATGTGTGTTTGTCCTTCGTTTTTGAAGAGGACCATGGCATCAGGGAAATAATGACATGACTTAGAGTTGACTTGGATTTGAGTGAGGGAGGGCTGTGCAAGGTGACCAGCCTCACTTTCTCCTCCAGAGCCATCTGGATCTAGTGATCTGGAGATGACCCAGGATGCAGGATACTATGGCCCTTTTAGGCTAAGGCCTGTATAGGTACTCACTGAGAGTGAGGTAACACCCATTCTTGTGAACAGGCCTCTTTAAGAAGTGAGTCAAGGGATAGTCCCTATAATTAGAAAAAGAAAAAGAGAAAAAAAAATCAAGCTGGGAGGGGGAGACTCTTAGGCTTTCTTTTGTAAAGATAAACAGTTGCCATTGACGTTCACTCTAAGCCTGGAGGGCCCAATATACTGCCATTAAGTGGAGCTTGAGCAAGGATCTTATTGCTTCAAAGTGAACTGGGTTTAAGGTTTTGGGGGAAGACAAGGAAGGAGGGAAGGCAGGAAGGAAGGAAGATAGAGAAGAAGGAGAGGACAAACTGAGCTACCCAATTAGATGAGTCTCCCATTCGGGCAGCTCCATCTATTCTCAGGTTCGTTTTTGAAGAGGACCATGACATCAGGGAAATGATGACATGACTTGCAGCTGACTTTGATTTGAGTGAGTGAGGGCTGTGCAAGATCACTAGTCTCACTTTCTCATCCAGATCCATCAACTTGTCAATGTATTATGAAAATGAAGTGCCCAAAACTGTACACAATTACTCCAGATGGGATTTGACTAGGGTTAAACCCAGGGAGATCTCTCTCTCTCTCTCTCTCTTTCTCTCTCTCTCTGTCTCTCTCTCTCTCTCTCCCTCTGTCACCACTGTACTTCTAAACTTCTTATGGAAAATTCAAAGAGATTGGTCAGCAAATTCTCATTACTGGAATAGTTGCTTTGACTTTATCTAAAAGAATGATGGTTTTTTAAAGTGAAAAAGAAAATTATTTTTCCTCATTTTCTGAAATAAGGCACATGACTGTAGCAAGTATTGAAATAAATCTATTTTGTTCAATGCTAGCAATTCTTGATTAGGAAGAAACCAGAGCTTTTCAAAGAAACCACTAGAAAGTAGAGGATAAAGCATTGCCCTTCAGAAAACCTATTATTTAAAAAGAATGAAATGACATATTTTTGGTTCAAAATACTGCAGTCATAAGATTGCAAATGACATTTCTCAGGGTCATCAATCATGTTTTTGATAACTAAAAGTCAGAAATTATATTTTCTTCATGAACAATTGGTATTTGAGAGCAAAATCCAGTAGGGATGACTGATTATCAATGCATCTATTGAGACTTTTCCAAAGTATCCTTTCTAGTATGTTAGATCAGAAATTTATTCATTAGCATGTAAGCTCATATGGGTAAGATAAGAAAGATGCTAGGAGATGGACTTTTTTCTTTACCTATTTTGCTGTCCTTCTTTTTGAAGAATGCCGATGGGCATGACAACAGGGGAAATAAGTAGGGGCTAGAGACAGGAACAGAAGTTGTTTACTCCTGACAGCCTGTGTGTGTGTGCTAAAGGTTTTATGCATGGATAGACCTGTCAGCTTCTAGGATTTGTGTTCCTATATAATAATTCTACCTCTTCTTCTTTTCTCCCAATTACATATTAACCTAATCATTCATTCAGCAAACATTTATTAAGTAGCTACTGTAGCATATCACTTTGCCAGATGTTGTAGAACCCAATCCAATCTATTTCTTAAATATCTCCTATTTGCAAGGTACTGTGGTAGGAAAAAAATCCAAATGAAAAGTTAAAAATTTGTTCACTTTTCTGTGTGTCAAATATCAAGGGCATTTTGAAGCAACCACAGGATTCTTTTTTTTTTCTTCCATTTTTCATCCCAATGATTGACATCATGTAGATGTAACTTCAGTATTCTACAATCCTGGCTCTCACATTGGCAAAGAAAAGGAACATGAAATGAAATAAGGTCCTTTTTCATCTTGAACCATTTGCAGAATGATCAGCAGCATCTAAGGAAGACAGAGTTAAGAATCAGCAGACTTGTGTGATTCCTGAATCTCTGCCACTTATTGGCTATGTGAGCTTGGTTAACTTTGCATCTATGAAACTCAATTCCCTCATCTGTGAAATGGTGATAATAATTCTTCTATTATCTGCCTCATAGGATTTTTATAAGGATCAAATGAGATAATATAGAAAAGAGAACTCTGTCACCAGAAAAATACTTTGTAAATATGTAACAGTGCATGATCACATTTAAGAAACTCGTGTACCTTCAAAAAATAATTTGGTGATCCATAAGACAACTTCTATGAGAACTTGGATTCTAAATTTGCATGACATGATTTGGCTAAGTGGTGGTGGTGGTGAGAGTTGTTTTTTTCATTGTTATAAGAATCACCAACAATAACCACCACTATTATCTCTACTACATTAGGACTGTGTCCGTAGGGGTGTGTGTGTGTGTGTGTGTGTGTGTGTGTGTGTGTGTGTGTGTGTGTGTGTGTGTGTGTGAGTGATATGCCTATGGACTTCCAAAAACGATAGAATTTTCCTTGGATGTTCGATAATTGACTCTAACAGATCCTGGACTTCCAACTTACTATTAAGTGAAGATTATACTTTTTCATAGTAGGAAATAAGACTTATCTCCCAAAGCTGATGCATTTGGTTTCTGAATATAAAATGTGGTTGGATTCCCATTTTTTTTCCTTGAATCATTGACTACTTACCTAATGTATAATATGCTAAATCCAAATAATCCATTACCATTTCTTCCTTAGCAACACTCTGCTCAGAAAGTTAGAGTCCCATTTGACTCTTAAGACTTTATACTCTTAGACCTTTTGTCTATTAGATTTCAACATTATAGAAAGAGACTTAGGAGAGTGCCAATATCTGTCTCATTCAAATTCAGTGCAAGCTTTTTTTTTAAATCTGCAATAATGTAGACTGTCTTCATCTATTTCCAATCTTGTTCTTCTACCAAAGAATTGGCTCTGTCTTTACTGCAGGTAATCAGATTGATCCTTTGGATTGAATTAGCAAGTTAATTTTTTTTTCATTTAAAATTTTTTTCATTGATTTCATTTTTTCATCCATCCTATAGTTTTGCCATTGTAAAGACATCACTTTTATTTAAGCAAAGCCTTGATTCACATTCTGCTTGTCATTTAGCATTTTCCTCTGACATCTAGTGGTTATTGGAAAGGTGGATTGTTCTGACTAGTTTCCAAGTCACCTTATGTACTTGATGAGAATGGGTACTGCTATAACTACAGACAGAACTGAGAATAAAGACTGCATGATAATCCTGACTTAAATTTCTTGAGCACTTCATAGATAGGTACTAGACCTGTGATTTAATTGGAAAAGCATTTAATCACTTTCGAGTCAATTCCATACGATGACTTTTTTTCCTCTTCTTCCTTCCCACCGATAACTGTACCCCTGGGTCCTTGGCTCTAACAGGTGAATTTTTCCCTTACCTTATCAAAGCCCAGGCATCTACAACACTTCCTAGCCAATTTCACAAATTGTAACTTAAATTAAATCCTCTATATAAGGGAGCTGAAAACTCTGAGAAATTTTGTGATTTAACCTCCATTTGCCTCAGTTTCCACAACTGTAAAATGGGTATGACAATGGCACCTACCTTTTAGGATTTCTGTGAGGATTAAAGAGATAATATTTGTAAAGTATTTAGCATGGTACCTGGAACATAGTATAACCTATATAAGTGCTAACTAATTATTATTATTACTATTATCATTTTATTAAATCTTTATTGCGACCTAGAAAATGTTGGAGCCAAGATTTGAGCCCAGGCTTCTTCTGACTTCTAATACAGTTTTTCCCCTCATTAAACCCTGCTGCCTCTCAGGCAGAATTATAGAATTTCAGAGTTAGAATGCACTTGACAGACTAGTTCAACTCAATGAATAATAATTCCCTCTTCTATATACCAAAAAAGTAAGTAGTGATCTAGTGATTTTCACATGGACACCTGCTATTGAGACAGAAACCATTGCTTCCCAATGTACTCCATTCCACTATTGGTTAGCTTTCATTGTTAGGCAATTTCCACTTATTTTATTCCCAAATTTAATTATTTTCAACTTCCACCCATTGTCCCTGTTCTCATCCTCTGGATTCAGACAGAACAGCCTTAATCTCTTTTGTAAGGGATGGCCTTTAAAATACTTAAAGACTCCTATTGTGCTCCCTTCCCCCAAGTCTTCCCTTCTCCAGGCTGAGCAATCCGATGTGAGTGGACAAATGATCTGTAGATTCTCTACTACATGGATCTTCATCAATATATTCCTCATCTCTGCCATTCAAGACCTTCCATTTTCTATCTTCAGCTTGTATTTCCAGTCTCGTTTCATACTGCTCTACATGTATTGTGTGTTTTAGTTAAAATGGATTATTAGCCCTTCCCTGAATTTGATATGTTTCATCCTGCTTCTGGATTTGGAACAGTGGAAGCTATGTCTCAAATGGATTCTCTCTCCTTTTTTAATTCGATTTTTACTTTTGCTACCTTTTAATTTTATTTTCAATAAACAAGCATTTATTTTCTCTCCCTCCCTAACTAGGCCCTCCATTGAAAAAGAGCAAAAAAAGAAAACCCTTGTAACAAAATGCACAATGAAACAAAGCAGATTCCCACATTGGCCATGCCCAAAGAACATGCCTCATTCTGCATTTTGTATCCATTATCTCCATGTCATGATATGAGCGGCAGGTTTCCGCATTGGTACTCAGTAATCATGGTTGATCATTGCACTGATCAGAGTTCTTAAGTCTCTCAGTATTGTTTGTTCTTTATGTTACTGTTGTTATTTTATAACTTGCTCTCCTGGTTCTGCTTAATTCACTCTGAATTAATTCGAGTTTCTAAGGTTTCTTTAAAACCATTTTTTCATCATTTTTTATGGTACAATAATATCCTGTCACATTCATGTGCCATCTTTCTATCATTTTTTATGGCACAGTAGTGTTTCATTACTTTTATGTGCTATCATTTGTTCAGTCATTCTCCGACTAATGGGTAATCTTTTACTTCCTAGTTCTTTGCCTCTACAAAAGAGCTGCTATAATTTTTTAGCATATGGATCATTTTCCTTTTTCTTTAATTTGTTTGAGGGACACAGGCCTAGTAATGAAATGACTAGGTCAAGGAGTGTCCAGAGTCTAGTGACTTTAGGGCTATAGTTCCAAATTGTTTTCCAGAATGGCTGGATCAATTTACAGATCCATCAGTAGTGTACTTTGCTATGCCTCTTTTCCCACACTCCATCCAACATTTGTCATTTTCCCTTTTATCTTTGCCAATTTCTGACATGAGATAGAATTTCAGAGTTGTCTTAATTTGCATTTCTGTAAATATTGATGATTTGGAGTGTTTACTGATACGGTCATTAAAAACTAGGGTTTCTTCCTCTAAAAAAAGGCCTATTTATATTCTTCGACCATCTATCAATCTGGATATGGCTCTTACACTTATAAATTCAGATTTTTTGTTTATATTGGAAATGAGACTTTTATCAGAGAAACTTGCAGCATCTTTTAAAACCAGTTTATCATTTCCCTTTTAATTTGAGCTGCATTGTTTTTGTGGGTGCAAATAGTTTTAATTTTACAGAATTGAAATCGTCCGTTTTCTCTTCTATGATCCTGTAATCCTCTCCATCCCTTCTTTGGTCTTCGTTTCTTACCCTATCAATAGATCTGAAAGAAAATCTCTTCTTTTAATTTGTTTATGATGTGATCCTTTATGTCTAAGTCATATAAATAGAATCCATTTTTATTTCAACTTTTTAAATTCCTAAACATTTTTAAAAACCTCAACCCCCTGCTATTTTCTCTGTGAAGTCTTTCCTGATTATCCCAATGGTTGGTTTGTTCTCCATTCTTAAATTTTTTTTTTTGCACTTTATTTATCCCTCTTTTGCCCCTGTCATTCTCTACTTTGATTTATAATTAATCCGTACGCATGTTGTATCTCCTATCAGTAAGAAGTAAGTTATTTGAGAGGAGATACTGTTTTCTTTATATATTTGCCTTAAAATATGGTACCTTGAAAATGATCATAATACTCCAGATATGATCAGACCAGTGCTACCTTAACCTGGATGTTACAATACTTTTAACACAGCCTGAGATTGATTTATTTTTCTTTGGACTGAAAAATCATACTCTTGGCTGATATTAAACATATAGTCAACTGAAACTCCTGATTTTCTTTCTTATAAAATGTTGTTAATCCAGATCACCACTGACTTCTGCTTTTGTAGTTTATTTATTGGATCTAAAGACATCGTTTTAACTGTTTCTATTAAATTCTACTTGTTTTAATCTTTATTCTGTCATAAAATGTATTATTTATGTCTCCCAGCCTCATGTAATTCATAGGTTTGATAACTTGTCTATTCTTTTTTATTCAAGCTGATGATAAAAATGCTGAACAGAACTAGGTCACAGACAGAATTCTCAAGCATACCACCAGAAACTTCCCTCTAGAGTGACATCAATCTATAAATCAATACTCTCATCTCGTTTCTCTTACTTTGTCTAATTTTATTATTAGTCAGCCCTTATTTCTCAATCTTGTGCACAAAGATATAATAAGAAAATTCAACAAATATTTGTGGAAATTTATAAATACACACATAGATAACAAACTAATTTAGGAGGGAATAAATTAGCATCTTAGAGGATCATGCAGGAATCAAGATTGTTTAGGTCTTTCTGTGACCCCATTTGGGGCTATCTTAGCAAAGATACCAGAGTAATTTTCTCCAACTCATTCTATAGATAAGGAAACTGAGGCAAATAGGTTAAATGACTTACCCAGGGTCACACAGCTAATTTGTGTCTGAGACCAGATTTGAATTCAGGAAGATGAGTCTTCCTGATTCCAGGGCCAGCATTCTATCCACTGTGCCACCTAGCTGTCCATTATTCAGAGGGACATGTGGGAATCAAGATATACTCTTTCTTTGATATCCCTCTGATCTATCAGTGGTACTGATCTAACAGAAAGAAAAGTGAAGTTAACCCATGCTAACTCTTGGTGATCACTACTTTTTGTTTTAGGTAGTCATAAGCAGCACTTTTTTTGTTGTTGCTTTTTTTGGAAGAGCAATTGGCGTTAAATGACTTGCCCAAGGTCACACGGCTAGTAAGTATTAAGTGTCTGAGGTCACATTTGAACTCAGGTCCTTCTGACTCCAGGGCAAGTTTTCACTATTCACTGCACCAAATAGCTGCCCCATAAACAGCACTTTAAAAAAGTTGTTTTTTTAGAGATTTTTCAGGGATCAATGCCAAGTTTACTAGTCTATATTTTCCATGATCTATCTTATTGCCCTCTTTTAAAAAAAATTGTGACTGCCTTTGCCCATCTTCAGCTCTTGTTCTTCATAATTTAAAAGATGAGATGGTGATTTTTATTCATGTCTTCAAGTTGTTTCAGTATTTGAAGATCATTCTGGATGACTTTAAGTATTTAAGGAGCTAGTTGTCATCACTATTGCTTTATTTGTCTTGCACTTCATTTCCCTCTTAACCAGGTTTCTTCTACTGTTACTCATTTGAAGATAATTTTCCTCCATGGAGAAGCCAGGAGCAAAATAGAACTTGAATTGTTCTTCCTGCCCTACTCTGTTCTCTGGGAAAATATTTGTTCATTGGGTCAGTCAGTGAATGCTTTCTGTCTTCTAGGGTGTGCTCAGTTTTCACATAATAATTGAAAGACTTTCACGCAACCATGTCCTCCTTTCTACATTCCTAGAAAGAATGGTCTACACTTGCTACTGCTTCTTTCACCTCACTCATGCAATTCTCAGTCCCTTGAAAATTGTCTGCTGCTCACTCGAAACTGCTCCCTCTAAGGATTATTAGCTAAACATTTACTAAACGATTTTAACCAAAGATTTCTTAACTGCTAAATCTGAGGGTTTTTCTTAGCTTTCATCTTTGAAACTTCCAGTGGTATTTGAAGCTACGGACCACCTTCTGCCTTAAAACTCTATCTTAATCTTCTTTATTGACTCCTCACCAATCCTTTGTCCCCTCTGAATAGCTCTTTTCCCAGACTCATTCCTGGGGACTTTCTTCTTCTCTCACGCCATTCTCTATCTCTTGCCTACAAAGGCCAGTCTCCATACCTGGAATGTATTCCCTTCTCATCTCTATCTCTTAGAAACCATTCTTATAATTCTTCAAGGCTTATTTTTCGTTCCCCCCTTATTGGAAATTTTCACTGCTCTTTCCAGTTGTTAATTAGCTCACTTGCTACTCAAATTCTATTGTATTAATAACAGAGAGAGGAAATGGCAAACTACTCTGGTATCTTTGCCAAGAAAGCCTCAAATGGGGTCATGATGAGTTGGACACAACAGAAACAACTGAACGATCTTGATTCCTGCATGCTTCTCTAAGGTGCTAATTCCTTCCCTCCTAAATTAGTTTTTATTTAGATTAAAACAAGTCCATTTTCAAATCCTGTTTCAGACAATTTACTAAGTGTATGACTGGGCAAACCCATTAAGCTTTATCAACTTCACTTTCCTCCTTTGGAAAATGACCGTAACAATACCTATCTCACAAAATTGTCATGAAGATCAAATGAAATAATATATGTAAAGTGCTTTGCAAATCTTAAAATTATATGCAATTGCTAGCTATTGTTTTGTGCTGTTCCATGTGTAGCTCTCTCTTGGCTGGAAGAATGTGGGCTCTATGAGGGGAGGATTGTTGTGTTTTGTTTTGTTTTACCTTTCTATCCTCGTTGCTTAGCACAGTGTTTAGGTCTTAGCAGGTGGCTTAACAAATGTTTGGCCCTATACCTTCCTTTGCTGAAAGCTTGCTACTACTCCCTGGTTTCATCATTTCTATCGGCACTAGTTAGGATGAATGTCTTAGCCTATAAATTTGGAAAGAGACCAAAGAGAAAAAAAAATTCAGACTTCCATAGTAGCAAATAGTATGGAAAAACCATAGGGAATCCCGAATAACATTTAGGAATAGATTCATGAAATTAAGAACTGAAGAACAAAAGGTCAGTCACAATATTGGATCTCTTAAGAGAAAGATTGGCTGATGGGAAAAAAATGTCTCTAAAGCTTGACAGACATTTCGGAGTTAGATCTGTAACCAGCAGCCTGCACAATTTCATTTATTCTGTGCTTATTCCCATAACACAACTCTCGAGTGGCCTCTAGTTTCTTTCTGACTGAATCAACGTTTTCAGAATTTTCAGTGGCTGGTGTTTTGCAATCAGAGAAATCAATTCTGTGCCACAGAAGAACGTCATGTCTTATTCTACTCTAAGCTTCTAAAATGCCTCTTGTAATTAAGCATTAGTTGGAGTTGGGCACTCTTGAATAATGAGGTGATGTATTGGTAGCTTTCTTTGTTGGTGTATTACTTCGGTGCTCTGGTTAATACAGTCACTGTCACTGTATAAATGCAATTAATATGATCCATAATTATAACACTTAGCATTTTGTATTCTCCAAGTGCTTTGTATTCATTAATTTGTCATTCCAGCCAACATGCCTTGTAGCTGTGCATGAGTCTCATCCCTGTTTTATAGTTAAGGAATCTGTAACACCAAGAGAGAAAGTGATTCACTCCCAGGAATACAAATACTTTAATGCCTGGTTCTAATTCTGTGTTCAGTCTTGTGCCAAATAACTTTGCTTGTGCTCCATAGTTATTTATAGGAGTAACTGTCAATGATTTTTCAGAGGTTAGCATTAATTAATTAATATATAATATAATATAAATAATATATAATATAATAATAAATTAATTAATTCAGAGGTTAGCATCTACAGGGAGAATAACATTGAATTTGTATCTGGGTCCTGGACTCTTCCTAGTTCTAAACTACTGAATCCATTTCTATATGAGTTTGGTAAAGTGGTACCATGGATGAAAGAGAATTAGTCTAGGAGAAAAAAAAATAACCCTAGGTTTCCTAATTCTGTTTCTAACAAAAATAGCCTTGCAACAAACTACTTTATCTGAGCCTCAGTGTTTTCATTTTTCAAATAGAGAATTTAGATTAGATCATCACTTAGGGTCCAGTCAAACTCTGGTGTTTTCTGATTCTGTGCTAAAGCCTCAGTAATTTCGTTGCCCTTCT
This sequence comes from Pseudochirops cupreus, assembly GCA_028627135.1. Taxonomy (NCBI): domain Eukaryota; kingdom Metazoa; phylum Chordata; class Mammalia; order Diprotodontia; family Pseudocheiridae; genus Pseudochirops; species Pseudochirops cupreus. The sequence continues at coordinate 506,535,846 of CM053582.1, forward strand.
TCCATTTGATCGCCACACCAATTTTTGAGCTAAGTAGTACAAATATCATCAATGTTTCCATTTAACCATCTCTTCATATTATTTTTAAATTTATTAATCTTTTTTTCCCTCAACTTAATTCATAATAAAATAAGAGCCCTATCTAGTAACTAAAAACAAAATGTAAAGGGGTGGTGGTGGTGGTAGAAAGCAGTTCATATCAATCAAGTCTAATCATACTTGCAGTGTTCCACATCCATAGTTACACATCTGTGCCAAGGGAGGGAGGCATATCTCTTCTTCAAGGTCAACCAGATCGTTATAATGATTTTGTCACCCAGTTTAGATTTTATTGTTACTCATTACATTTATGTTGTTCTATTTCACTGTGCATCATGTTTTCCTAAATATCGTTTATTTTAAATCATGTCAATCGATGAAAATTTTCACATGGATTTTTGTAGTTTTCATATCATTTCTTATGGCACAGTAATATTCATCACATACATGTATCATAATTTGTTTAGACATTCCCCAAGTAATAGGCATCTGCTTTGCTTTTGGTTCTTTGCTACAGCAAAAAAAAAAATGCAGTTAGGAATATTCTTTCTTGGCCTCCTAGAGGCAACTGCCTAAAAATAGAATCTTTGGATCAAAAAGTAAGAATATTTAGGGGCAGCTAGGTGGCACAGTGAATAGAGCACTGCCCCTGGAGTCAGAAGGATCCGAGTTCAAATCTGGCCTCAGACACTTAACACTTACTAGCCTTGTGACATTGGGCAAGTCCCTTAACCCCAATTGTCCTGCTTGCCCCCTCCAAAAAATAAAAATAAAATAAAGAGTATGGACATTTGAGTCACTTTCTTAGCATAATTTCAAATTGTTTTCCAGAATGGTCGGGCTAATTCATAGCTCCAATAAGTACATATAAATTATGTCTAACTTTTGGCAACCTTGCTAACACTGATTATTTCCATCTTTTGTTGTTTTTGCCAATTTTCTGGGTGTGAGATCAAAACTTCAGATTTTATCTGCTTTTCTCTTCTTATTGGTGACTTGGAGTAGTTTTTTCATACTATTGTTAATGGTTTTCATTCTTTTCACAACTCTTCATATTCTTTGACCATTTATTCATTGGGGAATGTTTCTGGTGTGTTCTCATCTGTTATCTTAAATTTTTATTAATATCAGAGCTATTTGATGAAAAATTTCCATAATCTATGACTTCTCTTTTTATCCCAATTAAAATGCTTTTTTAAAAAAATTAATTTTCAATTTCATGTAATCAAAATTGCCTTTTTATTTTGGAGGATAATCTCTCCTCTTGGTAAATCCTTGATCTATCCTTAGCTATATAAGTAACAAATCTGTTTCTCTCTTCTCATTATTTTTGTAGTGTGACCCTTACTATTCAGAATAAATTCCCATTTTCAGGCTATTATGGTAGATTGTGGTATAAGTTGGTGGTCTAAACCTAATTTCTGCCAATCTGTCAGTCCTGTCATTTTACAGAAAATAAAACCTATACCAACTTAAATAATTTGCTTGAGGTTCCTTAACTTAATGTCATGACTGAGCATCTCAGATTTTTTAAAAAAATTTTTACTCCTAGACTAATGCTTTGTTAATAGTAGTACCACTTAACTAAATTTAAATAGAAAGTGCTTAGAGGTACTGTCAGATAGTCTTCATACTGAGCCTCTTGACCATTTTACTTATATGAAAAATTATGTTTTTTAAGAGGAGGATTCTGCTCTCAACCTTATTTCACAAGATTTGTGAAAGAGATTGACAACCTTTGTTTGGAATTTCCTTTGGGAGTACATGATAGATCAGTGGAACAGATGACAACTCTCTCTGACTTAGCAAATAATTCTTAGGGAGTCACTTGAAGCATATTCAAGCTAAGGAGGCGTATGCAAGCTAAGAGACTTTGCCCAGGATCAATCAGTCAGCCAATAAATACTTTTTTGCCTACTCTGTGCCAGGCACTAGGCTATACACTGAGGATACAAAAAAGAAAGAAAGGATCCCTCAGGATATTTACATTCTAACAAGTAAGACAACATGTATGAGTATATGCATATCTTTATACATATACTCATACATGTCATCTTCCAGATCTTCCATGATGGAACATATTTGTATATGTGGGTGTGTCTACATAATATACTGCGTGTGTGTATCTGCATAAGTATCAGATAATTTTGGGGAGTAATTTTGTGTGTATCAGAGGTGAGAATCAGAGAAGCCTTCATGTAGATGTTGGCATAAGATGAGTTTTGGAAGGAAAGTAATTATTCTAAGAGAAAGATGCAAGGAAGAAGTGCATACCAGGTATGGAGAACAGCCAATAAAAAGGCACGGAGATAGTGACTGATAAATATCAGAGGAGTCTTCTTGACTCTAAAGTCAGTGCTCTATCCACCATGCCTTTCTGTCTCTGTGGATTTTATAAATGACAAAATTGATCACTCAATATGGAGGCTAGTATGTTGACATTATTCCTTAAGAAAAACAGATACATCAAAATGTGACCCGACAAAGCAAATCTTTATTTTTCAAAAGCTTCCTTGAATGAAAATTAGCATAGGATTCATTTTATATTCTAAAAATGTATTAAAGCAAATCAGGCGCATAGATATGGTTTTTAAATGACATATGCTTATAATTCATTTAGTCTCTTTAGTGTCCTGTATAAAAACTTAGCCCATTCTCAGGAATATAGGGAAGCCTCAGTTTAAAATGGCCTTAAATTGTAGTATAATGGGTGAAAGGCATTCTAAATCTACGAATCCTTCTAGTTCCAAATCAGATACTAGCTCTATGACCCAGAGAGAGATACTCTATCTTGATGAGCCTAAGTTTTTCCCAGCAAAATGAGAGTTGTGTAGAATTAGATGCTCTCTGAGGCCCCTTCCAGCTCTACCACTTATTTCTTTATTAATCTTTTTTTTTTAATAAATATCTTCCCTAATGTTCCTTTAGGGCGGAGACTGTTTCCACTGACTAGCCTAGTGACATATAGTAGGGACCTAATGGTTCCTTATGGATTGATTGTTGGAGTCTAATATACTACATTTGGAAACCATAGCTGACATAGGAAGACAAGTCCTTGAAATTGTCAAATACATTTGGCCCATTTCCTCTGAAGAGAGAATAAGCCACCTATCAGACACAGCATCATTGTTAATGCCTCTGTTTGCTGCATCATGCACATTCTTATCCCAAATATTTAATCCAACTCATGTTCCGCAAAAGGCTCTTTGATGGGAATAATGAAATTACTAATCATTAAAAAATGCACTTAACTAAATTCTTTCTGGGGTCCCATTATTTCCCCCCAAAACATTACCATGCCAGCTGATTTCTGTTTTTCAGAATCACTTTGGTGTCCATGTTTCAGATCACTATGACAGGAAGCCTCCCAAATGTTTCTAAGAATCTAAACCATCCACACATTAGAATTCTGCTGTGCAAAATCACATTGACACTTGCATGACTGTTTGGTCCTCTTCACTGGGAAAATAGCATCTGGTATCTCAAATAATAGTTTGCTTGCAAACAGCTCAGGGAGTTAAAGGCAATGCAGCATTTTGTGATATTTTATCCTTAATCTCCTTCCTGACTTTTTTTTATAGCTTGGAATACATTTTCTGATACTTTGCCATCTACCAACTGCCCATCTCTGAGTTTGGTTTTCAATGCTTAAAAAAATATTCTTCCTGAAAATTATTTTACCTGGTCAACTGCTAAGTCAATATCCCATATTTTTGCCGGAACATACCTGAATTAATTTAATTCCTTGTGGCATATTTCTAGGCAGCCTAGAATGAAGGGATTTTCTTTAGATTCTGTGTATATTATTATAGATATATTTGTTTTTCTTGATATCTAATGTTATACATAAAAGCAACAAAATATTGTAAAAAGGGAACTGGACTAGAAATTACATGACCCAAATTCTAGTTTTGGGTCAATCAGTTCATCAGTCAGCACACATTTATTAAGACCCTACGCTATGCCAGGCACTGTGCTGAACGTTGGTATTAAATAAGTAAATATTAAATAAAAAGCCATACCTGGTATGCACAAAGACAAAAATGAAATGCTGCTAGCCCCAAAGGAGCTTAGATTTGATAGGGGAAGACAACAGATATAGATACACAGAAAATATATCAAGGCAGTAGGGAGGAGAGACTTTTGTAGTTGGGGGGATCAGAAAAGATTTCATAAATGAACTGGTAACTTGAATTGAGTCTTGAAGAGAACTACAGTTTCTAAGAGGCAGAGAAAAGGAGGGAGAACATTCTAGGCACAGGAGATAGCCAGTACAAAGGCATCGGAGAGCAAATGGACTGTTGGGCACCAAGAACAATAATAAGAAACAAACTTTTCCTTGAAGAAAATTAGCCACTACTCATCCCTGTGACCTTAGATGAATCACTTCCCCATTCTGGACTCACTTTATCATCTGTAAAATGAGAGGATTGTTCACCAGATGATCACCAAGGCTCCTCCCATCTCTGATAATCTGTATTCTTTGACCTGGGTTGATCGAGAGGCTTCCAAGTATTTCCTTTTGTCCCAGAACTCATTCTTCCCACAGAATGGTAGAATGACCTTCTTTGAAAATCTGTTCTCTCTGTGGTAGATTTTGGGTTTCCAATCTAACGACAGAGAATGGTCCTCCTGCTTAAAGAGTACATGCTTTAGCATACTAAAATAATACAAAAGATTTTTCTCCTTTCATTCATAGCTAACTTATGTTTCCTCTGTTTGGCCTACAACTTTTCTTCTCTCCTAACTCCCCATCTCTTATCTTAATGCTTCTTTTTCCCAATTTACTTTTCATAGTCTCACGTTAGCCAATAATTGGGCCAAATTCGCCTCTTATTGCTGCTGTTGCTATGATATTGGAACCAAGCCCAAACCTATCATTGACCTATTCCTTCAGGGGAGGGGCCCTACCATCTGCTCTTGGGGAACCATTCTATCCTCCTTCCTGGAGCCTGTAGGAATCCTATGCATGGCTCAATTCTACCAGAGACAGTTGTATCATGAGACTTCAGCTCTATCTTATTTTTTCTCTTTGAGGCTTATTCTGATTCTGGATTTTGAAGCCTTCTTCATGAAGTGTTCCCAAATTGTAACTTGAACACTACCAGCTCTGCATATTAAAATGCTACACATCTTTTAAAGTCTTCCCCGAGTTCCACTTTCTCTATGAAACCTGACTTCAGAAGTTCAGCACACAGTGATTTCTCCTCTTTTGATCTCTGAAAAATTTAAGCTCTTTCTCACATATTTGGCACTTCCCATATACTTAGTGCTTTGTGGATTTTCTTTTTAAATTTCCATTTTCTCTCATTGATTGAAGGAAATAATAGACCAACTAATGAATGAACAAGTGGGTGGATTTTGATAGGGAGACTGTCAACTTCTTTGTATCCCCCACTGTATTTGCACATTAAAAGATGCTCAATATTTGTTTGTAATTGATTATTTCCTCACACAGCCAACATTCCTTAATGGTATCATGTGATTGTCCTCTACAGTGTCCATTGGATAAAAATTTATGAGACCTCTATCCTGTATAAGCCCTTGTAGCAGGCGCTGTGAGAGGTATGAAGAAAGCACTGACTTTGGAATCAAAATGCCAGGGTTCAGAACGTGGCCCTCTTCCTCACTTACATATGTGACCTTGACCAAGTTACTCAATTTCTGTGCTTTCATTGCCTACCTGAAAAAAAGGGGGGTGGGATGGGGGAGCTGGACTAGATGATTGCTCTAGGCTCTAGGATCCCAGGAATAAAATGTTTTACCTATTCTCAAAGAGCTATAGGTTATGTGTGTAAAAATGACAATTCAAGGCAAGGCATAGAAAATGCCACAAAAGGAATACAAAAAGTGTGCTATGAAAATTACAAAGAAAGATCCCTTCCACCTGGAGAGACCAGGAAATGCTTTTTGGAGGAAGTGGCCACTAGGTGGCACCGTGTATATGTCAACTCTACATCCATTTCTTTGAATTCCCAAGTCTCCTTCAAGGCTCAGCTTCTGCCATCTCCTGCCTGTGGTGGTGCCTGCTTTCCCTAGCTGTTATCAGGGTGCATGCATCCACTGACCAGGAGAGAGAGAGAGAGAGAGAGAGAGAGAAAGAGAGAGAGAGAGCTAGAACTCCTTGAGGGTTGGGGTTGTTTTAGATCACCTAATGGCCTGTGCAGTTCTTGAAACTTAGTGAGGGCTTGATACTTGGTGAATGAATGGATAAAAGACATTGTGTATTAGACAATGTTAAGACTACAAGAATGTGTAATACCTAATCTCTGCCTTCACAGTCCTTTCTTTGATGGAACTCTAGTTAAGACAACAGACTCCCATTAAAGTGCCTTCTACAACCCCGAATGTCTTTAATGTGCATTTAGAATTTATTTTGTTACAAATGAACCCTATAAAACTATGTCTAGTTTCATTAAAGTTCAGCTCAAATGCTGTCTCCATGTAGTCTTTCCTTATTCTTGCCGCCTAAAATGGTCTTGTATATATCTATATCTATATCTATCTATATCTATATCTATATATGTACATATGTATATATGTGTATATATAATACATATATACATATATATAAATATATACATATATTATACATATATACATACATATGCATATATATATATAGAGAGAGAGAGAGAGATAGACAGACAGACATACACACAGACACAGAGACAGAGGCAGAGAGACAGACAAAAGGTATAGATCTGTATTATGCATATTATAGAGATCTGTAGCTATATCTAAAATCTATATATCTGTATCTATAGCCATATTTATATGGCTCCATATCATGTATATCTATCATGTAGTTCTTTCTGTATGTACGTATAATACCCATATGCTTATTGTCTTCCTGATAGAATGCAAGTTTCTTCAAGGATGGGACTGCCTCATTTCTTTTCTTTGTATCCCAGTACCTGGTATATTATCTGGCATATAATAGGAGTTTAATAAATGCGTGTTGACTTGATTAATTAATATAGTAACAAATAGCATTTATACAGCACTAACACTTGCAAAGTGCTTTACAGATATTATCTCATTTGACCTTCAGAGCAAAGCTGGGAGGTAGATGCTATTATTCCTCTTTTACAGATGGAGAAATTGGGGCAGATAGAGGTCGAATGACTCAGGCAGGGTCAGTCACCTTATGTGTGGCTGAGGCTGGATTTTCATTCTGCTGTTTGTGATTTCAGGTCTTTTCATTGGAGCCTTTAGTCCACCTATCTGTCTCTAACAAATAGAGCAAGGGGGTTGCAGTCACTAAGGTGGTATACTGAAGGAGTTTAGACACAAAAGGGAGGATAGATATGGAGTGATTCTTGAGGGGAGGGGTGATGAATGGACTGAGTGAAAAGGGTTTTTTTTAGGATGAAGAAGACATAAGCATGTTTGTAGGCTGTAGGGAAGCAGCTAGGAGAGAGAGAGAGAGAGAGAGAGAGAGAGAGAGAGAGAGAGAGAGAGAGAGAGAGAGGATAATAGAAGGCACAATCTGCTGCCAGAGAGGGAATGGAATGGAAGCATTTGAATATGGAGGAGGGGTTTGCTTTGCCAAGGAGAAAGGTCATCTTTTATGTAAGAAAAAGGGTGGAAGAGGAGATAGCAAAATTTATCTTAGTGATGTGAGATGAGGAACATGGGAGAAGAGAGCTCTCAGGAAATAACTCCTTTTTTTTTTTTTAGTGAAATATGAGGCAGGGTTCTCAACTGAGAGAGCTAGAGGAAATGGGAGCCATGGGAGATAAGGGGAGGGCTGTGCAGTTTTGGAAAAGCTGCTGTGGTGAATGGGATAGTGAATTAATTAGAGAAGAGTAAAAAATAATGTTTGGTTTTGAGTCAAGGCGACCATCCAGTTGATGTTATGTTATATAAATTTGCAGTGGACTCAGTCATCATGGCTTCATGATTTACTCCAGCTTCATTAAGCAGTATGTGTGTAGCAGCAAAGACACATTATGGTGGGAGGGATCCAAGGCTAAGGCTTGGCAGGGCAAGTTCACAATACAATAAAGGACAAGGGACTTGAGAGAAGAGGACAGTGTAGAGTTGAACTGATTCCCCAAGAGGTTAGGATGGGGGAAGGGAAGAAAGTATAGCCAGTGTATGGGGTGATGATCTGGGAATAAAACTGAAGGATCAGGGGAGTGGAGGTCTTGCTAGGACAAAAAGAAGAGTTTAAGGTTGCAAGACAGAGGGAAAGATATAAGGACAACAGATTGTGATCAGAGAAGGGAATTTCAGAATTCATGAGCAGGGAAGTAGAACACTTGAGGATGATTCCAAGTTCAAGGATGACCATCTCAGTGCAGAGCTACTCTGTTTGGTGTCTTGGCTCACATTAGAGCAAGGACCTGGGTTTGAGGGTTTGCAGAAAGTTGGTACTTGGGAAGTTCATATAACCATGAGCTTTGTGATCGTGTTGCTGAGTAAATATTAAAAAATCAGAAACACATATACACAATCACTATATGGCAACACAGTTAGACAGAGATTTGGTCACTCATATGAAAGAGATGTTTACAGTTGCAAAGATGTCAGTGGGAGTAGATGCTCAGAGGTGAGTCTGAGTGAGGGAGTTTGATGCCTTACAGATTGACTTTGTTCAGAACGGGTAATCAAGGCTAGATGTGGGCAGGGCTTAATGAGACCCAGATGTGGTAGAGGAATTCTCTGGGGTATTTATTGATTCCAGATTTGGGTGGGAGAGTTTCTTATCAGGATCTGAAATTAGTGAGGATCTGAATCTATAATTGGAGATCTCAGAAATCTATCTTTCTATGTTAGCACAAAGCCAACTGAGAAGTCAACTGGGAGCCTCATCCAGTCAGGAATTTTAGTCATTTGCGTGGTTGATATAGAGTCAAAATGAGTCAGGATAGTGGAAAAGTATAAGTTATCTGTCATTGCCTATATGTTTATGGTCATTAAGACCACTTAACCTGTGACTCCATATTGGAATGCTGTCACTTATAATTACGGTATTAAACAATATATTTCAAAAATCACACCAGTAGCTATGTAGGGTAGAAGAGTAGATAAAGGAAAATGAATGAGTTGATGGATGGGGGGGGTTTAGGGTGTTTGCAGATAAAATACACACACACACACACACATATGTTGAAGTTTTCTAGCATGAGGGTAGGAATTGGGGAGGAAACATTCTGAATTATTGAAGAAAGAAAGAGAGTAACCCAGAGGTCTCTTAATAACAGTTATCAAAATTTTGGTTGAGTGCTAAATATGGATTAAATGAACCTCAAAGGAGAAGAGGTTGCTGAGTGATAACAGCAGAGGGAGAGCTCCCAGTGACAATGGGGAACAAGGAAGATTCTATCTTCTCTGTCTTGACCAATGAGTCAGTTGGATGTGAATGAAAATGAAGAAAATGAAAATGCAAGTTGTATTGAAAAGGGCAGTGAAAGAAACTGTGCCATCAGTAGGGAGCTAGGTTTATAGGAGTGAAATAAGATGGAAGAGGCAAGAATGGAAAGGTTTTGAGATGAAAACAAGTTTGTTCTCTATAGAGTGATTATTTGAGAGAACATAGTAGAAGGGATAGTTAGCTTTGGAGTAAAACTTTCAGGCCTGGCAGTGATGTTGGGATGAAGAGGATGAAATAAGAGGGATGGCACGGTGTAGTGATATTGACCTCAGTAGCTTTAATAATTATGGTCCCAAATTGAAGCAGCAGCATGGTGCAATTAAAAGAACTCTGGACTGTCATCAGAGAGTATGGGTTCAAATCCTAGTTCTTCTACCTCAGTGATTCTAGATGAGTCACTTGACATCTCTGAAAAAAAATGTAGGTATTGGATTCAATGGCCTTGTTGGGTCTCCCAGACCTTCAACTTTTGATCCTATAAATGATGTAGTCAAAGTGGTCCTCAAATGGCAGCCAGGATACCTGGGTTCCGTCACTCACTAGCTGTCTGATCTTAGGCAAGTTACTTCATCCCACTAGGTTTCAGTTTCCACATTTATAAAACATAGGGATTTTATTAGGTAACTTTTAAAGACATTTCCAGCTTTGATATCATACGACTCAAAGGGTTAACAGAAAAAAAAAAGAGTGCTGATGGTAGTGAAGCTTAGTCTTTGTGCTTTGAGGATGCTGATAAAATTGATTTGTAATGCAGAAAACAGAGTCCAGGTGTTAGCCAACTTGGTACCTATTCGAGTGCCTAACATAGGACCTCAAAGTGGATGATTACTAATGTGTGGTGAGTCAATGAATAAACGAATTTGTATGGAACTTTACAAGTTTTAGGCATTTTATAACCATTATTTCATTGTTTTTACAAGGATATGAGGTGGGCAGGCAGTTGTCATCCCTGTTTTGCAGATGAATAAACACTATGTAAGCTTGCTACACTTCCAGAGATTGTCCAGTAGTTTATCATAGAGTGGATGTCTTCCAGTGTTCTAAATCTATGATTTTTCTTGTCGTGGGATAGGGATGGGGAGTGAACCTGGTGGTTTCAGTGATATAAGGAACTCCTACATGAAGAAATTCCTCTTTCCTTTGTAGTCAGCACTTTCTACCAAAACTGCTCATATTCTTAGAAAGTCGCCTAGAGCAAACCCAAATCCCTGTTGACTGCATATTGCCGTAGACAACCACAAATTAATATTATTTATGTCTATATTGTATTGCATTTTTATTTCTTTATTAAGCATTTCCCAGTCACATTTTAATATATTTTAGGCCATACTTGATAGCTTTGCAGGCTATGGCCCGTGAGCCATGAGTTAGACACCTCTGTTTAGAGCACCAAGGGGTTAAGTAGTTTTTCCACTGGCACCTAGCCAGTAGGTGTCAGAGGTGGGACATTGTGATATATCCTGATTACCTGAATACTAGGAGTGGTGGAGATAGAATTTTCTTTAGATCAAGTCAAGTCACCAAGCTTTATTAAACATTTATTATATGCTAGGCACTAACTTAAGTTATAAGTTAAGTTAAGTTATACAAATATAAGAAGAAAGAAAGATGTTCTCTGCAGTTAAGAAACTTATATTTTAGTGGAAGAAGACAACACATAAAAGGAAACTAGAAAACCAAGATGAGATGGAGAGAGCCAGAGCGGAGGCACTGTAGCAAAATTCTGCCTTGGGAGAAAAGGCAAAGAGGATAAAAACATAGGAGAAAGACATGGCCTGGGAATCCATTTTAAAATGGAGATTATGGAAGGAACTAGACAATCAACAGGAGAGACTGCAGGGTTCATAGAAGGATCAATAAAATCTTAAGTCAGAGCAAAAAAAAAAAGTAAAGTCATACTTGGGTTCAAAAAGTCAACTTTACAAGTATAAGATAGGAGTGACAGTTAAACAGGAATCTATATGAAAGGAGATCTAAAGGTTTTAATGTTCTTTCAGCTTGATATGAATTAATAACATGATATGGCAACTAAGATAGATAATGTGGTTATAGACTACATTAAAAGAGATATAGTTTCCAGAAATAAGGAGGTGATAATCCTCTTTATGCTACCTAGGAAAGACTACATCTAGAGTGTTATATTTAATGCTGATTGTTACCCTTAAGCTGGAGAGTGTCCAGGATGATGAAGGGCCTGTAGTTTATAGCACATGAGGAATAGTTGAAGGAACCTGGAGGGTCACAAATTTAGAACCAGAACATTTTCAATATGATCTTCCAGAAGGCCATGGATTTAGAACCATCTGATCTACTGCCATCATTGTACAGATGAAGAAGCTGTGACTCACTGGATTAGAACATAAGCTTCATGAAATCAGGAACCTTTTGTGCTTTTGATGCCTTGTGTGGCACACAAGAACCATTTAACAAGTGAGTTGTTATTGATTGATTTCTAAAATTAGAAGAGAGTAAACAATGGAACCAAGACTCAATTCCTGGTTTTCTTGACTCCACATCCAGCCCTTTCCACTTGACCATGGTATCTTCAAGTACCTGAAGGACTATCGGGACATATGGAAGAGGGATTAGATTTGATCTCCTTGTCCCCAGGGGGCAGAGCTAGGAGGACTGGGCCAAACTAACATAGAGGCAAATTTAGTCTTGATGACAAGAGGGATTTTCTAAAGATTAGAACTATCTGTTGGAGAAACTGGCTTTCTCAGGAGGTAGAAGGCTCCCCCTCATTGGAAATCTTTTAAGTGAAGACTGGTTGACAATTTAGCTGTGTTACAGAGGGGATTCTTCTTACAGCCCTGGATCAGACAAGATGATGACAGATTTGTTTGAATCCTTTAAGTTGTTTTTCACTTCCCCCTTTACTTTGCTTATCTAAACACAGCTTTGCCAGAAAAGAAAAAAAAAGTTCTGATAAAAGATGGATATGTGGGTCAGAAGAGATAAAAGAATTGGAAATACTCCCCACACCCCCACCAACTCCCTCCACTCTCTCAGAAAAAATTCAGGTGTTTGTCTCATCCTTTGACTAAAATGATCCTGCCCCTGATGAATTGGAGACAAGATATTTTAAAATCATTTATGGTCATTTCACTTGGGAATGAAATGAGACTGTTTGATCATTTATATCAAATTTTACTCCTTCGATTGCCATTATGGTTGAGTAGCTAAATCAAAATTGTTAATTATTTTCTGTCAGTAATTTCATGAAGAGTAATTCTGTTTTCATCAGCAGTGAGAGAACAGTTTAGGTGACAGATGAGCTACAGACCTGAGGCTCTCTGCTATAATTACAGTGATTTGACTAGGGTTTTTTTGTTAGATAAATCCATTCATTAATGACTGAATCCAAATGGCCACTTAACATAGCTTGTTTTCTAAAAAAAATAAAATAAAGAGACAGTGACAAAGACAGATCTATCTATCTATCTATCTATCTATCTATCTATCTATCTATCTATATGTTGAGAGAGAGAGAGAGAGAGAGAAAGAGAGAGTGAGCATTCTTCTCCAAAAGTCTAAAAGCAGGCATCATAGGGTTTAGGATTTAGTTCACCTATATTTTGGCTGCAGGTAAGAGTAAAAGACATTGCTACACGACAAAAAGAAATTTGATGTTAAAAAATATCAGGAGATAAATTCTGCTAGTCACTTGGTGGTGGAACGGTTAGTTGAATGGCAACACTGCTTGGAAACTTCTACCAAATGAGAAAGGGAAAATATTGATCTTGGTTGACAATTCATTCCAAAATTTCTTCAGTTTCACTAGTTGCTTCCTTCAGAGGAAAGATGCACTAGTCTATGGTAGTGGAACAATACTACTGAACAGAACCCAGGAGTATGAGGAGGCAGTATTGAAATGGATATTGCCTTTTTTGTTATTTAACCAAGGGGCTCTAATTAACATTAAAATGAAAAACTTTTTTTAATTTCAAGTTTTATTCCTCTTATGTGTATACATTACCTTCATTTCCCTATATATTCCTTACTTCATCACCTCCTAGAAATCTACCCCTTATTAGCAAAGAATAAAATAGACTATTCCAAAAGTTTCTACCAAAGTTTCTACCAAAGGTGAAATATATGACTGAGACTATGATTTAGAATCAGGGGTGGAGCCTCAAGTCCACATGTGGCACTAGTCTAGGTCCTCAAGTACAGCCCTTTGGCTGAATCCAAACTTCACAGAACAAATCCCCTTAATAAAAGGATTTGTTCTATAAAGCTTGGACTGTCAAAAGACCACACACAAGTACCTAGAAGGCCACATGTAGCTGCAGGTTTAAGTTCATCTTTCATATATATAATAGCTATAGGAACATTGTAGAATTAAAATCTATACCAATTGCCTTTTTAGACCACTGTCTAGTTCTTACTGTCTAATATAAAGGTGTACATACTTATATATACATACATGCATATATACATACACACACATATATACACACATTAGGAGACCTGTGATTTCATTTCTGTAGGCAGCTCTCAGTGAGTCATTTTCTCTTCCAGGGCACATCTATATCTACTTTGCAAATTTAATTCTTAAGAGTGTGGCATATACATGTATATGTGTATATATATATATATGTGTGTGTGTGTGTGTGTGTGTGTGTGTGTGTGTGTGTGTGTGCGTGTGTGTGTGTGTGTGCGTGTGTGTGTGTGTAT
>CM053582.1:506550046-506566993 GCA_028627135.1 Pseudochirops cupreus
GGAGAAGGAAATGGCAAACTACCCCAGTATTTTTCCTGAGAAAACCCCAAAAGGGTTCACAAAGAGTTGGACAAAACTGAAAAACTACTACTACACACAGAAATGCACACGTATATGCATGTATATGTGTACATATGTCTATATAAATTCAAACATAAGCATATGGTACATGTATATACACATTGCATATGAATACATAGTGGGTACATAGATATAGAAATGCACACATATACACATGTACATATATGTTTGGGCCAGACCTGTGATTTTAGTGGTAGAGAAAACTATCTTAATGTTTGATGATGCTCGACACCTAGAGCACCAAGAGATGACATGAATTGCCCAGGGTCACAGAACTCCTAGGTTTTCTTGACAAGGGATCTGGAGCTCTACCTTCTATGAAACTCTATGTTTCATTCATATATCTAAACATTTTAAATATTATAAAAACATTTAAATATTAAAATATCTAGTGCTTATCCAATACCTCTTCACACAGTAGAAGGCAGGACCAGGAGGGTAGTGTGTTACTGTATTTAATACTATAGCTTTTTAGTGACATAGTATGATTGCTGTTCGTGCTGAGTTCTGCTGAACCCCAGAAAAGTTGCACCTCACCCAATGAGTTAGTAAGAGAATCATATTTGCAACTCTGGTCTCCTATTTTGAAGTCCAGAGTCTTTTCCAGTGTGCCAAGCTATACAAGCAGGGAAATGGTACCATAGCTTAAGTGATTCTTACCTTCTTGGTTGAAGATGCACTTGGAATCATAGAATTAGAGCAGGAAGGGTCTTCAGAAACTACTTCGTCAGTCTTACAACTGAGGAAATGAAGGTGCAGAGAGATCAGCGGATTCAGCCAAGGTCACGCAGTCAGTAAGTGGCAGAAGAAGGAACCAAACCTAGATCCCTTTGATTCCAAAGCCAATGATCTTCCCATTGTACTCCATTTCCCTGTTGTGGAACAGTGTTTCCATCTTCCTCCTCATAACATATTTTAATGTGAAGATTTACTCAACCATCTGGTATTGTGCATTTCCCTTCAGGAGAACTTAATGCTCACTCTTTGAACATTGTGAAATGAAAATCTGTACCAATTGCCTCATTAGACCACTATTCAGTTCTTAATGTCTAAAAGGATCAATTTGTTTGAAACAAATGCGCGGTAATCAGTGTAAGTGTCAAGTGCAACAGAAAACAGGATGCCATTTTCTTTGATTGTTACCAAGGCTGTTTCATAAAGCGTTGTTTGCCAATTTTCTAATTTGTTGCTATCTAGCCCAGGTTCTCCTTCCTCTACTCCCTCACTTCATCCCCCTCCCCCTTCAGTTCCTCACTTTTAGAAGAGTCTACAGAATAACAACAACAAACATTTGTTAAGCATCTTCTCCGCAGGGTAATGCTTGGGGTTGGACAAGATACAAAGTGTAGACAAGCTCTGGACTTGCCCGCATAGAGTTTACCAATGGGCAGGGAGATAGAAGGTAGATGGAGTGATGGGGAAAGGGCTGGGATACCAGGGAGTATCTACATAAATGTCTACATAAAGTGACACTAGCAACATATAGACATTTACAGTCAGGCACCTTCAGCCAAGAAATCCTGCAATATGTTTTGAAGGTAAGGGAGCATATGTTTGATTTTGCAACTCATTGTGGACATTTTCATTTGATTAATAGGAGAACATCTCAAGTCCATAGGTGCCTCTCTGGCAGCACGGTTCCTGCTACAGGTGTCCCAACACTGTTCAGTTGTTTTAAGCTACTAAACCTTGAACCTATGAATGTTTCAGAGCCTCATTTCCCTCACCTATTAAACAGGGGCCATAACACTTACAGCATCTACTTCATGGGGCTTTTATTGTGGGCATAAAATGATATAGGACAATAAATTTAGAGCAAGGAAATACTTCTGAGGCTATCTCACCCAACTCTCTCATTTTGTAGATGAATAAAAAGAGTGAGGACCCCAATAGATGAGCTAAGTAGGTATTTGGATAGAACTCCAGGCCTGGAGTCAGGAATACCTGAGTTCAAATCTAGCTTCAGATACTTATGAGCTATGGGATCCTGGGCAAGTCACTTAAACTGTTTGCCTCAGTTTTCTTCAACCGTAAGATGGGGATAATAATCTATCTCACAGAGCTGCTGTCAGCATCAAATGAGATTTTATATATGGATATATGTATGTATGTGTGTATACGTGTGTGTGTGTGTATTAGAGAGAGAGAGATAAAGAGAAGAGGGAGACAGAGAGAGGAGAGAGAGAGACAGAGAAAGAGAGAGACAGAAAGAGAGAGACAGAAAGAGAGGAGAGAGACAGAGTGGAGAGAGAGAGACAGAGAGAGAGGAGAGAGACAGACAGAGAGAGAAGACAGAGAGAGAAGAGAGAGAGAGGAAAGAGAGAGAGAGAGAGAGAAAGAGAGAGAGAGAGAGAGAGAGAGAGAGAGAGAGAGAGAAGAGACAGAGAGAGAGAGAAGAGACAGAGAGAGAGAGAGAAGAGACAGAGAGAGAGAGAGAGAACTAGCTGGCATAGTACCCAGCAAATAGTAGGTGCTAGACAATGCTTATTCCTTTCCCTTCTCCCAAGTAAAGTCACTCAGGTAATAAATGCTAGAGTCAGAATCTGAACCAAGGTCCTCTGAGTCTAAGTCTGATTCTCTTTTCACTGTATCAAGATACCTCTCAATGGCATAATGCACGCCAAGCCTTTAAAACTGTGAAGTGCTGTCTGTGAGTTATTATAATTACACTAGCCTGTAACCATGGATGCAGTGAAGTGATCTTTGTATTGGCCCATTCTTTCCAATAACATTAGCTAAATAGGATAGATTCAACACATTTAAGCTCCTTTTCCCTAAACTCCCATTATCCTGTCTGTACTGTTGACAAAATGCCTCTCTCAGTCGTACACATAGCAATCTTTATCATTTAAAAGATCATCACCCAGGGAGCAAAGTTAAACATTACACGACTTCTTCCATAGCAGAATTATTCCTTTTACAGTCAGTCAGTGTCTCAATGTCATACTTTCTTTCTGAAAAGAACAAGATGTCTTGTTTTACTCACAGTGCCAAAGCCTGGTTTGAAAACGTTTTCTTCTTTTTCTCCCCCAGCTGAATTCTAATCTGAACCATAATATCTTGGCAACCTGGAGCTGGACAGGTACTTTGAGATCATCTGATTTGACTCCTCTCATTTAATAGATGAGACACCAGGTTAATGTCATGAAATCATAGGAATCTGTGGTCCTTTTTATCCTTATCTACACTAGAAGGAGATATTAGGAAATCAGTAAGCCAAGAGTCAATATTCCCTTGGAGCTGAAATGTATTTCCAGTACCCAGAGCAGTGCTCTGTCGATGGGCTGAGAGCCCTTAGGCCTGGTAGACACATAGGAATTTGTGTGAAAATGGCAGACAGAAGCCCCAGCCTGTCACTGGAACATCACGTCACCCAGAAACCTAGTGACAGCCTAACCTTACAGGGCAGATCAGTACAAAAGTTATGATTTTAAACCTAGCCATGGGCACTAAATAACGCATCAAAAGGAACTAAGTGACCCCACTGGTCAGGCTCATTGCTGACAACAAAAAAGGATACTGAATGTATCTTTTGAAAACTTTGAAACCTTTATTTTGCTTATGGAAAAGGAAACATAGAGTTCTTTTGGAACATGTCGGGTGATGCTTCTGCAGATAACCAAAGAAATAGATTTTCATCTGTTTTGCAAATAATGAACCAGAGACTTTTGGTGTAGAGGTCAGTCCAAATTATAATGCATCACTGGCAGAATGGAGGGCAAATGGAACCAGGAGACTAGGCAGAGGGAGCAAATGCTCTCACAGAGTCAGCCAAAAAACCATGGGATATTTTTGGCAGTTAACTAACTGCATCCATCTTGTAAAAAAAAAAAAAGTACTGACACTCAAAATGTCCTGTTGATTCATGCTAAGAGAAGAATCGTTGTTTAAAGTTTCCAGACCATTTTGACTATGTATGTATTCTGCACCCATTTTTTTCAGAGATCCCCTTTGCATCACCATCAAAGATCATGTCTTTGCTTCAGCTAAAGAGTTTGTAAATAGGGCTCTTTAATGGGATCATAGACTCAAAATTGAAGGGACCTTAGAGGTCATTTAGTCCAATTCTTCATGTCTACATTATAAGCCCAGACTTAAAGACTCATAGAATCCTACATGTAGAGCTAGAAGAGGTCATCTGATCCAATCCACTCATTTTTACAGATGAAATGCTGGGGCCCATGGAGATTAAGTAATTTTTCCAAGGGTCACTGGGATACTAAATATCAGAGGTAGAAATGGAACCTGGGTTCTCTGTCTCAAATTCTAGAATTCTTTCTACTGGACCATGCTGATGCAAAACATAAGAAAGTCTGAAAAATCCATTAAGTCTAACAGAATGGATACATACATTAAACCATTTGATTAGAAAATCATAAAGTCCATTATCTCTTACCAAAAAACTCAGCATTTTTATTAATGGCCAGCGCCCCTAAGGAGCCAGCTTCCCTCCCCGGCCCCTGTCTTCTTCTCTGCATGACAGTGTGAAAAGATGGAATAGAGTTGAGGTGGTTAGCAAAGGAAATTAAGAATGAACAATGCTACCCAGGAGAGTTGTCAAACTTGGCCAGTGATATCCCAGTAAAATTACTTCATTATCGTTTTTTTTTTTCAAAGCAGCAAACTGAAAACATATTTGTAGAAAAAAATCATGATTGTTCTTTAAGTCTTAGATAAAAATACACACACACACACACACACACACACACACACACATATACATGCACCTTGTAGTTCAAGCCTTGGACCACTTAAATGAAACTCCATTGTTCTTTGTAACCTCTTAGCCCCATCTTACCATCTGCTTATCCCCAAGTGATGCCTCTTGTCCATTCAATCACCCAACATCTATCTAGAACCTATTAAGTGTGTAGGCACTGTGCTTAGCAATGGATAATTATAACTCACATGCTACACCCTAACCCTACCCACTTCTCTTTTATGTCTTTTCAGGGTCATGTTGCATTGCAGAGGAAACTTAGATTTTTTCTGAATACTTCATTAGACTTCCCTGGCACTGTCTAAAAACTATAAGAAATGGGTTTATTATACATGCATTGTCTAAGTTCAACTTTCCCTCTGGATATAGTTCCACAAATTCAATAAGCCATATCCCATTTCCCTAATGCATATAGACATTGTTTCTTCCTTGCCCTTTCCCAAATGTCATTCAAACCTCAGTCCTAGATAGCACATCTCTGTGACTGCTTAACCTCAGTATAATATCATTGGCATTCAGTAACATCCTCCATTCCTAGGCCAAGTCCCAATAGATAATTCCTTTGTTTTTAAGGTAATAATCCTACTGCATTGTACATCAGTGTCTCAGTTCAACCTCTGATTGTCTTGACTTTTTTCTTTTTTAGATCTTCATTCTTATGATGTTCTTATGACCAGCTCCTACTGTTAGAGTGTCTGGTAAAATCTATGTGTCAGCCTAAAGGACCAAGAGTCCCCATTCATACCTTACCTCCCAAATTCTTGAGATAACATGTTTACAGTAGAACATTCATAAATAAAATTAACACAATGATCATGAATGCAATTGAGGAATTTTCTACTTCTATGAGTAGATGTGAATTCATTTCTCCTTTAGTCATAATCACTTAGACGCCATAACAGTCCATGATTTTCCTCTCTCTATACCAGCAGCAGTATTGTATGGCAGAATGAATATTGGGATTTGCAGTCAGAGGACATGGTTTGGAATTCTGGCTTTAGCATCCACCATCTGTGTGATCTTGGTTGTTAGCTTCTGTTACCTGAGCAGGTTCTTCTTTTGTAAAATGAGAGGGCTGGATTAAATCTCTTGAGTCCCATTCGAATCTGTGCTCTTTCATATTATAAGTTTCCATAGAGATTGTACATGGATAGCCTATAGCAGATTGCTAGCCATTTTGGAACACAAAATATTATAAAAGTAAATGTTGAAAACTATCTTTACATGTACTTGGAAAGAATAAAATACTATTAAGTGAGAAAAAGTAAGTTTCCATAGAACAGTCTATACTGAGGAGGCTTAATAAGGGTTTCTTAATTTTTCACAGCTAGAGAAGCTAAATTATTCCAAAAATAACAACAACACCAATAACTAAAATTGACATGTTGCTTCTAGATTTGTCATACACTGTACTGGCAACATCTCGTTGTGATCTTCAAAGCAACTTTGTGGGATAGGTGTGATTATCCCATTTTACAGATGGAGAAACGAAAGCTCAGAGAGCTTTTTTTGTCTATACATGTATAGACAAGTCAAATTCAAGATCATTCAAATAGGGAGAAAACACTAGCAAAGGGAGACGTCAGATAAGACTTCGCAGAAGTGGGAGCACCTGAGCTGAGCCTGGAAGGAAAACAAGTATTTTATGGATAGAAGAAGGTAGTATGTTCCAGGGAGATGCACAGAGGGAGGAGATTAAGTGTCAAATTGGGACAATAATCATTCAATCTTTAACACGCATTTATTGAGTTTCAGGAACTTACTTTGTTAAATTATTACATGCTTGCTATGTTGCAGGAACTGGGAATATCAAGCCAAAATTAAATAGACCCTGCCTTCGAGAAGCTTACATTTTATCAGGACAAAAACATGTTCATGTGTAGGCATATACAAAATAAATCCAAGGTTTTAATAGGAAGAGCACTAGGAAGAAACTGAGGATCACATTGAGGTTGTGAACCTCAGTTACTAGAATTTTGGTGAGGCCATTGACAGAAATAGAGAAGTTGAGAAATAGGGTGGTTTTAGGGAAAAGGTAATGGAACCACTTTGGGCAAGTTGAAATTGAGTTGCCTATAGACCATCTGGTTCAAAATGTTCAGTTGGCAATTGATGATGTACAACTAGAGCTTAGGAGAGATATGAGGGTTGGATCTATATGTCTATGAGTCATTTGCATACAAGTGCACAGTAAAGCTACTAGTATGACTTGTATGAACCAGTTTGTTAAAGGGAGTAATATGAGAAAAATACCAGAAAGGTAGACAAAAGCCAGATTGTAGAGGGCCTTAAATATCAGACTTAGGATTTATATTTCACCTTAGAGGCAATGGAAGCCAATGAAGATTTTTGAGCCAGGATCCTATCTGTTATAGTCAATCCTTGCATACAACTATAATTTAGAATATATGTTGGTTGAACGTGAAATTTGTTGGTGGTACCAAAGGAATATGACTTTTAATACAAAATCAGCAATACAAATATATTTTAAATCTTATTTTTATCCATATATTTTGTTTTTCTCTATATGACCTTTATTTTCCAACATAATACACTGTTTAACCCTAGCAGTGAGCTATCGTTCATAACAAAAAATAAAAATAAAGAAAAAAGAGCCGTTCTACAAAACCAACCAACATGTCAACTGTTTCTCTTGGTATATATAATTATGCCCACCCCTAGTTCCCAACTCTGCAAAGAAGAAAGGGAGATGATGGAAATACAATTTATAGAAAATAACATACTTTTTTGCTTGTTTGTTTTTTGGAGGAGGGAAGGCAGGACAATTGAGGTTAAGTGACTTGCCCAAGATCACACGGCTAGTAAGTGGTAAGTGTCTTAATCTGGATTTGAACTCAAGTCATCCTGACTCCAGGACTGGTGCTCTATTTACTCTGCCACCTAGCCACCCCAAAACCAACATTCTTAAAATAAAACATTGTCACAGGAAAAAAAAAAAAGGAATGAATCCTGCGTAGACAAAAAGGTCACCTTTGGGATGCTAGGATGTATATTACAAAAATGTTTAAAACATAGCTTTAGTTTTAAAACTTAAATTTATCTACAAAATGGATGTTTATTCAACTTTTCCACATTATTTGCAGTTATCAGATACTAAGAACATATGTGGATGGCCTTAATTGTAGTTTTCCATTGGTACTCATATTCTAAAGGTATACAATAATGATGCAAATGGTAACAATCAGAGCTGGCATTGAGAGCATATTTTAGACTTTTCAAAATGCTTTATTGACATCATCTCATTTGACTCTTGCAGCAACCATGGGAAGTGAGTGCTATTATTATCTCCATTTTATAGCTGAGGAAACTGAAGCAGACAGACATTAAGTGACTTGCCCAGGGTCTCATAGCTAGTAAATGTTTGAGGATCCATACTCAGTTCTTCCTAATTCTAAGTATGGGACTGTACCCACTCTATCACCTAAGTACCTATGGTGCCCAAGTAAAGCTCAAGAAGATTTTATTATTATCACCAGCACAGTGGTTGGTTGTTGGTGAGGGATACATGTCAGTTGCTTGAACTATGCAAATACTGTACAAAATGAAAAGTGGATTGGATTCATAGGATGCATTAAAAAACTTTATGGGGCAGCTAGGTGGTGCAGTGAATAGAGCACCAGCCCTGGAGTCAGGAGGACCTGAGTTCAAATCTGACCTCAGATACTTGTCACTCTTACTAGCCGTATGACTTTGGGCAAGTCACTTAACCCCAGTTGCCCTCCAAAAAAAAAGCAAAAAAACCAACTTAATAAAACTGCTCATTTTGAAAATTAAGCAGCATTATTAAGGTCAGAAACAGGCTTGGTTAGAGTCTTGGTCTTTGTTCTTTGTTCAGTTACTCTTAAGGGAGTCCTGTGTATTGTGTGTGTGTGTGTGTGTGTGTGTGTGTGTGTGTGTGTGTGTGTGTGTGCGGGGGAAGCTGTGTCGTGAAACTCATTATTACCTTCAAAGTTTCATTGTACTTAAAAAAATATGGGGAGGTCTTTTCCAGGATTCAGGGAGGGACTAGAGAGATGACAAGTGAAACAAATTAAGGAGATGGAGATATAGGTAATTCCCTGCTCAGTACTTTGTGTTATCTTTAAGCCTTTCCTTTTTTTCACTCATACCCTGCCCATTACTTCCTTTTGTCTGTACAATACATCAATAATACATCCCTCACCTTTTTTTAAAATCAAAAATTAATTAATTAATTATTTTACTTTTAGTTTACAACATTCAGTTCCACAATCCCATGAGTTCCACATTTTCTCCCTCTCCCTCTCCTCCCCATAGCGACATGCAATCCCATACAGGTTCTACAAATACCTTCACATTAAACATTAGTCAGGTTGCAAAGAAGGATTATAACCAATGGAATCATCTCTCACCTTTTTTTGTTTTTACTACCACAACCCTAGTTCAAATGCTTCGCCACCTGCCAGGACGAGGACATTTCCACATTTTGACAATACCTGATTTTTTGAGCCTTACTTCAAGACTTTTCTCCAAGTTTTAGATGTTTCAGCCAGGCTGGGTCCCTGTACTCTGCCTCCGCCTTTCAGAATCTCTATCCTTACTCACTCTGTTCTCTATACCTTATCATCTCCCATACCTCCACAAAACCCACTCTGTCCTTTCTACTTGACAATAACCTTTACCCCAAGACTCCATCCAGAACATGGTTAATACTCTCTTACTAAACTATGAATTATTTTATATCATGTTGATTTGCACAATGTCATATTCTCCTATTAAATTGTGAATTTACTGTACTTTAAGAGAACAAGGAAAAGGGACAAGTATTTCTTAAATTCTTACTATGTGGCAGGTACTGAGCTTAGCGCTTTACAAATATTGTTTCATTCGATTCTCATAAAAACTGTGAGTCAGATGCTATTATTATCCTTTTACATTTTAAGAAACTGAGGCAGATAGAAATTAAGTTACTTTTCCAGGGTCACACAGTAAGTGTCTGAGACCAGATTTGAACTCAGATCTTCCTCAGTCCGGGTCCATTGCTCCATTGATTGTGACCCTAGCAGCCTAGATTTCTCTCACAAGTTCTAGTAAATAATAGACTTACTATTAAACTAGACACTAACTCTGTTACCATGAACAGGTCACTTCATCTTTCTCAGCCTCAGTTTGTCAAAATGGTGATGATTTGATTGTCAAATGGTGATGACAGCCCTCACAAGGTCATTGTGAAAGTCAAATGAGATAATGTGAATAAAACTCTCGGGAAACCTTGAAGCAGCAAATATATGGACTCAACAACAATAATTAATGATTTTATAATACACACACAGACACACACAGTGTGTTTAGTATAATTTCATAATGACTGAATTGATTAATTATCTAAATATATTCATTTAAAAGTCAATGTGTGCCTTCCGTAGGACTAAGTATGTACATCACAAGTTTGTGTGTGCATACGTACATATGTGTGTGTGTAAATTAAAGAGTGAGATATAGTCCTTACTCTCAAGAAGCTAAGAGAGGTACTCAGTGTTATAAAACTTCTAAGAAAGGTGAGGGCACATCCAACCCATTAAATCAAGGAAGCCTCCTCCACTAAGGAAGCCACCTGCAAACAGGAAATAAAAGCTCGCCACTGTAGACCTTCTATATTAGTGTTCATGGGCTGGTCTATTATGCTACTGTGGCACTGGCCTTTTGTCTTTGGTGGAAGAAAAAGAGTGCACAATTGGTAAGAGCTCTTCATGTTGGAGTGATTTGACTCTTGAGTTCCTGGGTGGTTTTCTCCATGTTTAGCCACATGTCCCATATTCCTTTGGGTTATCTCATCTGCTGATATGTACTAAAGGTTGCCTAAAATCATGAGTATACACATACACACTAACCCACACATACATACCAACTAAATGATCTTAAGATTTAGAGATAGAAGAAACATTAGATATCATATAGGCCTATCTCCATCAATTATACATAAGGATTGTAAAGGGAATGATAAGTATCAGAATTGGATTTAAAACTCAGGTCCTTTAGCTCCAAATCCATTGTTCTCTCCAATACATCAGACTGATCTCAGGCATAGAAATCATACTGAAGGACATTTAGATAAGGACTACTATGTCACTAGTTGAAGGGCATCTGTGTAGCTTCTGGGTCATTCTGTAGTATCTGTGAAATTCTTATTTCCAGGGTAATAGGGTCTTTGCAATGATAGGGTATGGGTCCCTAAAACTCTCTGGAAAAGGTCATCCATTTACCTGTATAAGAATGAAAAAGGGACCTTGGGAAATTTAAATTGTATATGCCATGGTTCTCTATTTGTGAAAGCCTTTGAAAGCCCAAGCTCACCTACTTAGAAGTCAGTGCATTTTTCTGTTCTACCTAGCCATCCCCTTGTGTACGCAGGTGTGTTATATATTTATCTTTTCTTGAATATTTTGAATATTCATTAGCTAACAGCAAAGGCTTTATTCAGAGCAAGTATTGTTATCTATGCCCCACACTGCCTGTTGTTGTTCAGTCTGTCTGACTCTTTGTGACCCAACTTGGGGTTTTCTTGGCAAAGATACTGGTGTAGTTTGCCATTTCTTTCCCAAACTCACTTTGCAGATGGGGAAATTGAAGCTAAGTGACTTGCTCACGGTCACACAGCTAGTGTCTGAGGCCAGGTTCTGGAAGATAAGTATTCCTGGATCTAAGCCAGCAACTCTTTCCACTAAGCCACCTAGCTGCTCTATACTCCCTATAAGGTCAGGCAACTAGAAGCAGATTCCACTGGTATAATTTACATGGGCAATACTAGACAAGATATAATTACTTAGCTTCATCACTGCCAGATTTACCATGCACCTGACTGGACACTCATGAACACTCCCCACAGGCCACAACAATGGTAATGACTTCTCTTCCTGAGCTGTTATACTTCTTTCTCTGGTATTTTCACCTTCCCTTACTCCTAGCTCTTCCTTTCCCCCCAGCCTCACACCTGAGTGCTCCTTAAGCCTTTTATGGCTTGACTTTGAAGTTCCCAATACTCCTTTTTAAACTTCATTTCTGTATTGATGTCTTCTGAATCAGTTCCTGGTTTCACTTTTAGCATCATGGTATCATCTCCAATTCAGTTCTGCTCCTAAGTCCATCCCTGTCTTCCACGACAGAGGTAGCCATCAACCTCTAAGAATAAGCAAACCTTCTTTCTTTCTGGGGCTGCCTGTGACAGTTGGCTTGTTGAACTTCCTGATACTTAGAAGTGGAATGGGACTGGCAAATTGATTGGATCACTTTTTGTTTTCCTATCTTGTCTAGGTTTTCCATTCCATAACCTAGTAATGAGGACTTCTCCCTGATGCCCACTGCTCACTGCCTGCCCCTCACCACCAGGCTATCTATTTGTAGAGAACTAATAGATTTTAAAATACAGGGTCTTAACTAGGTACTGAAATACACTATTATTATTTTGCAATCACATAGCATTTTATAGCTTAAAAGGCATTTTATATATTGACTCATTTGAAATAGATAATGATAATAGTTTATGTTATATATTTATTGTTGAGGAAGGGATTCTTGCTTAGGTACAGGTTAAATAATAACAACTGGCATTTATTATATAGTGTTTTCTATTACAAAATGATTCATGTGCATTATTTCATCTAAGTCTCATGGCAACCCTTTGAGGAAGGTATTATCCATATTACTCTTACTTTACAAAACAGGAGACTGAGTCCCACAGAAGTGAAATGACTTGGTCCAGCAAGTCACAATAACACAGGTAGTTATTGTACTTGAACCAAGATATGAATTCCTACTCCAAGGTTTTTTTTTTTTCCCAGTGTTTTATGAGGCAGGTCCAGCAGTTGTATGCATTTTTTATATTGCAAAGATATGGATGAAGATGTCAGAAAAAGCAATCATTATGGGTTAGAGATGCAGTTATGCTGTGAATTTTAAGACAGAAGTTATTAACTATGCTAAAACTATAAACAATAGGGAAGCAAAATAGGAATGTGATGCTGGTGATGTTATGGGAAGAATGGAAAGAAAAGAATGGCAACAAAACTGATAAAGAAGAGGGCAGCTAGGTGGCACAGTGAATAGAGCACTAGCCCTGTAATCAGGAGGACCTGAGTTCAAATCTTGCCTCAGGCACTTGACACCCTTACTAGCTGTGTGACCTTGGACAAGTCACTTAACCCCAATTTCCCTGCCTTCCCCCCTCCAAAAAAAAAAAGGAAAAAAAGTGATGAAGACAACAGAAATCATCAAAACCTACTTTAAAAAGTCTTTATTTGAAATACATGGAAGAAAAATTTTTCAGTAAACAGCATCTTATACAATGTTTTTGTATAATCTTCAGAATGTTATTGCTTTCAAAGTTATCTCAGTTTTGAGGAACAGTTATTTCTCTAGGACAGATTGTATTCACATCAATATTGTATATAAACACCACCTTTTAAAAATTATAACCCTCTTGAATGTAGGAAACTACATTTTCTACTTCTTTCCTGTCCCACACAGAACCTTGTATAGAGTGGACTATTGATAAATGTTTGATGGTGATAACAATTTTATATGATTTTCATTTTCACTCCTCCCTACATTTTAGGACAGATATATACAGACTTACTTGTTGTGTGATTTCTCCTTTGGAAATACGTTTTCATTGCCATCAACATAGTACCTACTTGTAAAAGATTATAAGGGTAGTAGAAGAAGAGTTAACAACCCTATTTGCAGGAAACATAAGGAAGTTTGCACTAAAAATGTTGACATGATTATTTGCTCTGCCTTAGCCATCAGAAGATACAGTGAGGAATAATTAAAGGTTTATTTTGGGGGTATAGTGGCTGTTGTCTTTAAACTCATCTCATCAGTCTGGAAGAATAGAATAATTTACCCATATTATTTTATTTTTTCTCCATTTTAGTAGTAAATATTTTTTTAAAAGAGTGGGAAAATTCTAGTGGGAAAAAATAATTTAAGTGTTCTTTTAGAATCGTGGATTCATAGACATTTGAGCTAGAAGGAAACTTTCAGATCATCCACTTTAAACTTCTTATTATCTATTTCTAAATCCATTTAGTTAGTTGCAGAGCTTAGAGAACACCACTCCTCATTCCTAGTCCATTGTCCTGTCCACTGTTCATAGTGACATAAACAAATTGGATAATTGAATACATTAATTCTCAAAAAGTGGTCAATCATGTAAAAGGGTTTCTAACATTATTGACAAAATCAGGTTATGTGGCCAGGCTTTAAAATTGTGTAGAACAGCTGTGGAATGGATGGGCATCTTATGAAATTGACTTTGAGATCAATCATGTCAACACTTTGGCCTGACAATTGTTTTTGGCAACATAATTCCAAATCATAATATTATATTTTATGTCTCTTCATTGAGTTCCCTTTCAATTCTTCCTAACCATTGGTAAATATGAAATTTACCATCTAGTGCCACTGCACAATGGCAGTATTGAACATTCACATTGATTTCATGATGCAGTATAGTCTATGAGGGAAAACAATCCTATACCTACACGGGATTGATTCCATATTGAACGAAATGACTGAAAGATTCAAATAAACTACTGTTCCTCATTTATTAATTTATTCACTAAACTTAATTTATTCACCAGATGGATCAGTGTCACCAAATTGCCTAATTGTCCTTGTATCATCTTGATAGGTGCAACTCTCCTAGTTTTGCCTCTCTGTGTTTCCAAGTTATTTCATATTGTTGCCTCAGTTACTCCTCAGGAAAATGAGAATGTTACCTATGTACAGACATAGGAATGTTATAAAATTAGCATGTGCGCTTCATTTGTTTTTTGAGTTACTTTAAGGAAAGCCACTCTGCTATGTTATAGTGATTAATTAGTCATTAATCAAGTAAATGCTCAGATTATTTTTACGTCTGAAACCTCTTGAACAGCTAGAGATTTTAACTGTGTACCAATTGGTTTGATGTTTTCTGCAGCTTGATATGAGCTCAACTTTACATGATGCTTTGTAGTTGACAAAAATGCTTTCCTTGCATCAGCCCTGTGAGGTAGGTAGAAAAAGTCTTACTGGCATCTGACAACTATAGAAACTGAAGTTCCAAGACATTCCACAATTTGCAGGGAATTATTACAATTAAGTGTTTGGAATTGTGATACTGAGACTTGAAATTTGGTCTTTTGAGTCTCAATCAAGGGATCTTGAAAACCTACTGTTAACTGCTTCTTTGGGTGACATGTTTTATTTTTGTCAGTTGCATTTTCAGGCCTGGGCTTTACAACCTTCTACCTAGCTGGGAAGTTGCACTGTTTCACAGAGAATGGGAGAGGGAAAAGCTGGCGACTCTGTGCAGCAATCCTGCCTTTGTACTGTGCCATGATGATTGCTCTATCGCGCATGTGTGATTACAAGCATCACTGGCAAGGTGAGCCCCAAAGGATGCATCCTCCATCTTGTTTGTTGTTGTTTGTTGTTATTCTTGAAAAGGACCGTGACATTGGGAAGGCGATGTCATGAATTGTAAAGGAATT
Organism: Pseudochirops cupreus; assembly: GCA_028627135.1. Classification (NCBI taxonomy): domain Eukaryota; kingdom Metazoa; phylum Chordata; class Mammalia; order Diprotodontia; family Pseudocheiridae; genus Pseudochirops; species Pseudochirops cupreus. Next base: position 506,565,362 of record CM053582.1, read on the forward strand.
GGATTTAAGTGAGGCAACGCTGTGCAAAATCACCAGCCTCACTCTCTCCTGCAGAGCTATCTGGGTCCAGTGGCAAGACATAGATCAGGATGACCAGAAATCGCCCTGGATGCCATGGGATACAGTCCTTTTTGAGTCAAGGTCTTTCCCAGGTCTCAGCTTGTCTGAGGCAACACCTAATCAGTGATTAAGGCTAGGTAAGAAATGAGCAAAAAAAAATGATCTCTTTTACCTAGTCAAAAAAAAGTCAATCTGGGAAGGAAAGACTTTCAGGGTTTCTGTCCTCTGAGCCATCCAACCATAGACAATGACCAAGGTAGGCTTGATCTGGGATCTATTGTTGACCAATCAATGAGAGTCAGAGTGATTTAGCTTTATAATCATTCTAAAAAAGAAATCTAGCCTATAAGCCCAAGGTATCTTATGAAGTTTCAGCAATCAAAATTTGTATGCCTTTGGGCAGAGCATCTGCAGGTAAGGGTATGACTTCCTATGTTGGTTATATGTATGTGCTTTTTGAAGACTGCTTTATGGGACAAGATGTGGATTTCCTTTTCTATTTAACCATATTGAGTTTTGTGTAAACATTCTTTACAGTGTCCTGAGCTCTTTTATTTTTCAAAAGACAAAGATGCATGAAGGATCCAATCAGAAATACCAAAGTACACATTTCTATATCAGGTAAAAATATGAAACAACAGGACTGACTTTTTCATTAACAAATAAACTGGAATATACCTTTTACAGAATGTGTGGAGGATGCTGCCCTTTTTCAGGAGATAGGGGATTGGGAGTAAGCTCAGCCTAGGTACTTTGGATAGACAGGTCTAGGCTAAAGCTGACCTCAGTTCTCATATTGATATAAGGAGATTTACTCCTCCAGTTCTGATATATATTATATATGAGTTCTGGAGTATCATGAACTATGAACTCACTCTGCCCCTCCACCCCCAATACCATTTTCACCATAATAATGATGAGAAAGACCCAGGACCCTAAAGCCAGCTGCAGACATGCCAGAGTTAACTGTACTCTAATTGTACTCAAGTTGCCTTGTATTTGCTCTCTTGCTACCACATCTGGGTCAGTTCTATCAACCATTTTTGTGCAAGATATACTAGCTTCCTTCCTAATAGTTAGCCCTCATGAATAGCCTGTTAGCAAGGTCACTGTAGTCACCCATCCTTCCCCTTTTAGCAGGCTCCCACAGCCCTAATGCTCTGGAGACTTTCCTAGGGGAATCTGGCCTTCCTTGTGTATGTACACTGCCTCCTTCACTGTCTTCTGCCTCTTTGTTTTGCATAGCCCTGTTCTCCCTTCTGAAATGAGAGTGAGAATTATCCTTCAAAGAAATTCCTTTGTGCACTTTAGCCAATGGGGCTGCCAATGGTTCTAAATATTTTCAAATTTCTTCTGTGGGACCTGCCTTTAGATCCAATTGATGATCCTTTTTATACTTCAGGTCTAAATCTTACACTTCAATACTGGCTAATGTTGTGTATCAGCAATGCAGTATTCACAATGCCTACAGTAACTATAAATATGCTGATATAGTTATTAATCACAAAATGGAACAGGCTCTCTACATAAGAAATATAGATAGTGCATTCATTTAAATACCAGAAAACTGAG
>CM053582.1:506567493-506604245 GCA_028627135.1 Pseudochirops cupreus
GCACCGCACGGAGACTAGCTTGGTTCCGGCGTTCTCTTGCTCCACCCCTTCCTGCTACATCAGCAAGCTCAAGGGGCGTGGAAGATCTTCAAATCCCAGTATCGTTACATGTTGCTACTTCCCAACTTGATCACCAGCCTTGTTCACTGGACTTTGTTCTGAGTTACTTTTCATGATTTCTAAAACTTATATCTATCCTGAAATGATGAAGATTTCTCACCACAAGGATGTTCAGAAGAGCATGCTATAGTTTCTAAAACCAACAATCAAAACAATCATTGACTAATGATGACTGAGTCATGACAGTGGCATTGAAATAGATGCATGATCTCCCAAGGGGTCCAATGTGAATTAGATACCTCTCATTTAGATGAAGAAGTTGAGAATAGAATTTTTAAAAAAAGCTATGTTACTTTTTATAATTATATGTTATCTCTAGAACTATGTGTGAAACCATTCATTTTGTGGATTCTGATGTACGACAGATTAAATAATGTACCCCAAACCATAACAAAAGAATTCTCCGAGAAAATAAGCTATGGTGCAGTTATCCTCTAAGACAGATATTAGTGTTGTTCTCTATTAGAAGCATTGTAGAGGGAGTCAAGTGTGTGTTAATCATTAAGTAAGCACTTCCTCTTGCTTCCATCCTTCAAAGGACTGTGATCTCATTGGTAGGATGTTTTCTTTCCTACTGATGCCACTTCCATTTCTTCTCACCTTGTCATGTGGTCTAAATCTTTTGGTACTCCTCCATAAGCCCAACATGCAAGAAACCTTTCTCTGGTTAATTTAACAAATTTTATGGATACAAATGTAAATCAGGCTGCTCCTGTGTTATCCTTACATCTTTTCAAATTAACAGCCCATCTCATTTTCTAGTCCAACATTCTTTAATTATGTCTTTAACACCACTTGTCACACATATCATCATTGGTAAAATGTTATACTCTGGTTATGCTCAACATATTTTTCCATCGACATCTGGCTCACCAGCACTTGAAGTTTTTCTGAGATATTAGAGCTCATTGATTAGCATTCTTATAACATAACTGGGAAATATTGGTGGTGAAAAGATGTGTTTTGTGTCAAAGAGAAACCAGGAGTCACTGAAAAACAGCACATAATTTCTCCAATGTAACCCAGCTCATTCTCAGCATCCCATTCAATTTTGGTCCAGCTTAATGTTCACCACTACCTTATCATACATTTTTATCCAAGATATAGGTACTAATGGGCTGATTCAGTGGATTCCTGTACATAAAACATTTAACAAACCTTTTTATTTAATTTGAGAAGCACACAATTCCTCAAACCCATTTTCCTGCCCTGTTCAATTTTGGTCCAGTTTGGTGTTCACCAATAGTTTATCATACGTCTTTATCTAAGACCTAGGTACTAATGTATTGATTCAAAAGGATCCTGTATATAATACATTTTTAAAAATAACTTTAATTTGATTTTAGGAAACTACTTTGGATTTTAGAAATGAATGAAACTTTTCAAAAGTGAATGTGCCTTTGATTTTCCAAAAATTAAACTTTAATAATGGAGTTATAACTTCTATAGGTATCATATTTTTTGGAATATTGGAAGCCTCCCTCTAAAAATGTCCTTTTCTCTGAACTAAAAACATTTTGGCCCTAAAGTGATCCAATGTTCAATTTTGAACATCTGAACTATATCTAGTTATATATAGTATCATCTGCTGACATATCTAGTATCTTTATGTTTGATTTTTAGGGGGAGTAAGGGGCTTCATAATTCAGGATTGTATACCCCAATTCTACCAAAGTGAAAAACAATGCAAATGCTATATATATGACTAGCATTGAAGTTAATTTCAGCCCAAAATTAGTCATTTCAAAATTTTCCTTTAGTACAACAAATATTCTCTATTAAGAGTCTACTATTTGCAAGGGCAACTAGGTGCTACAGTGGATAGAGTCCTAGGCATGAAGGCAGGAAGACTCATATTCCTGTGTTCAAATATGGCCTCAGACACTTACTAGCTGTGTGACCTTGGGCAAGTCATTTAACCCTGTTTGCCTTGGTTTCCTCACCTGTAAAATGAGCTGGAGAAGGAAATGGCAAAGCACGCCAGTATCTTTGCCAAGAAAACTCCAAATGAGGTTACAAAGAGTCAGACCCAACTGAAACAACTAAACAAAATAAAACATGCAGAGCATTTTCTAGGCCCTGTGAAGAGGAAGTAAAACATAGTACCTGCTCTCAGGGAGTTTATTAGCTAGAAGGGGATATTCAAGTCATGAGCAGATACTTATCGTCCAAATGTATAAAACAAAATATTATATGAGGCTGGATGAGATTATGTTTTACTCATGAGGAATTAGGGGGAGTTTAAAGAAGAAGCGACATTTAACAAAGTGTTAAAAAGCTGGCCTTGAACCCATGGAAACGTGAGTTCAAGTCTTACCTCTGACACATACTGGCTGTATGACTCTGAGCTAGTCACTATAGATATAACTTACTATATAATCTGTGTTAGTAGAGGGAGTTTCCTCACCCAGGAGTTCCCTATACCAATAAATCCTGGATCCTATCCTTATTCTCCTAAAAGTATTGGTAGAATTTCAGCGATCAGAATTTTGGGGGAAGCATTTTAGGCAAAGGACACAATGTGAAAAATGGCCTAGACTCTAGGCCCTAGAGGCAATAAGAATGGGCCGTACTGGATAATGATGAGTTATGTTCCCCACCTCCCACCCCGAGTAAAGAGTTATGTGAAGATGCTGGACAAGAATCATGGCAACAGACCTCGAATGTCAGGCTTAAAGATATGTGGCCGAAGTCAATAGCAACATCAGCAAATAACACAAGAATTTGTCACGTTCTGGTGGTGTTTGTAACCAGAGGGAAATTACATTGTGCCATTGTCAGTCTGTCTGTTTTGGCCAGTGTCACGATCAGTACCAATCCCTGTAGTCAAATGGAAAACTCACCTAGATGGACAGACAGAAAGACAGACAGACAGATAGACAGACAGATAGATAAAGAGACAGAGATAGATGGATAGATAGAGGCAGACAGACAAAGATAGATAGATAGATAGAGACAGATAGATAGAGACAGACAGATAGATAGATAGAGGCAGACAGACAGACAGACAGATAGACAGACAGAGATAGATAGAGACAGACAGACAGATAGAGATAGATAGAGACAGACAGATAGATAGAGGCAGACAGACAGACAGATAGATAGATAGATAGATAGATAGATAGAGGCAGACAGACAGACAAAGATAGATAGATAGAGACAGATAGATAGATAGAGACAGACAGATAGATAGATAGATAGAGGCAGACAGACAGATAGATAGATAGAGGCAGACAGACAGACAGACAGAGATAGATAGAGACAGACAGACAGATAGAGATAGAGACAGACAGATAGATAGATAGAGGCAGACAGACAGACAGACAGATAGATAGATAGATAGAGACAGATAGATAGAGACAGACAGATAGATAGATAGATAGAGGCAGACAGACAGACAAAGATAGATAGATAGAGGCAGACAGACAGATAGACAGACAGACAGAGATAGATAGAGACAGACAGACAGATAGATAGAGATAGATAGAGACAGACAGATAGATAGAGGCAGACAGACAGACAAAGATAGATAGATAAATAGATAGAGATAGGTAGATAGATAGATAGATAGATAGATAGATAGATAGAGGCAGACAGACAGACAAAGATAGATAGATAGATAGATAGAGATAGAGACAGACAGACAGATAGATAGAGATAGAGACAGACAGATAGATAGATAGATAGACAGACATAGAGATAGGTAGATAGATAGATAGATAGATAGATAGATAGATAGATAGATAGATAGATAGAGACAGACAGATAGATAGATAGAGGCAGACAGATAGATAGATAGATAGATAGATAGATAGAGGCAGACAGACAAAGATAGATAGAGATAGATAGATAGAGACAGACAGATAGATAGAGATAGAGACAGACAGACAGATAGATAGAGATAGAGATAGACAGACAGATAGATAGATAGAGACAGGCAGACAGATAGATAGAGACAGAAAGATAGATAGATGATAGACAGGTAGATAGATAGATAGATGAATGGATCTGCTGTGCTGCTGATTTTTTCTTAACAAATAGGCTTATTTTAATGGTAGACTGATTTATGCTTGCTGCTCATTTTATTTCTCAAGCTTTTCATAAAACCTTGTTCCCTTTATACTCATGTGTGTGTACACACACACACACACACACACACACACACACACACACACATAATATCTGGGTATGTGTGTCTGAAAGTACATTTGTGCATGTACAATTATTGTAAAGAATATGGCCAATTGTCAGATACACAACACTAAGGATTTCTGCCATATTTGTGTAGGATTAGATGGCTATGTGGTCCCTCTCAGCCTTCAGATGTTGTGATTCTATGCTAGTCATTGCATATTTCCTGTTGCTCCATATTTATTTGTATCTTATCCTCTCTATTAAATTGTAAGTTCTATAAAGGTCTACCCTGTACTAACTAATTTCATTTCCTTCCTCCTTTAGTAAATGTTGTATAAATCTGGGAAGTTTCAATTCCTGGCAAAAGTATTGGAAACATTATTAAACGGATAGTTTATGGGCACTTAGGGAAATAGTAATCACTTGGAACTAGCAGGAGTTCATTAAGAATAAGTCATGCTGTACTAACTTTATTTCTTTTTGAATATCATTACTAGACCAGCAGATCAAAAGAAAATGCTATAAGCAAGAGCATACCTGAAAAGAAGATATTTAACAATAGGATGACACAGGATATACTTGATAATAGTATAGCTTAGTGGATTCAGAGCTAAAGGAATAATCAGATCAACAACTGATAATTAGTAGATTCCTATAAATCTGGAGTGAAATCTCTGGGAGAAAGCTGTAGCATTCTGTTCCTGGCTCTGATCTCATCAACATTTTATTCTTGGAGGAAGTTGTATATTGCATGTTTATTAGAGTTTTAGATGACACATAAATGAAGGGATGTCAGAGTCAAGATCCAAAAATATAAATTAGATTCATCCAGGTTAGAATGTGAGATTAAATTAGGCAAGATAAACCATAACAGGATGAATGTTAATGAACACGTGTGTTTTACAAAAATCAGTTGTGTATGTATAAGATGGGAGGGATATGGAGAAAGAACAGTTGAGGCAAAAAAAAAATTATTTGGTTACAAGTTGACTTGACTTGCAGTTGATATGGCAGCCAAAAAGTAAATGTAAAATATGTCGTTTTAATATGAATATAGTGTCCTGATCAAGAGAAGTAGTTATATAATCCTACTATATTGTATCCTATCAAGTCACATAAAACACTGCGTTTAGTTCTGGTGGCCATGTTTTAGAAAGGATATTGACCAGTTGAAGCATATCCATCAGGAGTATAATGAGGATGGGAAAAGGGTACAAGCCATGTTATGATAATCCTCTGAAGGAGTTGGGAAAAGATTGCCATTAAGACAAGGAACTAGACTTGTTCTATCTAGCCTTAGAGGAAAGAGCTAGCAACAAAAGATGGAATTCAATCCAACAAGAATTTATTAAAGATATATAGCCAAAGTCAACGGCAAGATCAACAAACACAAGAATTTGTCACATTTGGTGGTGTCTCTATCCAGAGGGAAATTTTATTGTGTATGTTTTGTCCTGCTATGTGCAAGGAAAAAGGTGCTATGGCATAGTAGATAGGTCAACTTCAGAATTAGCAAGACTTACATTCAAGTCCTTCCTCTGACTTTGTGACCCTTGTCAAATTGATCAAACTCTCAGTGCCCCAGGAAATTTTCTAAGAATATAAATTCCAGAATAGTTTTCAATCTGCATTAGTAGAAGGAATTTCTTCACCAAGAACCCTGAAGATTTATTAAATAATACAAAAAATATATATGTGTGTGTGCGCATACACACACAGACACACACACACATATACATTCATATGCTCATGTAAGTACTATGCAAGGCACAAAGTATATCAGCACAAAAACAAAAAGGATCTCCTGCCTTCAAAAAGCTTACATTCTATCAGGGAGCTACAATATGTAAATGCACAAGTATAAAAATGATGATTTGAGGAAGGAGTGAACAGTAAAAGACCTCAAGTATGCTGCATTGGATGGATTTACCAGAGTAGATTAAAATAATTATCTTACCATCCAATGTTAGTACAGTTATAATAATACACCTTTACATTGATAACAATATTACTTCATATTTTTCAGCCTTGGTTGGACTTCTCTTCATGTAAAAAAACCATAACAACACTAACACAGAATATGCTGGCAATACTAAGCTATTAAGTTTTTTCCCCTTGGTTAATTATTAGCATATAATCATAATGAGAAAACTTAAGTGGGGTAATTTGCAACTATCTACTAAGTTTTCTGCAATGTTAGTTTCCCCCTCCCCCAAAGCACTATATGTGCACTAGCAACTATAGTGACAGACCGTTGATCCCTTTTTATTTCAGGATCATAAAGATGATTTCCATGTTCAGATGTTTAGTCAATGATCCAAGAGCAGTTAAATGGGAGCAATTTCATTTGGAAGGATAAGCATTTTGAAGCATTATCTCACTTGAATTTGTATAACCAAGAAAGAGAAGAAAGCCAAGACGTTGATAATTAGAACTGGAGGTCGTCATTGAGAGCCTGTTTCTGGAAGCTACAGTCAGCTGACTTTCACGACTTGATTTTTTTTCTGAGTGTACCCTTGTACTTTGGCCACTAAGGTTTATTTTATCAATCACTCAATCAACATTTATTAAATGACACTATGTGCCAGGTACTGTGCTAAGCAGTAGGAGTTCCTTCAATGACAGGCGTTTATTAAGTGCCTACTATATTTAAGCCGTTATGCTAGGTTCAGACAAAAAGGAAAACAGTCTTGCCTCAGAGAGTTTGCATTCTAATGAATTCAATGCAGCAAATAGCTATTAAGTCCTACCGTGTTCCATGTTAGGTGCTGGATATTCAAAGACAAAATGCAAAGTAGTTCTGCTTTTAAGAGGTTCATATTCTACTATAGAGACTATGTATGTACAGTTGATTATGTATGTTCATCAGAGTGTAGGACAGAGTTGGTCGTGAAATGTGTTCAATGATTCACTTTGTTCTTAGTTATTTTATAGTTGGGACATTGGACATGGTACAATCAATTATTTTTAGTTGTCTTTGTAGACATTTTTGGGACAGTCCAATGACTATCTTATATAACAATTCAATTTGGTTTCTAAAATGACTGATGTAACCAAATTAATTGATTCACTTACACCATCACTGTTGTCGATTCCATTCTGTTCACTAGTATAGATTATGTGAGAGAAAGAGAAGGAGAAATTAAGAGAAAACAGTATTATTGGCAAAGAAAAGAGTCAGAAATAAAACCTATGGCCTCTTAACTTTTTGAAATTTCACAAAGTATCGGTAAGAAGCAAGATGAAGTAGAAGTCCTATCATATTTGATTGCATGAGTATCACTGAGACTTAATTGGAACTAGCTCTACAACAAGATTATGACTCTGGAAAGCTAAGCATTATGTGATGAAAGAGCATAGGTGGAAAGTGGAGTGTAATTTTATTATGAAAATCAAAGCCACAGAATTGGAGAGTTGGAAGGGAATTCAGTGGCCATCTAGTCCAACCAATATACCAAAGGAATCCCAACTATATTATATCTGATAGTCATCCAGATTCTTCTTGAAGACCTATGAGGAAGGAAATCTAAACACTTCTCGAGGTCATCCATTCTACTTTAGAACAATTCAAATTTTAAGAAATCTTTGCCTGACACAGAGACTATAGTTTCCTCTTTGCAGCTTCTACCCATTCATTCCATCCTCTGGGGTCAAATGGAACCATTCAAGTAACCTCCACATGAAAACCCTTTGAATATTTGAAGACAGTTATATTTCCTTTGAGTCTTGTCTTCTCTAGGCTAAACAGGCCCAGTTTAATTAATCCTCATAGGCTACTTGAATAGGAAGAAAAAATAGATGTGGCATTTGGGGATACAGATCATAAACCCCTTGATGGGTTTTCCATCTTTTGAAGGATGAAATTATTATCAAAGTGACGGAAGAAATTATTAGGAAATCTACTTTTAACCTAGAGAGCTCTAGCATATTTCTAGGTCACGGAAGTTCCATCACAGTGTTATCATGTCTCTGTGTCAAGCTGATGATCCATTTACCAAATGCTACATCTCTTTTGTCTTTTTCTTAGCTCATCTATAATATATTCTAATGGCAATATAATTTCCATTTCTACCTATTTTGATCTTTACCATGCTCCAAGCTGCATCTGGCAAATAATACCCTCCCCTAGATATCCACAAAAGAATATCAACAGCACTCCTGTTCCTGGAACTCTCTCCCTGCTCATTGCCATCTTGTAGCTTCCCTGGCTCCTTTAAAATTTCAGCTAAAGAATCATCTTATGTAAGAAACCTTTCCTGGTCTTTATTATTCTTAGTTCCTTCCCTCTGAGATTTATCTCCAATTTATCCTATGTTATTTGCAGATAGTAATTTCCATGTTGTGTGTCCCATTAGTCTATGAGCCCTTTTAGAGTAGGGACCATTTTTTGGGTTTGTTTTACCTTTAGGTCCCCAGAACTTAGGATCTCGCTTGCCACAGGGTAGGTGCTTAATAAAGTCTTGTTCACTTCACTTGACTCTACCCCACTGAGGTCTCTCTCCTTTGGGCTTTCGGCTTTGGTCACACTATACCTGGAAAGCTAGCTGACTCAGTGAATAGAGTTCCAAGCCTGTAATCAGGAAGACTCATCTTCCTGAGTTGAAATCTTGCCTCAGACATTTACTAGCTGTGCAACCTCGGGCAAGTCACTTTAACCTCGTTTGTCTCATTTTTCTCATCTCAAAAATGAGCTGATGAAGGAAATGACAAATAACTCCAGTATCTTTGTCAAGAAAACTGCAATAAGGGGTCACAAAGAGTTGGATATAACTGAATTGTCAGTTGAACAATAAGACATTACAAAGAAGGGGACTGTATGCAGTTCAAGGCATTCCATTTTGGAACACAAAAAACAATGCAAAATTCCATTTGAAACTCATCCAGAACTTTGTAGCCAAGAGGGAGGAAAAACTGGAGAATATGCCATTTGAGGATCAGTTGAATAAACTAGTAATGAATGATTTATTTCCAAAAGTCTTAATGGGCACGCCATTGTGGTCTTAAAGTATTTGATGGACTGTCGTTTGCACGAGAGCCCTAGAAATCACAACAAGGAATAATGAGAAGCTGCAAAGAAACAAAATTAGGGTTAACATCACAGAAAAGTTTTTTCCAACTAGAACTATCTGGAAGTAGAATATCTTGCCTCAGGAGGTATTGAGTTTCCTTTCAGGGAAGGACTTCCAACCAAGACTGGATGAACACTCAACAATTGTGATGTGGAAGAGATTCTTTTTCAGATGCGCATTGGACTAGGTCCCCTCCAGGGCTGAGATTCTTCGATTATGATTCAGTTATATGGACACAGCCTGGTGCTAAATGCAGCCAGTGGAAGATGGATGCTTATAAGCCAGGACAATGCTGTCCTGGCAGGGATCCTTCTGTGTTTTTCTTTTTAAAATACTGGTATCCCTCATGAGGACATCATTCAGAGATTTCTCATATACACATTAATTCTTAGCATATCTTTCATCACCATTCAAATCAGGTCTTTTTTTTTTTTTGGCAATATCCACCAATTAAAAGAAAATATCTCCAGGTCCAGGGTAGTGAACAGGGCAGCTATAGACAGACAAAAACCTCAAGAAATCATAACATTACACATTTCCTGGTTGCTATTCCTAGAGAAGTAGAGTGGTCAGCAGAGCATACACATATTAACAAGTGGAACAAATCACAAACCCTAAACCCCTGCAACCATCATACTTGGATACTCCCATATCATAATACTCAGTCACCCTCCCCTACCTTTGTCCTTAAATTCAATGACTCAGCTAACTGTTGATTTTTTTGGCTGGTTTTTTAGAATACATCAGCCCTGTTTGCTCTGCTTTGTCTCCTGACATGTTCTGGTAACTGTCACCGTTGGCAGTGTGGTCAGACACATAGACCTCATCACTCCTCTACTCTCTCTCTTTCTTTCCTGCTCTTTTTTTCTTCCAGTGCATCAACAATGTTATCCACAAAGAACATGCTTCCATTTGGGAGAAGCAGAATGTTTCCCTAGTCCTTGTCTTCTGTGTAATATTGACAGAGCCCCCTGATTTTGTTATATTACCCATGGTGCCTTTATAGAATGGCTAGAACAGCCTGTGGGAATGAACAGAGGCCATCAGTACCCTGCTCAGGTCTTCAAGTATTGTAAACAAAAGCCAAAACAGAATCCTTGCACATTTTATAACCAGAAAATTAGTTTACAGCATTAATGCTATGAGATGTTATTGCCCTGTTTCAATTTTGATTTAAATTAGTTTGTCTTATTTTGGAGTACATTACATTTCTCCAGGAGATAGGAATCCCCAATCAACTGACGGTAATTTCCAGAGCTTTAAAACTTCCATTAACATCACTGCATCCCTCTTTCCTCCCTGCTACTACTCAAATCCTTTTTTTCTCCATTCCATTCCTATTTAGAATCATAGGATTTTTTTTTTTTGTATAGCTGAGAGAGATCTTAAAAGCCACCTAATACAACATCCTAGTCTTACAGGTGAGTAAACTGAGAAAAGTTACACTACTTGCCTAGGATCGCATGAGTAGTGAGAGGCAAAGGCAGTCTGAAACTAGGCCCTCCTACTCCAAACCCACTTTTTCATTGTATCAAGCTGATACACACAATCTTACAGTTGACAGAGGTCTTGAGAGAAGAGATTAGGAAGTAGAGTGTTTGGGAAAGCATATTAGAGATTGTATTTCCCTCTAGAATGTCTTGAAAATGGCCTGACCTGTACAAAAGCTAAAATGTAGTTAGAGTAACCCAATTTTATGTTCGTTGCAGTGCCTGGGGCTCTGTGGCAAGTTTCAAGCCCAGAAACTTAATATATTGATGCTAACTACATAGCCCATGGTGTAGAACTGTCACACCAAGAATCTCTGCCATGTGATTAACAGTGTGCATTCAAGCCTTGAAACTTCAGGAATTCTGTAGTGTTACAGAAAGTGAATATGGAGAAAATTAATGCAGAGAGATAGTGAAGCTAGCATCAATAATCTGTTTGGGCATCACAAACTTTGTGTTTATGAGCTCTCTAGCTGAAATTTTGTAGCTGTGAAGGGCTGAAAACTACTGCATACCCATTCATTCTTTTTTGTCCTTATGGCCAAGCAGGTAATCACATCCATTTGAATACAAGCCATTTTAGCCTTTTGTTTGGGTCTCAATCAAACATGTGTTTATTTCATATTCCTAATAATAGGGTAGTTTTGACCAGTACCATATATCTGAGCAAAATTCTAAAGAAGAGTGCCTAGCATGTGCAAAGTCCTGTGCTGATAGCTATAACCTGTAACCCAGCATCTCTAATTCTAGACTTAGATGTACTAGGCTTGATCTTGAGATCTGCCCTCCAAATAGTTTCTCTTTGGCTCATTTTGTTCACATCCAGAGTTTCCTCTGGGAAATTCAGAATCTGTCTCATGAATGGGTCTTCATAGATATGAATAAAAGGGCTCCTGTGCAAGCACAGGACAGCCTTTATCTAACCCTAGAGAAAAAATACAGGGAACAAAAATGACTCAAGAACTCCTCTGCAACCAAGGCATTCTCCTTCTCTCCACTGAATCCCACCTTCCAGCCCAAGAACTTACGTAGGCATACTGCTTTGTGCTTGCACCCCCACCCGAGGATTTAGACTTCCCTTGGAAAGGAAATAAATTCCGGGTTGAGATTAACTCCTCAGATTTTAGTGAGTCTCACCTTTCACCCCAGAGATTTACACTCTTAGAGTTCTATCCTAAGGGTTAGGATCTCTCCTTCCCAGGCATTACCACCAAAGGAAAGCTAAATCAAGGTTTCTAGAGAGGCAATTGCTTTACCGTTGGACCTGTCCTGTCTGGGTCATTCATCATGCTTGCTGTGGAGAATAAAGCCTGAGTTTTGTTTCTTTGCATCATGACTTAGTTACTTGCTGCTCTTTTGGTTTAAGAGGAATGTGCATAGTTCTTAGTCCAAGAACTTTATCACTCCAGAATTTTGAGATTCAGGAACTCCTACTGTGTGCCGATGTCATTCACCCTCTCCATGTCTGGGAGATTCTACCACTCCCTCTGTATAGCTTGGTCCAGGAACTCTTACTTTTCTACTGAACCTGGAGGCTTTCTTGGACTGAAAGTCTCTGCCAGTGCCTTTCTATCATTGTCATCTCTTGCCTGTGGGTATGAGTGGGAGGTAGTAGTGTGTGTGTATGTGTGTTGAGGGTTAGGTGGATGAGAAGAATGCCTATCTCAATGGACAGACTGAATTTGTTCTCTGCTCTTCCTCAGTTCTCTTGCTGCATTGCTCTGAATTTTCTCTCATAGAGCTCTCAGTCATTTTTTATAGGCTCAATACAAACAGCAGCCCCAGGCCACAATAGCTTGAGCCAATTAAATCATCTCCAATGTTGGAGTGTTATGCACTACAAAGGAGACTCAAAGTCTCCTGTACCTGGTTAGTTAAAAGACAAAGAATCCTTACAATATGATTCAAAGAAATGAGTGTGTAGAAAAGTCACTGAAATTCCATAGTCTTGTGCCTGTGCTGTGGTGGAATAATCTCAGCCTCAATCATGGATGTATATTATTTGAATGGATTATAGCTTTCAAAATAATCACCTTCATCTTTGTCTCACAGAGTGGTGTTCTGATGTTACTCTGAGCAATACAGTAGAAAGACTGTTACGTATCAGGAATTCCCTGGCCCTGTAAATAAAAATGTTGATGGCCTAGAGGATGGGATCCTTCACATGAGCCATCGTCTGGCCCACTTATAACTAGACAGAGAAAGAATGTGAAGTGGGGAGGGCGTCCACTCCTTCTTGGATAAGCCTTTCCATTAAGTACTAGAAGGAATCTTCAAGTGCCACCAACTTCACATATGCCTACTGAGAGAAGGTGAAATGCTTTGGTGGAGCCATGAGTTCAGCAATGGGGCACTTACATCACTAATATCAAAGCATGCCAAGGGCTCTCAGTAGCTGTTTCTTAGAAGAATAACTTAAAATACTTGAAAGAGTGTTTAATTCCAAGTTTTTGGTTTACACCCCAAATCAACCTGCCTTGAGGGAAAATAACACTAGCATTCTTCTTTCCATTACCCCCAAATGAATTGATTTACTTAATACTCCTGGCAATTAGTAGCTTTTCTTTTTTTCAATTTTAATTGACTTCCAGCTCATGAGTCTTAGCCATAGAGTGATTTAAAAGATACAGATGATGCTCATTTTAAATCCTGTGCGCTTAACACATTTTTCCAATAAATGCTCTTCATGTGTTTCCAATAACAGTAATATCAATGGTAGTCCTGCCTCATTAAAGCCATGCCTTGGAATACTTCTTTTTTTAAATTAGGAAAATGATACAGTGTGTTTTCATCATTCCTTTTTGGCAGTGTTGCTTAGCTCATGAGTTTTAATCAAGAGCAACACCACTGAACTTTAATAAATTATGTTAAAATAAATGTAATGTGTCATAGCTCTCTGTTCCTTTTTATTAATCTGTCCCCTCCACTAGCCTTATCTTCCCTGCCACCATGAAGCAAATAAAAATAGATAGAATGATAAATATATGCATACGTCCCTAATATATACTTGTTGGCATTGTCTGGCAAAACAAATTCCTATACTGGCAATGTCTAAAATTATGTCTTTTTTCTGCATGGTAAATTCATCCCTTTTCTGTCAGGAGATGAGTGGTATGTTTCATTTTTCAGTTTTTTAGACTTGTGGTTTATCAATGTATTGACAAGACTTCTGAAAACTTTCCAAGTGGTTTTTCACTATATTGTTACCATTGTATAAATTATTACAGTCTATTCATTTTGTTCTTTATCAGCATATAAATGTTTGCAGATTTCTCTAAAACCATCCATTTCATCATTTTTGTAGCATAATAATATTCCATTATATTCCTATATAACAATTTGTATAGCCATTCCCTCAAATAGGAGGAGACACCCCTGCCCCAGTCTCCAATTTTTGGCTACCATAAAAACCTGTTATACATGCATACATATGTACCCTTATTTATTCATTTATTTATTTATAGGTACCCTTTCCCTCTTCGTTTTCTTCATTACTGGGTCTATACTCTGTCTATAGTTCGGTCAAAGACTATGCACAGTTTAGTTGCTTTTGGGGACATAGATCCAAATGGTTTTTTTTTTTCAAATAAGTTTATTTGTTTTTAGTTTTCAAAATTCACTTCCATAAGTTTTAAATTTTCTTCTTCTCCCTTCCCTCCCCCTTCCCAAGACAGCATGCAATCTGATAGAGGCTCTACACATACATTCCTTTAAACATATTTTCATATTAGTCAGGTTGTATAGAAGAATTAGAATGAATGGGAGGAACCATGAGAAAGGGAAAAAAAAACAAAACAAAAAGAAAATAGTCTGCTTTGCTTTGTATTCAGACTCCACAGTTCTTTCTTAGGATATTGATGGCAGTTTCCATCATGAGTCTTTTGGAATTGTCTTAGATCGTTGCATTGCTGAGAAGGGCTAAGTCTATCAAAGTCAGTCATTGCATGCTGTGGCTGTTACTGTGTACAATGTTCTCCTGGTTCTGCTCACTTCAGTCAGCATCAGTTCATATAAGTCTTTCCAAGTTATTCTGAAGTCTGCCTTATAGCACAATAGTATTCCATTACATTCATACATATGCCACAAATTGTTCAGCCCTTCCCCAATTGATGGGCATCCCCTCAATTTCCAGTTCTTGGCCACCACAAAAAGAACTGCTATAAATATTTTTGCACATGTGGCTCCTTTTCCCATTTTTATGATCTCTTTGCGATAAAGCCCTAGAAGTGGTATGGCTGGGTCAAAGGGTATGCACATTTTTATAGTCCTTTGGGCATAGTTCCAAATTGCTCTCTAGAATGGTTGAATCAGTTCACCAATACAAATGGTTTTTCCAGAATGGTTGGACCAGTTCACATCCTCTTACCCCCACAAATGTATACTAGTAAATCTGTTTCCCCATGGCCCTTCCTGCATTTGTCGTTTTTTAAAAGTCTGATATGTATAAGGTGTTGCTTTAATTTACATTTCCCTAATTACTAGTGACAGAACACTTTTTTCATATAATTATTGATAGTTTAGATTTTGTCCTTTGAAAACTTCATCTCTTTTGACCATCCCTCCCTCGGGAACATGTTCTTATTCTTAAACATTTTGAATAAGTTCCTTATATGTTTTAGATATGAACTTTTATCACAGAAACTTGCACAGAGGAATTAATTTTTAAAATGTGAAAGAAGGGGATATAGCAATATCAGACCTCAAACTATACTTCAGAGTGGTAATCATCAAAATAATTTGGCACTGGATAAGAAATAGAGTACATGATCAATGGAATTGATTAAGTCATATACAGAAACAAATGAGCATAGTAGTTTTGTGTTTTGTAAGCACAAAGATCCCAGAAGTTGGGGTAAAAACTTACTCTTTGACAAAAACTGCTAGGAAAACTAGAAATCAATATGGCAGAAACTGGACATAGATCAATATCTCCTACTGTATAACAAAATAAGCTCAAAATAAATATAATTTAGACACAAAGGATGATCTCATATGCATAAGCACATTAGGGGAGCATGGAAGAAATTACCTGTCATATCTATGGATATGGCAAGAGTTCATGATCAAACAAGAGATAGAGAGGTTTGCCTGAGGCAAAATGGGTAATTTTGATTATATAAATTAAAACAGTTTTTTTGCACAAAGAAAACAAATGTAGCCAAAGTCAGAAGACAAGCAGGAAAGTGGGGGAAATTTTATAGCAAGTTAAAAGGCCTGATTTCTCAGTTATATACAGAACTGAGACAAATTTGTAAAAAAAAATAAAAACCATTCCCCAATTGATAAATATTTAGTGCCATACCAATCAATCTACCAAAAAATATATTTTACAGAGCTAGATAAAATAGTAACAAAATTCATTTGGAAGAACAAAAGGTCCAGAATATCAACAAATTAATGAAAAGAAACACCAGGGAAGGTGGCCTAGCCATACCAGATTTTAATCTGTATTTATAAAGCAGCAGTCATCAAAACTACTTGGTACTGGCTGAGTAACAGAGTAGTAGATCAATGGAATAGATTAGGTAAAGGAGACTCAGCAGTCAATGACTACAATAATCTACTGTTTGATAAACCCAAAGACCCCAGTTTTGGGGATAAGAACTCACTATTTGACAAAAACTGCTGGGAAAACTGGAATATAGTATGTCACAAACTGGCATAGACCAATATCTAACACAGCATAACAAAACCAAGTCTAAATGGGTGCACAATCCAGGTATAAAGGCTAATACTGTAAGCAATCTGGGAAAGCAAGGAATAGTTTACCTGTCAGATCTATGGAGAAAGAAAGATTTTATGATGAAACAAGAGTTAGAGAGCATGATAAAATGCAAAATGGATAATTTTGATTACATTAAATTGAAAAGTTTCTGTACAAACAAAGCCAATGTAACCAAGATTAAGAGGGAAGTGGAAAACTGGGAAATAATTTTTACAACCAGTATCTCTGATAAAGGCCTCATTTCAAAAATATACAGGGAATTGAGTCAAATCTATAAAAATATAAGTCATTGTATTTTTGCACATGTGGCTCCTTTTCCCATTTTTATGATCTCTTTGCGATACAGCCCGAGAAGTGGTATGGCTGGGTCAAAGGGTATGCACATTTTTATAGTCCTTTGGGCATAGTTCCAAATTGCTCTCTAGAATGGTTGGATCAGTTCACAGATACAAATCAGGGGTCTTTTGGAATTGTCTTAGATCCTTGCATTGCTGAGAAGGGCTAAGTCTATCAAAGTCAGTCATTGCATGCTGTGGCTGTTACTGTGTACAACTGATAAATGGTCAAAGGATATGAACAATTGATAAATGGTCAAAGGATATGAACAAGCAGTTTTCAGAGGAAGAAATTAGAGATATATAAGCATATGAAAAAAATGTTCTAAATGACTATTCATTAGAGAAATGCAAATCAAAACAACTCTGAGGTACCACATCTCACCAGTCAGATTAACTAAGATGACAAAACAGGAAAATGATAAATGCTGAGAGGATGTGGAAAAATTGGAGCACTAATGCATTATTGGTGGAGCTGTGAACTGATCCAGCCATTCTGGAGAGCAATCTGAAACTGTGCCCAAAGGGCTATAAATAAGTGCATATCCTTTGACCTAGCAATACCAGTTCTAGGGGTGTGTCCCAAAGAGATCATAGAAGTGGGAAGAGGCCCTGTGTGTACAAAAATATTTATAGCAGCTCTTTTTGTGGTGGCAAAGAATTGGAAATCAAGGGGATGTCCATCAATTGAGGAATGGCTAAATAAGTTGTGATATATGAATGTAATGGAATACTATTGTGCTATAAGAAATGAGGAGCAGACAGATTTCATAATAACCTGGAAAGACTTATACAAACTGATGTTGAGTGAGAAGATCAGAACCAGGAGAAATGTGTACACAGTTACAGACACAATATATGTGTGACGACCAACTTTGATAGACTGGGCTCTTCTCAGTAATGCAAGGTTATAAGACAACTCCAAAAGACTCATGATGGAAAGAGGTGCCCATATCCAGAGAAAGAACTACAGAGTTTGAATGCAGATTGAAGCAAACTACTGGCTCTCTTTCTTTTTCTTGTTTTGTTTTGTTTCCTCTTTCCCATTGTTCATTCCATCGGTTATAATCCTTCTTTACAACCTGACTAATGTTTAATGTCAAGGTATTTGCAGATCCCATATTTGATTGCATCCTGCCATGGGGAAGCAGGAAGGGAGTGGGAGAAAATTTGAAACCCAAGGGATTGTGGAACTGAATCTTGTAAACTAAAATAAACAAATAAATTAATTTTAAAAAAAGGTTATAAAACTGTGCATATCCTTTGACTCAAGAATATTGGTACTAGATCAATACTCTAAAAAAGATTAAAGGAAAAAGGACCCATATATATAGCAGATCTTTTTGTGGTTGCAAAGAATTGTAAACTAAGGATATGCCTACCAATTGGCCAATGACTGTAAAAGTTATGGTATAGGATTGTGATGGAATAATATTAAATTGTAAGAGATAATGAAGGGAGCAGTTTCAGAAAAACCTGGAAAGACTTGCATGAACTGATTCAAAGTGAAGTGAGTAGAACCAGAACAATGTACACAGTAATGCCAATATTATAAAGATAAACAATTGTGAAAGACTTAGTAACTCTAATCAACATAATAATCCACCAGAATTCCAAAGGATTCATGATGAAAAAAGCTGTCCATCTCCGTATAGAGAAGCAATGGACTCAGAATGCAAACTGAAGTGTATTTTTTCTGTTCTTTATTTTTCTTACTTCCTAAAAAAATATGGCTAACGAGGAAACATGTTTTCATGACTTCATTTGTGAAACAGATGGGACTGGAGATGGAGGAAGGAAGAGAATTTGTAACTTCAAATAAAACAAAATTTAAAAAAAGAAACTTATTGCAAATATTTTCACCAGTTACCTATATCCCATCTACTTTTTACCTCCATTAGATTTGTTTACACAGAACCTGTTTAGTTTTACATAAAATTGTCCATTTTATCACAATGGATGTATTTAATCATGAATGCTAAATCTGAAATGTAACTTTTCTTTGTTCCTCTAAGTTGTTTAGGAGATGACTTTTTATACCTAGGTCATGCATCCATTTGGAAATTATCTTGATGTGTGGTATGTCTTTGTTTAAATATATCTGTACCAGGCTGCTGTCCAATTTTCCCAGAAGTTTTTATTAAAAAATGTATCCTTCACCCAGAAACTGATGTCTGTCTGTAGGATTAACAATTATTATGCTATTTTATTTCTTTGATTCTATATGCTACGTACCTAATCTGTTCTCCTTATTGTACCTGCAGAGTAGCTTCCCTTCACAGTAGGATCCAACATCCCTGAACACAATGGTAGACTAAACCATGCTTCATCAATCCAAATAGCATCTAATTTTGACTGCTTATATTATATCTCATCTTCAACAAATAACCTCTTCTTTCCCCTTTCATTAGAGGTTCACATAAAGCAGAAATTCTTGGTTAAAATTATTAATGACCTGAAAGAAGACATAGAAGCATCTTTGCCAAACTTGTAGACATATGGAATAGTTCTAAGTGTGATAGCTTGGATAAGGGAAACAGGATTCAAAAATCCCCTAAAAAGGTAGTACAGTGGATTGGAACTACACACAAGAAACCTAATTGAGAGGAATGTAAAGCCCTGCTTGTAGCTCTGAAACATTATCTGCGTAAAACATAGAATAAAAGATATCTGTTGTGCCAACAGTTTGTATAAAAAAAGAATTAAGGTTTTTCTTTGAAAGAAAGTTCAATATGAGCAAACAGCATGATATAGTAGTTAAAAAAAATTCAGTCTTAGACTGCTTTAATTGAAATAGACTCAATACATCTGGTATTACTCAGGCTATCACTAGGGAATTATGTTCAGTTCTGTGAATCACATTTTAAGAAGGTATTGACAAACAGGAGGATTCCAGGAAACCTCCCAGGATCAAATAAGAGAATGAATATGAAGAACTATAGAGTTGTCAGTTAATATTATTCTTAGAGGAAACTATGAATCAGACTAGATAACACGAGAGGTCATTTCTAGCTCTGATAATCTGCAAAAGTTAACTGAGGTGATAAAGGAGATGGAAACCATCATTATAGAAGGAATACAAGGCTGGTTAAATATCAAGAAAATGATTGGCATATGTAATAATATCAAGAACAAACACAACAAAAAGCATATGATTATATCATATCATCTGCACATCATATGCATTTTATCATGTGTATAAATAGATGCAGGAAAACTTTTGACAAAATAAAATACTCATTCCTTTTAAAAATGCTAAAGAGCATAGGAATAAATGGAACTTTCCTTAAAATAATAAACAGTGTTTATCTAAAACCTTCAGCAAGCATTATCTGTAATAGGGATAAACTAAAAGTCTTCCCAGTAAAATTATTGGTGAAGCAAGGATGCACATTATCAACACTACTATTTGATATTGTACTAGAAATTCTAGCTATAACAGTAAAAGAAGAAAAATGGAAGGAATTTGAATAGGTAATGAGTATGATGAAAGAAAATCCTGAGAGAGACATAGTTTCTGGGTAATTAATAATCAATTTATTAATTAAACTGCCTGTCAATCAATAAATTTATGATCACTGGTTTCTCTCAGTAACCACAGACCCAAATGGAGACTCTTTATCACCTTAAAAACCTCCTAAAAGGCAACACCCTTGACAAATGAAACTTAACCCTGATTGGTGGATATTTAAGGAGGAAGTGTGCTAAAAGTTTTCAGCTCTTTCTTGTTCAGAACATGACTTGATCTTGAGACTCAACAGCCTTAAGGCACCTGAGTAGGGGAAGCCATTTCCATCCGAAGCTCCCTATATAGTTTTCTCCTTCATGAGTTGGATTGCCCTGAACTCTAATGGAGGAGATCAAGGACTGTCCTGAGGTCCTTTTCCTTAGGCAAAGACTTGCTCTGACTAGATTCTGTTTATATTCTAAATAGAAATTAAGTTTCCCAGTGGGGTGGGATCCTGCCCAACTCCCAACCTAGCATGTGCCTTGAGGACTAGGAGCAGTCTCATCATTTAGCCATGCCCTTCAGAAACTGACTAACCTTTTTAGGAGCTGGGCCTTAAGAAAAATAAAGGAAAAGGGTAAACCACAAATTAATAATTAGTTATTCATATAATAATAAAATATTAAAAATATTAAAAATTAATTTCTCTCATGAGGAAGCAAAACTCTCACTCTTTGCAGATGATATGATGTTATACTTAGAAAAATGTAGAATATCAGTTAAAAATTTAATTGAAGTAATCAACAACTTCAGCAAAGTTGCAGGATATAAAACAAACCCACATAAACCATCAGCATTTCTACCTATATCTATCTATCCAGCAGCAAGAGATAGAAAGAGCAATTCCATTTAAAATAAAATAGACAATATAAAATATTTAGAAATCTACCTGCCAAGACAAACCTAGGGACTATATAAAAACAATCATGAAACACTTTTCATGCAAATAAAGTCAGATCTGAACAATTGGAAAAATATTAATTACTCGTGGGTAAAATGAGTCAGCATAAAAAGAACGATCCTACCTAATTTACTTATTCAGTGCCATATCAATCAAACTACCAAAAATATTTTATACAGCTAGAAAAATAACAAAATTCATCTGGAAGAACAAAAGGTCAGGAATATCAAGGGAATTAATGAAAAAAAGAAATGTGAAGGAAGTTTGCCTAGATATATATGAAATCTCAAAATGTATTTTAAAGTAGTAATCATCAAAACAATCTGGTCCTGGCTAAGAAATAGAGTGGTCAACCCGTGGAATAGATTGGGTACAGAAGACTCAGTAGAAAATGACTATACTAAGCTAGTGTTTGATAAACACAGAGATCCCAGCTTTGAGGACAAGAACTCACTATTTGACAAAAACTGTTGGAAAAACTGGAAAGCAGTTTGGCAGAATCGGTATAGACCTAAATCTCATGCTGTATACCAAGATAAGGTGAAAATGTGTACATGATTTAGACATAAAAGGTGATACCATAAATGACTTAAGGGGATAGTTTACCTATCATATCTATGAATAAGGAAAGAATTTATAACCAAACAAGACAGAGAACATCACGGGATGTAAAACAGATAATATTTATTACATTACATTAAATTTAAAAAGTTTTTTACAAACAAAACCAATGTAGACAAAATTAGAAGGAAAGCAGAAAACTAGGAGGGAGGGGGGAATTATAACAAGCTTCTCTGATAAAGGTCTTATTTCTGAAATATATAGAGAATTGAGTCAAACTTATAAAAATACAAGTCATTCTCTGATTGATAAATGGTCAGAGGATATGAACAGTCTGTTTTCAGAAGAAGAAATCAAAGCTATTGGTAGTCATATAAAAATGCCCTAAATTACTATTAATTAGGGAAATGCAAATTAAAACAAATCTGAGGTACCACCTCACAACTATTATATTAGCTAATATGACAGAAAAAGGAAATGACAAATGTTGTTGGAGATGTGGTAAAGTTGGAGAATTAATGTACTGATGGTGAAATTGTGAACTGATCCAACCATCCTAGAGAGCAATTTGGAACTATGCCCAAAGAACTATAAAACTGAACGCCCTTTGATCCAGAAATAGCACTATTAAGTTTGTATCCCCAAGAGATTAAAGAAAAGGAAAAGGACCTATCTGTACAAAAATGTTTATAGCAGCTCTTTTTTGTTATGGCAAAGAATTAGAAATTGAGGGGATGCCCTTTAGCTGGGGAATAGCTGAACAAATTGTGGTATATGATTGTAAAGGAATATTATTGTGCTGTAAGAAACGATGAGTAGGATGCTTTCAGAAAAAAAAAAACCTGCAAAGACATGAACTGATGCAAAGTGAAATGAGCAGAATCAGAAGAATATTATACACAATAACAGCAATATTGCACAACAATCAGGTGTGAATGATTGACTATTCTCAGTAAAACAATGACCTAAGAGTATTTTAAAGGACTTATGATGAAAAATGCTATGCACCTCCAGAGAAAGAACAGATAGAGTCTGAATGCATACTGAAGTATATTTTATTTAAATTTTCTTTTTTTCTTTTTTATTGGGAGGAGGGGCCTTGTGTTTTCTTCCACATCATGACTCATACGGAAATATGTTTTGCACAATTGCACATATATAACCTATATCAAATTGCTTGCCTTCTGAATGGGGCAGGAGGGAGAAAGGGAAAGGATTTGGAACTCAAAAATTTAAAAATGAACATTAAAAATTAAGTTGACACATAATTGGAATTTTTTTAAACAAGAAAGCAAAACAGCAAAAAACAAATATATAAATCACGTCATATGGAATTAGATGAGGAAAGAAGAATTGTAGCATGGAAAAGTATCAAGAAAGACATAATATTTGTTGGAAAATATTTTTGTGGGTTATGTGGGAAGCCAGGTGGTAGGGTAGATAGCAGCAATAATAATATGCATTTATGTAGCACTTTAAAAATTGTAAAATTCTTATTATATCTATTTTACACATCAGGATACTGAGGCAGAATTTAAATACTTGCTAAGGGTCACAGAGTTAGTAAATGTCCTGATTCTAAGTCCAGGTTCTAACCATTTTACCACTTATCTGCCTCTGATAAAGTACTGGACAAATCACTTAACCTCTCTCAGCACCAGTTTCTGTATGTGTAAAATGGTAGGATTTTTGTAAGGATCACAGATGAGATATCATGGCACTTTCAGAAAATAAATCATTATATAAATACTAGCTATTATTGTATGTGGAAGGCATATTAGATTTATTCTGTGGAGCTCCAGATGGTTGACCTAGGACCAATACATAAAATTGTAAGATTTTGACCCGTGAAAAATAATGATTTTATATCATCTTCTGAAATTATTTTTTCACAAATAAATGTATCTGACATCCAATTTCAGGTATTAAACAATAATTACACTAAGACCTAACACATATATCATCATTTAAAAAATTATAATAGCATGATTCGATGTAAATAATGTTCCAATTCTTGGTTAATCTCTGTGTGTATACATACATACATACACACATGCATATACCTTGACTTCAATAATTTGATGTCATTTTTGTCCACTGAATAAAACCTATTGTCTTTTATAATGTCTTCATCATTTGTCACCTTCATAGTTGCCATTTAGTATAGCATCTTTTAGTGTCTGCTTTCTTCAATTTGCACCACGTCATATGAGTTTTTCCAAGTGTGTAGTGTCTGTCCTTAAAGCACAATAATATTCCATTCGATTTCATTTATATACCAACTCTAATACTAATATAGATTTATATAAGTGCTTTAAAGTTTTAAAGTGTTTTACAAATAGTACTTCATTTGATCCTCACAACAACCCTGGGAAGCTGGTGCTATTATTATCCCCATTTTGCAGATGAGGGACCTGTAGCAGACAGAAGGTAAGTGATTTGCCTAGGATCATATACCTATTAAGTGTCTGAGGCTGGACTTGACGTTTCATCTTCCTGACTCCAGGTGCGGTGCTCCATCTGCGGTATCACCTAGATGCATTAAATATTAATATTCATTCCCCAGTCCATGTTTCTTTTTTTTCAGTTTTTTAATGATTAAAAATACTACTGCTGTGAATATATCTGCATCATGCCTATATAGCTATAGATATTAGTGTGTATGCACATATGTATAAGTATAGCTATGTACATATGTATAAGCATATATATAGACATATAAGTGTATGTATATGCTCTTTGTCAGTGTTCTCAGGACATAAATTCAATAGTAGTATCGCTGGGTCAAAGACAGTTTAGGAACTTTCCACATAAAACTCCCAATTTGACAAAATACACCAATTTACAGCTGTAGTAACAGTGAATTAGCTTGGCTGTTATTTCACAGTTCTTTTAACATTGAATTTTTCTGTCTTTAGTTAATTTTATCAACTTGATTGTCTTGATTTGATACTTTAAAGTTATTTTAATTTTAATTTCTCTTAGTAATTTTAAAGTTTTTTTTTCAAAGACTACTAATAGTTTAATTTTTCTTCTTTTGAAAAGAGCTAGTTTCTATCCTTTGATCACTTATCAATTAAGTAGTAGTTCAGATACATCTCAATTCCCTAAATGTTGAGGAGGTGGCGGGCATTTATCATAGCTGTTTAATAAATCTATTTTGTCCTTATCCATGTCTTTCTTCCTATGTAGCTGCACTGATTTTGTTTTACAAAATCTTTTGCATTACAAATAACCGAAACTGTTTACTTCATCTTTTAAAATAATCTCTATGTTGTAACTTGCTGTAGATTAATCATCTATCCAGAATTGTCAAATACACAATTTTACATTCTCTTCAAATTTTATGGTATGACTTTTAAAAATATGTTTAGCTCAACTATACATACAGAATATTTTTGTGCCATCTGGTTTAAAATTAAGGTATAAATCTATTTCCTACAAAATTGCTTTCTAGTTTATCTTGAAACTCTTGACAAATAAAGAATCCCTTGCTTTGTGATACGTTTTTGGGGATATATCTTATACTAGATTCTTATGTGGATTAACTTCTAAGGTTTCTAATCTGTTTTCTATGTGTTATATTCATATGATACTAAGTAGTTTTGATAATTACTGGCTTGCAATATTATTTTAAATTTAATGATTACAATTGTCATGTATTTTTACTTTTTATTATTTTTCTTGATATTCTTATCCTTTAATTCTTCATATAAACTTTATTTTTTTTTTTATCTAACTATAAATCATTACTTTGGTAGTTTTATTGCTTTAGCGTTAAATTTCTAGATTAATTTTGGTAGTGTAAATAAAGTTAAGAAACATCGATTATTGCTGTAATTATTAGGTCTTCCTACATTTCTGTGAAAACAGTTTTGTTGTGCTGTGAATAGAAGTTCCCTGAGTACGTGGTTACTTATCACTCATATACTGAATGATTTTATTATTTTAAATGGTACCTCTTTGTCTCTTCTTTATGGTATTTATAAAAGAACAACTATAATTTCAGTAAGTTAAAGACAGGTTGATGTTTTTGTAGGCTTTATCTTGTTAGATTATGGAATCTATTAGTTGAATAATTAATTTTGTTGGATCTCTAGGATTTTATAATTTGAGCATAATACCACCTACAAACAGAGATAATTTCCTCCTTCTTAGCCAATACTTATTCTCTTAATTTATTTTTGTTGTCTTATTGCTATTACCAGAATTTACAGTATTATGTGAAGTATTAATAGAGAGGAGACTTCTTAACTTTGCTAGAATCTTATTGGGGAAAAAAAACTTCTAGTGTATTTTCATTACAAGTAGTGGTTGATTTAGTTTTAGGAAAATGCTTTTGATCTTATTGAGGTAAAGTCCCTTGATACCATTAATTTTTAACACTTTCAATACAGCATTTTATTATTTTCCTGTGCCTAATAACAAAATAATTTGATTGTTATTAATATATTTGCTTATGCTAATTTTTTTCCTTATCTTTGCATTGCTGATATTAATTCAAGCAGATCATAATTAATATGAAAAAAGAATATGTTACTTTCTTTTTTCTGGAATTTCATTTGAATGTTAAAAATCAATATTCATTATTGATATTGGCTATAATTCTCTCATGTTTTATCTATTATTGGTTTATTGCTGTGACCAGCACAATTAGGTGGCCTAGCAACCAGTTGAGTAAAGAGATGGGGATGTATTCAATAGTCTGTTTGTTCCAAAACCATTTCATACAGAGCCAAGATACAAGAAACTTACAAGGCTTATATGCCTCTAGCAGAAATTCCTATGTAACCAGAATTCAAGGACCCTCCTTTGGTGTCCACCACTCCCTACCCCAGCCTAAGGCTAATTATTCATTAAGACTTCATTCTAGGACCATATTCAGAGGCACAAAGATGGAGTCACAAACAAGACTCGCTAATTAACTACCCTGAATTTTCCTTAGTTATTCATAGGACCATGGAGGCATCAACAAACAAGATTATACTCCTCCTGCATATCTGCTTTGTGACTTCACAGAAGTTTCTACAGGAGAGGGGAACATTCCATTAGTGGGGCCAGGGGAACCCTGGAAGTCCTCTACAATTTATCAGAATAATATTTATATCATAAATTAAATATTACTTTTTTAGAAGTAATTTTTTTTCTCTCAAAAAATATGTACCATAAAATTAAATGTTTGATAAATGAATAGTAAATCTATTTCAAGAATTATTGCTTCTCTTGGGATTTTGTTTGTAGATTACTCACTGTTTTAGAGAGATTTGGTAGGTTCTTGTTTTGTTAATCTATATTCCCTATTAATTTAAAAAATAATCTAGTTCAATTTAAAATTTTCTTTTAGATTTTGTTAAAGCATAACTGTGTAGTGTTTTAAATATTATTTTGTTTTTCTCTTTCATTCATTGTTGTACTCTTTGATTTTTTTAAAAAAATCTTTGCTATTTGGTTTTTCCTCTTTTTTTTAGATCAATTTAGCTGATGGTTTATTGCTACATTTTTATTCTTCATCCCTTTAGTCAGTCCATGTGGATGGACAGGGAAAACTCTTCTAAGTAATTACAGATCTCTTTTAAGAGGTAGTGAAATGTCATGGGTTTTAAATCATTCAGTGCTTTAAAGCATCGTTTGAAGAAGAATCTAGAGCACATCACTATGTACAGAAAATCCCACTTGGCTGGACCCGGGGTGGGGTGGGGTGGGAAACCTGTGGCCTCAAGGCTACATGTGGCCCTCTAGGTCTTCGAGTGTGGTCCTTTGACCACATTTGACTAGGTAAAGTCCTAGACTTTACACTGTTTCTCTTTCACAGTGATGATTACCTTTTGTTTTCAGTAATTTCAGTGCTGTCTAACTCTTTGTGACTCAATTTGGGGTTTTCTTGGCAAAGATACTACAGTGGTTTGTCATTTCCTTCTCCAGCTCATTTTACAAATGAGGAAACTGAGGCAAACAGGGTTAAATGACTTAACCGGGGTTTCACTGCTAGTAAGTATCTGAGGCTGGATTTGAACTCAGGAAGAAGAATCTTCCTGATTTCAGGTCAGACACTGTTCACTGCACCACCTAGCTGTACCAGTGCTTCTATTTATTTTGTGTAACTTCCGTGTTCAGTGCCTTACTTGACATTTATAAACAGAAGGACAATGAACAATGCCATTTCTGTTTTTTCTATTTCCATTTTTTCCATTTCTGTTTTTTCTATTTCTATCTTTGTATTATCTGTATTTTCCATGGAACCCAGAATGATATTGATGCATGGCTTGGAAACACTTTACTATAAAAGAGACTGTAAGATGATGCTTTCCAAGTAAATCAAATGCTTTTTTTTTTCCTAATCAACAATTAGCACAATGGGATTTTATGTTTTCTACATCTTTCAGTTAGTGGTTAGACGGCAAAGATGGTGAGTTGGTGGTCAGTTATTGAATGTTTCTTGAAAAACCTTGCTTATTTCCTATTAATGCCCTCATTGAAGATTTCCTCATTTAGGGTATAGATGATTTTTATAGACAGTAGTCATGTAGGTTAGTAATTAAAGCTGTTTCCTCAGCTTCTTGTTTTTCTGTTGTAAGTTTGAGATTTTCCCAATCCTTTGAGATTTTATCCTCCTTCAGATGTCATTTATACTGGTGCCACAATGTTCTTTATATCACCTGCAGCAAAGATCTCAGCACAAATTTATACTTTAATCCTGATGCTTTTCCCACTTTTATTCTCTTTAGTAGAATTTCTGCTTCCTCTAAAAGCACTATTATTGAAAGGTTTTTCCCCCCATATTTTTTCTTTCTTTTGTTTTGTCTTCCATTTTTTATCCTTGAATACTCTTGGCATATACTTAGTTGCCATGTTTCCTTTAAACTTATTTTGAGCAGCTAAGTGGTACAGTGGATAGAGCACCTGGCCTGGAGTGAACCAGACCTGAATTCAAGTCCAGTCTTAGACAATTACTAGTTGTGTGACCCTGGGCAAGTCTTTCTTTTAAACATTGTTTGGTTCAGTTTCCCTCATCTATAAAATGGGAATAAAAGTAGCACCTACCCTCTGGTGTTGTGAGGATCACATGAGATCAGGTTAAGTGCTTATAAATGTCATTGCTGTTGTTGTATCCTTTACAGCTTTTCTCTGCCTATGTAAGAGACTACACGTCTCATAATTTTCCATCATCACTCATAAGATTTGACAGATGAATTTATATTCTGACCCAGTATTCCTTTTGGCAGCTCTGTCTGTCTCTCTATCTGGCAAGTAAGTCAGATGTTTTCTGATTAAAATGCTTTCTGGGCTCTTTTGGTCTCCTTGTTGTGGAAATTAACTTGCATATGTTAATTTTTTTTATGATACTATTACAGCCAGTGTCAATTCAGGGTAAATTCTTTTAATTGCATGAATTCTCTTTTTCTCACTATTATTCTTTCTCCTTGTTTATTATGAATTCTGATCTTGGCTTGTTGAGTCAATGATCTGCCTCCACAGATACTGACTCAGCGATAACTCCCACATCAGTAATGCACTTTCCCCGGTCTGTAAAAATTTAGTCAATTTCATTCTTTGTGATATTATTTGATGTCACCACTTCTGGCACTTGTCAACTTTTTTTTTTTTAAGAAAAATGTTCATGTCATAAAGAGATGAGACAGCTCTATTTTCCACAAGTATTTACCCTCTCTCATTTCTTTCTCTCCTGAACCACACTTTCTCATATATTTGTGCCTGTTCTCACCTTTCCTACTCGTTCTTACAAGTTACCAAGTACCAGAATGCATGTTCACATAGCTTGGAGTTATCAAGTTCTTCAGAGATTTTTTAAGATAACAATGACTAACATTTACATAATGTTTTGATATGTTTTACATTCAAAGAAATTTATGTATTATTTAATTTGATCTTAAAGGTTATGATCCTCATTTTGTAGGTGGGGAAAATGAGGTTTAGAGAGATTAAAATATTTGCCCATGGTCTCATAGTTCTCTGTCTCTGTCTCTGTCTCTCATTTTTGTTTTAAATGGAATGTGCTTATCATTTGATCATACTTGATCAACTTCTTTCTTTAAGCCTATAAAAAGGTAAAAGAAATTGGAGAGGAGACATCACTGCTGGAGAGCTGTTAAAGAAAGGAGACAGAGCAGTGAGTTGAAATGAAAATAAGCCTTGAACATGGCATTCCTGCATTTGATTACTGCTCTCTTAAGAAATCAATAATTTTCTGAATGTAGTAATGTGACGTAAATGACGTTCAATGTATTCAAGGACTTGTGATTGCATTTGTGTGGGCAATCCCTGCACCAGAGCATTAGATAACATTGTAGAAAAATTATGTAAATGAAATTGTCACTATTCCTCTTACTTCTAATGACCATCTTCACATCATTGTCAACATTTCGCATATTAATGGAGAACGCTGAAGTGTATACAAAAATATGCATTTCTCATGCCATTAAAATGATGTAGGACAACCCCAAAAATATACATGGAAAGATTTGATGTCTTTTATTCAATGATCCACCAAATGGATCTTTGTGTTGCAACAGGGCAGGAGGAAGCATAGAAAGCTAAAATTATTTGTAGGTTTTGTTGTTTGGCCCATTTAATAGCAAATGATTCAAATGCAAATAGTTTGATTTTAAAAAGATAATAACAAGCAATATCTTACGCATATGAAAGGATATTTACCAGAAT
Organism: Pseudochirops cupreus; assembly: GCA_028627135.1. Classification (NCBI taxonomy): domain Eukaryota; kingdom Metazoa; phylum Chordata; class Mammalia; order Diprotodontia; family Pseudocheiridae; genus Pseudochirops; species Pseudochirops cupreus. The sequence goes on from CM053582.1 coordinate 506,598,016, forward strand.
TTCAGTCAATTTTTTTATACTGCAAACAAAAATTTTAAATCTGAAGTCATATTGCAATGGAAATCAAGGTAAATTGAGGTATTAAGTTCCAGGCATGATCAGCATATTGACAAACACATTTGCAAATAAACTGGGTCTCAGCTTCCTCAACAAAACTAAGATCCTGAAATTGGCTTGCATTCCTTTTTTATAGATAAAAGGAGGAGCATTAAAAAAAATAGAAGCCTCATAAATGGGGAAAATAGTATGGTTGGTTACAAAATTTATAGCCTCAAAGATGAAGTAAAGAATATGATTAATTACATAGTCTGAAGCATCACAGGTTTGAAGAGCAAAATAATCAGCTGGAAATTAGGAATGAGGGTCTAGTAAATAACCCCACCTTCCTTCATCAATGTTCTTGGCTTGAGTCTACCTGCAAGGACAGTTTGGAGATAGTGAACCAGACTACTTTGGATAACAGGCCTAGTTCCTTCAAGGATAACAGATTTCCTTGACACAAGAGTAAAACAGTGATTAACAGGAGGTCTGAACTTCTAAACTTGTCTCAGAGACTGTAGGTGATTTATAGAAAAGCTGCATTTCTAAACTTAACTCTTGAGATAAATGAAACAAGACTTTAGCAGTTACAAAAATGTCAGTAGTGATACAGAATGGAATCTATAACCAAATGGAATCAATTTAATTTCCCCAATTTTCATTCAGGTTAAAGCTAAGTGAAAATTCATTGATTAATGATATGTTGAAGTTGTGTATCATGTCTGCACTGTGATTCCAAAGAGCATTCAAAACATAGTTGGCATTTTGTGAATCTTAAGTAATATTAATAGTGCGTAATTCCTGAAATTGTTGTGAAGATTCAATTAGAAAATGTGCAGAAAGTGTTTTATGAAACTGAAAGTGCTTTAGAAATGCTAGCTAGTATTATTATGATGTCACTAATCTGTTCACAAAGATTTAGTGCCCCATCCCCATTGTCTAGAGGATACTTTTTTTATAATCTTACTGACCTTCTACCAGCAATTCTCAGCCTGTGGGCTGTGTTCAATTTGTGACAATGAAAATATATTCTGCATATCAGATGTTTACATTACGATTCATAACAGTAGCAAAATTACGGTTATGAAGTAGCAATGAAAATAATTTTATGGTTGGGGTTCACCACAACATGAGGAACTGTATTATAGGGTTTAGGAAGGTTGAAAACCACTGCTAGACCCTCTACAGACTGACTTCTACCTGCCATTGCAGCCTTTTTTCAATTTACTTCTATTTACACAATCGTTTTTGTAAAAAAACTGGATAACTAACGCTTTGCCATATTATCCTACCCTCTCTGATCTCCCACAATCCTTCAGCTCTAGAATGGGCTCCCTCTTTATCTGATCCATAAAGGTTTTTCCTCATCCCATTTCAATGCCACCCCCCACACCCAGCTAGATATAATCCTTTATGCCCAAATCTCTTGTGATTTTCCATCTGATATCCCTTGTGCTTTTATCTTATTATACCTTATATAAGAAATATTTGTATACAATCTATTTCCATACTACATTATACATACTACACTAAAAAGTACATGAAGATTTGAAACATTATACAATAATAATAGTAATAAGAGTTAACATTTACATAGAAGTTCGTAAAATACTTTCCAAGTATGACTTCATTTTATCCTCAGAACAACCACTGAAGTTAAATACTATTACCATTTCCATTTTATAGATGAGAAACCTGAGGAAGGCAGAAGTTAAGTAACTTCCTTAGGTCATACAGCTAGTAAACATCAAAAAATAAGATTCAGAACTACTTAACAGTCAATCAGGGAGCAGAACCAGAGTCTCCTAGCTCCAGATATATGTTCTCCACTACACCATGAGATTTTGTTACTTGTTTTTAGGAAACTCTAGGTAGACTGCAAATAGAGCCTGAGACAGAAAGGAAGATTAACACTATGAAGATCAGGCTGTGAATTTTTTTGTCCCCGCTAGAATCTATATACAAATCTTTTTGTTGTTGTTATTGAGGCAATTGGAGTTGTGACTTGCCCAGAGTCAAACAGCTAGTAAATGACCAAGGCTAGATTTGAACTCACAAACTCCTGACTCCAGAGCCAGTGCTCTACCCACTGTACCACCTAGCTACACCTATATGCAAATCTGAAACCTTCCCTATTGATCTTCCATTTCAACATTAATCAACTGAATCCTTTAATTTAAAAAAAAGTTGCATTTTCCACCCATCTCCATTTCCTAATATATTCTCCCTTTTCATACCCAGAGAACCACCCATCATAGCAAAGAATAAAAAGGGAGTGGGAGAGAAGGCAGCATTTCAGAAAAACTTGCCATGCCAACATATCTGCTGTGACCTATAGTAGATGTTGTGATCCATAGTCCTCCAACTTGGCAAAGAAAGGAGGAAGGTACCTCTTAGTGTCTCTTCTTTGGGGCCATGTTTGGTCATTATAATTGCATGATGGACATTTCAGTTGGATTTTTCTTTTTACATTGGAAATGTAGCACTGGGCTTTACCTCTCATTTACATTGTTGCAGTTGTGTATATTGCTTTCCCTGTTCTTCCAAGTTCACTTTGTATCACTCTATATAAGTCTTCCCATGCTTTTCTGTTCTTCTTATTCAGTATTTCTTATGACAGAGTAATATTCCATGATTTTAATGTTCTGTAATTTGTTTTAGCCATTCTCCTTACAGTTGGCATCTCTTTCATTACCAGTACTACTATAAATATTTCAACTCAATTTTTAATATTATACCAGTCCAAAGAAGCATTCAAGATATAGACCACGGGTCAGATGACTGCCACAGAGTGTTCTGGGTGAATTCCCATGAAGAGGGCAACCTGATAGAACAGATTTGGAATCATGATCTTAGTTCATACACTAGCTGTGCCATTTGCTGATTGTGTGATTTTTTTGTATATATGTGTGACTCACCATATTGCTCTTAGTCTGTCACCTCATCTGTGAAACAAAGGATGACTTGTCCTACCTACCAATGGGGTGTCATAAAAAGAGCATCCTTTTTATATTACCTCTGTGATGCTCTGTAAGTCATTTAATTTCCCTTGGCTTCAGTTTTCTTATCTGTAAAATAAGAAAAGCTGGAAAGATCATCACAAAGACTCCTCTTAGTTGGAATGTAACCCCCAGTCCTCAAACCCATTGGTATGAGTTGTTGTTTGGGCATTTTCAGTCATGTCTAATTATTTGTGACCTCATTTGGAACTTTCTTGGCACAGACATTGGAGTGATTTGCCATTGCTTGCTCTAGCTCATTTTACAGAAAACTGAGGTAAACAGGGGTAAGTGCCTTACTTAAGTAAGGTCATAGAGCTAGTGTCTGAGGTTAGATTTGAACTCATAAAGATGAGTCTTCTTGATTCCAGACCTGACACTATCTACTACTCCACCTGGCTGCCCTATTGGCATGAGACTCTGTTCTTGTTGTTGGAGGTCACATCCTGTGTCTATGTGAGGAACCAGGTGGAGTTGATCTCCACCAAAAAGGGGAGAGTCTCATACCAGTGGGCTTTGTGATTGTGGTTTCATTCCAACTAGGGGGAAACTCTATGATGGTTACACTTATTAATATAGCCTCCCACAGGTCATTCACACAGTATTATTATGAGGACCAAATGAGAATAAAGAAACTGAGATGAAAAGGGAGAGGGCAACTAGGTGGCTCAGGGTACAGAGGGCTGGGCCTGGAGTCAGGAAGATCTGAGTTCAAAAACAGTCTCATATACTAACTGTGACCCTGGGCAAGTCACTTAAACTTATATTTGCCTCAGCTTCCTTATCTGTATAATGGGGATTATAATAGAGCCGACCTTACAGAGTTATTGTGAGGATTAAATATGATAATTGTAAAGTACTTAGCACATTGCCTGCACATAGTAAACTATTAATTTCATAAGCAGCAGCAGCAGCAGTAGTAGTAGTAGTAGTAGTAGTAGTAGTAGTGGTGGTGGTGGTGGTAGCAGCAGCAGTAGTAGCAATAATAGTAATAGTAGAGAGGGACAACAGCCTAGCAGTCACAAAAACCTCAATTCATGTACTAGCTCTAAAACATACTTGTTCAATGGCCATGGGTAAGTCACTTAATTTCTCAATGATCCCAGGCAGTTCTTTGAGATGATTAGTTGCAAATAAACATTTCCATAGAGGGTAGATCTATACCAATGAAATCACAGGTTTAGACTAAATATAGATAAAGAAATAGGTAGGTAGATAGACAGACATATAGATAAAAAAAAATAGACAGCTAATTAGATAAATGATTGATGGATGATATAGATATATACACACGTTAAATATATCTATATAGGCATAGATACACGTTTATGTTTTTAACCACAAAGTTTTTTATAACATAAATTATATATAACTTAATACTTATAATTTGTTATAATTCAATAATAATATGTAATATATATTTAATTATATATAATTACATATAAATTATAAAATATTATCATTGTTAATAGCAATTTTCTCATCATTATTGCTATTCTAAACTACTAGAGGGTTTGCTTCTTCTGTCCTAGGGATTAAAAAAAAAAGGAAATTATATAAGTAATCATTGTTTTTTTTTTAAATAATTAACTTTTTTTAATTTTTAGTTTACATCATTCATTTCCACAAGATTTTGTGTTACACATTTCTCTCCCTCTTTCCCCTACCTCCCATCCCAAAACAGCGATCCCATTGTATACTCCCTCCCCCAATCTGCTCTCTCCTATATCCTCCCCCATCACCCAGCTGAATTTCCAGTAGGGCAAGATGGATCTCCCTGCCCCAGTGCCTGCATAACCCATTTCCCAGTTGCGCATATATACATATATATATATATATATATATATATATATGTATATATATATATACACACACACACACACATATATATATATATATATAAACACAAACAAATAAATAAATATATTTAAACATTTGATTTTAAAATTTTAAATTCTAGATTCTTTCCCTTCCTCCATTGTCACCCACCCCCACTGGGAAGACAAGCAATTCAATACAGGCCGTATATGTGTTTTTACATAAAACATCTCCACAATAGACATATTGTGAAAGACTGACTACATTTCCCTCCATCCTATCCCAACCCCCACTTGTTCTATTCTCTTTGTCCTTGTCCCTTTACAAATGTGTGTGCTTCTAACAACCCTCCCCCGCAACCTTCCCTCCCCTCCATCATCACCCCTCTTATTCCATTCCCCCTACTCTCCTGTAGGGCAAGATACCCAATTTAGAGTGTATGTCATTCCCTCCCTAAGCCAAATTCAATGGGAGTAAGGTTGATCCATTCCCTTTTGTCTTCCTGTTCTTCCCCTCCATTGTAAGTTATCCCTTGCCTCATCTATATGAGATGTTTAACCCAATTCTGTCTCTCTCTGTCTCCTCTCATTATATTTCTCTCCCACCTCTCAATTTTACCTTTTAAATATTATCTCTTCCTGTTCAATTAATTCTGTGCCCTCTATGTATACCTGTACACACATATACACAAAATACCCTACTATATAGACATATGTGTACGTATACATATATATACATTTATATTCCATTCAACTATCCTCATACTGAGAAAAGTTTCAGAAGTTACAATTATTGTTTTTCCATGTTGGCATGTAAATAGTCCAACTTTGATAAGTCCCTTATGATTTCTTTTCCATGTTTACCTTCTCATGCTTCTTGTCTATGAATGTCAAACTTTTTATTCAGCTCTGGTTTTTTCATCAAGAATGCTTGAAAGTCTTTCACCTCATTGAATGACCATATTTTCCTCTGAAACATTATGCTCAATTTTGCTGGGTAGGTGATTCTTGGTTTTAATCCTAGCTCCTTTGATCTCTGGAATATCATATTCCAGGCCCTTAGATCCTTTAATTTAGAACCTGCTAGATCCTATGTTATCCTGATTGTGTTTCCACAATATTCGAATTGTTCCTTCTTGGCAGCTTGTAATATTTTCTCCTTGATCTGGGAACTCTGGAACCTGGCTATAATATTCCTAGGAGTTTTCTTTTTGGGATCTTTTTCAAGAGGTGGTTGGTGAATTCTTCCAATTTCTATTTTGCCCTCTGGTTCTAAAATATCAGGGCAATTTTTCTTTCTTTTTTTTTTTAGGTTCCTTTTTTTTTTAATTTTATTTTAGTTCGCATCATTCATTTCCACAAGATTTTGAGTTAC
>CM053582.1:506604745-506688849 GCA_028627135.1 Pseudochirops cupreus
CAGTCATACTGCTGACTCTCTTTTCATGATTTTCCTGCAATGTTCTTATTTCTCTTCCCAATTTTTCTTCCACTTCCCTTATTTGGTTTTGAAAATCCTTCTTCAGCTCATCTCTAGCTTTAAGGCATTCTTCCTGTTTATTGGAGGCCCCTGGTGGGGGTGCTCTGGCTGCGTTCTCCTCCTCCCTCTCTCTCCCATGATCTTTCTTTTCCCCAAAGAAGGAATCAAGGGTTTGGGAGCTGTTCTTCCTTTGCTTCTTATGCTTATTCTTACTCATGGTTCTTCAGACCGTGATTTTTTTTTAAATCTCTGTGGGGCTCTGCTTCCAGAAGGGAAAGCTCTGTCCCAAATCACTGGGGTCCTCCTGGCTGCCGTAGCTCTCAGGAAGATGCTGGGAGTCTTCCTAAATACTTCCGGCTAACTGGATAATGAGGACTCAAAGACGGAGGCCCAAGACAGTGATCTGGATCCAGGCCGCTCAACGTGAGAGCTCTGGCCTGAGAACAATTGCTAAGTTCCCCTGCTGTCTGCAGGCCACGGGCAGGAAGCTACAAAGCAGAGGCGGGTGCAAAACCTCTGCCTTTCGCTTTTCCGCTCTGGAGGCCTTTTGCTGGACTGCTTATCTCCCCCTTTCACAATTCCCACTCTAAGCTGCTGCTAATCTGCTCACCTGAGAGGCTCCTCCACTCCTCCCGTCCAGTCGCCCCCTGGGCACAGCCGCGGCTTAAGGGCAGGCTGGTTTCGGTTCGCAGTGCTGATATGGTTCCTCATAGCCCAGCTGACTTTAGTGGGAAGTATCTTTGTGTGCGTTTTGGAGTTCTAGGATTGGTTTAGAGTCCTGTTTTATGGGTATTTTGGGGTGGCTATGTGAGAGCTGCGATATGTTGCTGCTGCTACGCTGCCATCTTGGCTCCGCCCCCCCACTCCTAGAATTTCTAGTTACCTTTCAATTCACCTGCGATGATGAATTGTCCTGATTTCCCCAGCCATTTGTACCTCTCCCTCACCAACAAATTCCCTTTTATTTTGTATATTACTTATTCTTTTTTTTAATATAATCTTTATGCCAAGACTTCCTCAATTGGCTCTAAGTTCAGTGAGGGTAAGTAATGTTTCATTTTTGCCTTCCTGTCCTCAGTAGTATTAGCAACTCTGATGTGATGGGCTGGCCATGTTGTTTGAATGTTAAATGTACAGTTGCTAAAACAACTATTTTATGGGGACCTCACACAGGTCAAGTGCTCACATGGTGATCAGGAAAAGTGATACAAAGACACTCTCAAGGTCTCTCTTAAGAACTTTGGGATTGATTGCACAACATGGGAGACACTCACACAGGACCTCTCAGAATGGCTCAGAGAAGATGCTGTGCTCTATGAGCAAGGCAGAATGAAAACAGCTCAAAGGAAACACAGGGTGTGCAAATTTAGAGGATCCACCCCAAATGTTCACGTGGACTATTTGTGCCCAACCTGTGGTAGAACTTTCCGAGCTCATATTGGTCAGCCACAGTTGGATACACTGCAACTTGACTCTAACATAATGAGGTCATTTTGGTCCTCTTTGAGAACAAAGGACAACAACCAACCAGCCAACCAAGTACTAGCGTAGTACATAGTAGATGCTTATTAAATACTTCTTGATTGATTGGTACCTTGGGAGATTAAAGATGTCATTTATGTGGGCACTTCTTCCATTGATTCAAATGGCCACTGCTTCATGCCTCTCATCCTGTGGGATTCTTGTCTACATTTCCCATCAATTCATCATAGAGCATCCATCATAGAGGATACCCTAGAGCAGCAGTTCTCAACCTGTGGGTTATGTTCAATTTGTAACAATGAAAATACACCCTGCATATCAGATATTTACATTATGATTCATAACAGTAGCAAAATTACAGTTATGAAGTAGCAATGAAAATAATTTTATGGTTGGGGGTCACCACAATATGAGGAACTGTATTAAAGGGTTGTGGCATTAGGAAGGTTGAGAACCACTGCCCTAGAGGGTTTTAAAAATATTTTAAGAGCACTAATGTATCAATTGAGTTGTCTGTGTATTGTTTCTCATTATTAATTCAAGAAAAGCCCAAGCATTCTAGTCCTCAAGAATATCATTTATGTCACAATTGTGCAGGTGGTGGTTGTTAACATGATAAATAGTAGCTTGAGATCAAGCTACATCAGAGGAAGAATATTATTATTATTAAAGAGATGGATTCTTGGATTTTATTTAGTCTATTATCCATTTCCAGCACCTGTCCGAGAAATATGTGTGTGTGTGTGTGTGTGTGTGTGTGTGTGTAAGTAAATAGTGCAGTGGATAGAGTAATGGACCTAGAGTCAGGAAAACAAGTTCAAATCTGGCCCTTATAGCTGTGTGATCCTGGGAAAGTAATTTTTAATCTCTGCCTGCCTCAGTTTCCATAACTTTAAAATAAGGATAATAATAGCACTTTCCTCACAGATTGTTTGTGGGGATTAAATAAGAAAAATATTTTTAAAGGACTTACTTATCATAGTGCCTGGAACACAATAGATACTTAATAGATGTTTGTTACTTCCCTTCTTTTTCCTCCTTTTCTTCTTTTTCTTCTTCTTCCTCCTCCTCCCCTTCTCTCTTTACATATGTACATACATGTAATGTGTATATGTTTATGCCATATATTTCTATATCATATATATGTGTGCATATGCATGGATGCACATGTGTGTACAATTATATGAATTCTATATTTATTTGAATTAATTTAATGGATGGGGCTTATGATAGCTACAGAAACATTTTATATTTATATAAACACTTCAAGGTTTAGAAAATTCTGTATATGGGGTGGCTAGGTGGTACAGTGAATAGAGCACTGGGCTTGGAGTCAGGAGGACCTGAGTTCAAATACGGCCTCAGACACTTGACACACTTACTAGCCGTGTGACTTTGGACAAGTCACTTAACCCCAATTGCCCTCCAAAAAGCAAAAAACAAAAAACAAAATTCTGTACACACACACACATATATATATATATATATATATATATATATATATATATATACACATATATATATATATATAATCTAATTATGTGCTATATATCAACAAATTGTCTCATTGAACTGTCCAGCAATTCTGTGAGGTAGGCACTATAGTTATCTGCATTTTGAAGGTCAACAAATGAATCCATCAACATTTATTAAGTAATTATTATATGTCAAGCACTAGGGTAGATGTAGACAATGAAAATACTAAAATGAGACAGTCATTGCCCTGCTAGGATCTTGTATTCTATTAGATAAGGAAACAGAGACTCACAGTCACATAGACAGTAAGAACCAAAATTGATATTCAGCTCTTCATAAGTCCAGGTCCAGCACTATCTACTTTCCCATTCTTCCTACCAATATAATTCCTATTCCTATTGTTTGGCCACAACAGCCCATTAAAAGGAGGCATTTCACAAACAACCTTCTCTTGATGACTCAGAGTCATTGTAATAAAGATCATCATTACACAATGTGGTAATATAATTCTAGGTGTGCTTTTTAGTTTGTTTTTCAATTTTCTCCCTGAACATTAAGATGTGGCTTCTATTGTTGTTTAGAGGATTCCTGCCTTTGAAGTGTCCTCTTGTCTCCAAATCTCCTTCAATTTGATTGCTTCCAATCCCCTGTGGGCTGAAGAATCAGATTACTAAATTTATTAAGAGTATGTTAGGGCATCTGGCAAAATGTCTGCGTAATAGATCATATAATCCCAGTTGCTCTTTATCACCTCAAAAGAGATTTGACAAAAAAAGTAAAATTAGAAAAAAACAATGAAGAGAGGACATTCATCACAAGGAAAATCTCACAAAAATCATCAGACTGAAAAAATGAGCAAATGACAAATAAAGAGATCCTGGTGGATAAATAAATATTATGGGTTAAAAGAAAGATGTGAAACCTCAAAGAAAGAGAAATCATACTGTGAAAATAACTCAGCTGTGCCTCTAAAAATTATTAAACTACTCAAGAACTTCCTTAGTAGTTTAGGTGTTCTGCAAAGGAAAAATAGACATAGAAATTGGACCTCTTAGTAAAATGGTTACTACGTATAAGACAGACTCTTAGTGGGAAACCTCAGTGAGGCAGTGGACAATGAACAAAAAAAGATGAGGAGATTCAGAATTCAAAAATTCTGAGATTGAGGAAAGAATATAAGAAAGACATACTGGAAGGTTCCTTAAGATCTCTGCAAGCCAAACAGTTGGATTTGAAAGCATAATACGTCAACATAATCTGAGAATTATTGGCTACCTAGAAAAGAACAGTAAAACATTAAGCTTGAATATGACACTTCAGGAATTTATAAAGAAAGCAGATCCAAATACAGATTAATAAAATTTGCATAATGGAATACAAGAACCTCAAATTCAATTCATCCTGAAATGTAGTACTCATCATGCTCCAGATCTTTAGCATTAGAGGAAGAATTTTGGAAATCATCAGGAGAAAGCCCTTCACATAGCAAGGAAAAATAGTCCCAATTTACAAGACTATTAATTAACTATGAGGAATTAAGAGAACACCTGGACTATAATATTCAGAAGACTAAGGAACATTAGTTTGATCCCCCAAATAGCATTCTATAAATCTCAACTTAGACACCAATGAGGAAAAAAAGACATTGATTTTTAGTAGGTGGGAGGAATTTGAATTATTCCGGCTAAAGAAACCAGAGGTGAGAGAACATGATGCTCACATGTAAATCTATGGCACAGAAGAAACCAAAGACAGATGTAGTTCAAATAGTAAGAAGATATTCCAAAATGTTTATAAGCTTACAAAATTAACATGCTTTCAAGATTAGTATTTTTTTTAGAAATTTTGTTTCTCTGAGGATTATTGAGTGAAGACAGAACATTTATGGAGAAAACCCATGGAGTATGATTTGGAAATGATGGATTATCTCCCTCTAGACCAGGGTTTCTTAAAAGCATTGGGTGACCTCAGGGTATGCACAATGAAAAGTTCACATGCTTTGTTTTCAAAACCAAGGCTGCGATGAAGTTGTTCGATACAACATGGACAAACACTGCCAGAAACACCTCAGATTCATTATACGTTCAATTTTTAATTAATTTGGGATCATTGATCACTCAGAAATCTTTCACTGCTGCCAAATTTTTCGTGATCCCATATGGGATCTTGACCCACAGTTTAAGAAGCACTACCCTAGAACAAATGCTCCGTCTTCTGCACCACCCTGCCTCCTTTGTGAATGAATACTTCTGGGAATGGAGCATCACAGCTGCAAGTATTTCTAACAAAGAAGGAACTAGAACTCCAGTCTTATCTAGACTGGGCAAAAGTGGATACGGGCCTTTTCTCTCTTAGAAATATTGCCTTATATGAAGGTCATTGAGAGAGCAAAGAAAAGAGAACATATAGGCAAAACATATGAATGGAAATTAGATCATAGAGTATTCTAAAGGTGGAAGGAACTGAATTAATATTTTTTGGAGTGAAGCACTACAGATAAAATTCATTTGAACAAATAGGGTAATGAAAAAGGTGTAAGAGGATCCTTTGTCACACTCATTTGTAAGCTAGGTGAAGAGAATGTCCTTATTTTTAGAAGTGTAGAATTAAATAATCAGAGCTTAATGTGGCCATAGGAGATAGTGAGGCATGTTGTCTGTGCAGGTGACTCTCAGATCTATTTATCTAGCCCTAACCTTGCTCCTGACCTCCAATTTCACATCATCAGCTGGCTACTCGATATCTTGAACTGAATATCCCATGGACATCTCAAAATCAATATGTCCAAAAAGAACTCATTATCTTTCCCCAAAACCCTACCCTCTCCCAAATTTCACTATTTATTTCAAGATTGCCTCTCCATCCCTTATGCTGTGCTGTCTCTAAACAAGACAAAACTTATGGATCTGAATAAAATGTTGAAGGAGCTAATTTTAACAGATCTGTAGTGTATTGAATAAGAATATTAAAAAGTATATTTGTTTTTCAGTATAACACAGTTCCCTTTCAAAAATTGATCATATGCTTGGGCATAATGAACTCATAAATAAATGCAAAAAGCCAGAAAGAATAAACACATCCATAATAGACCATTAAAGTATAAACATGATAATAAAGGAAATATTAACAAGAGATATCAATATAAGTAGAGATTAATGGAAACAATAAATAAAGAAAGTAATGAAACAACATAAAATGAGATTTCAAACCAGTCTTATAAAAGAAAAAAAATATCTTTGAAAACATACTAACAAAATAATTTTAAAGAACCAATCATACACTTTAAAAATTATTTCAAGATCAACAAATTAAGACATTTCAGAAAATTGGGAAAAAATAGATCTGGTGGAAAACAATTTGTTGAAGTGAACAAGAACAATGACAAGAAAACTTTTAAAGAGAACAATAAAGTCAACTCATTAATAAAAAGTTGATAATTGCCAAAATTCTAAAAGTGAACAAGGCAAATTCGCAACTAGTGAGAGATAGGAAGGGAATTATTGTCAATTGCTATACTCTTATAAGCCAGCAAAACTTAGAATTTAAAGGCAATAGATGAATATCAGCAAAAGTACAAACTACCAAAATTAATAAAACAGGAAGTCAAGAATCTAATCAATTAGATTTCAGAAAAAGAAAAGGAATGGCATACATTTCCTTTCAGAACCTTAAGCCGGAGAAGTAATCAAGCTCAGAGAGTTATCAAACTCCTAAAGACTAACTAATCCCTACTGAAATTGTCCTCAAGAGTAGAGAAAGAAAGCACTCAACCAGACTTCTTTCATGTGACAAATGATTCTGGTATTCAAATCAGAGAAGAATAAAGGAAAGAACACTATAAAATTCATATGATTAATAATTGATGCAAAAATTTCTGGTAAAGTTTTAGTTGAGACTATAGAAAACAGATTTTAAGCATTATTCATTTAACCAAGCTGGATCTTTTGATCGTCCAACATTATGAAAACATTTCACGTAATTAACCATATTGAGACAGTAAAAAATATTTCCATGACTTTTTAGGCCAAGTGACTCCTAAGGCAGGCTGCCACTGATAGATAAGTAGTTCTTCTTTTTGCCCTTTTCTAGAAATATCTAGAAAGCTTCATACCACCACCACCACCACCACCTCCCTGCAGCACTTCTCACCTTTACTCATTGCCAGTAGAGCTGGGATCTTGCTACTCAATCCCCAGCTAATATAATATCATATAAAATCACCCCAACAGTCGCCTGATACCAGATATAGTAAGCCAATCAGGTCCACCTGAAAGAGAACCATTCTTTCCTTTTAAAGCCTATGGCCCTTCCATCCATGATTTAGCCACTTTAGTTGTATCCCTTCTTTTATTCTGGTGTGAGGTTGTTGTTGAACTACCTTGACTGTATCCTTTTTCTGACTGATCTTTCCACTGCCTACTTGATCCCAGTGTTCCTTTGTCTTCCTTTGTGCATGTGAATCATAATGTGTTATCTACAATAAAGGCCTCTTGCTTTAGGCATTGACTTACCTGTCTGGTTATTTTGTAACCTCCCCCCGCCCCCTTTAAGTTCCCAGGTGGACAAACATTAAGAAAAAAAATCAGTGAACTATAGCATGATTTAAGTACCAAAGTTCTGAAATATCATCAGCATTTGGAACTCTTATTGTGAGAAGTCTCTGCATTACAAACTAACTATGGCTTAGCTTATAAATCCTAGGGAATTTCCTGAATTTCAGAAACCTCATGTAACTTTTTCACGTTCAAACAGTGTGTGTGAAAGATAGGATTTGAACCCATTTCACATTGATACCAAGCATAGCACTGTAACCACCATACTGCTCTGCCTCTATAATTATATGATTACATATAATTTTACATATTATGTATTACAAATAATACCTGATGTTTATATATGAACATGTAATGGTAATTAATTTAAATTTGAAGACCCCTTTTTGTTATGTCTAGTTAGCAGGTACTTAGCCCTTTGTAACTAAGGGCTAAGTACCTCTGTGAAAGAAACAGAAAGTACAAACTCTGTGTCTCCTGTTGCTGACATAACAGGAAGGGTTTGGCTGAAACAGGAAGCCAATTTGTGTGTGTGTGTATGTGTGTGTGTGTGTGTGTGTGTGTGTGTGTGTGTGTGTGTGTGTGTGTGAAAGAAGAACCCAAGAGAGAGGCAGTCAGAATCAAGAATTTTTTTCTTCTGGCGGGCTCCTGGTAGAGCAAGTAGAATTTTCACAGCATCTTGAAGCTGGGCTGCTACTTGCTGGACTGAGAACTGAGTTGGAGTTTTCTATGAGACCAGAATGTGGTGAAGGCTGAAGTTGCTGCCAAGAAGGCCACCTAGAAGGCTGAGAAAGCTGCCTGGAAGGCTAAGATTTCTTGCGGGTTAAGAACCCACAGGGACCGTGATAAGATTTTGTTTGTTTGTGGCTTGGTTGATCTTTCAGTTCCCAGGAACAGAAGTTTTGAAGGTTTTGGGATGTGCTGGACCCTGTGAACTTCAGTGTGTAGCAAGAACTGCCTGGAGGACTGGACAAGGACCTGGGAGTTGTCTGCCTCTGAATCCAGATGACTGTTTGGTGGTTTCAGGTAGGAGCTGAGACCATGGAAGGGGATCCAGGGAATCTGAGAGACCACCCCGAGTCAAGATGAAGAAATGGCCTCTCCTCAGATATTGAATGCGTGATAAAATTGAAGTTTACTAGACACTGAGGGGTGGAGGGTTTGTGTATCTTCTAATGATTGTATTTAGTGATTAATGATACTTAATGACTTATTGCTAGATAAGTGACTGATTAAGTTAACCTATGATTGCCCCATGAGTGGAAGATGGATTTGTATTGTGAAATGATTGTTACAGAACATCATATAAGTAGTTTCCAAAAAGACTTTGACAAAATGCAGTATTCATTTATATATTTTTTAAAAAACCTACTAAGAGTAAAGATAGAAGAGGTATTCTTAATATGATCAAAACCAAGAACTAGTATTATGTACAATGGAGAACTTTCATAGTATTATCAGAGAGAAAACAAAGATGTCCCCCTCCACTACTATTTGACATAGAACTAGAAAAGCAATCTGTAAGAATAAGAGAAAGAAATTAAGAGATAAGTATTTATAAAAAAATCTATGAAATTATACCGTTTTGCAGATGACATGGTTTACTTAGAAAATCCAATAAGATCATTGCCCCAATTGTGGTTCCACATCAAATACAATGGATTTCTCTAAGACTGAGGATTTGAATAAGTGATTAATTTAATAAAAATATTCAATAATAGCCAGATACAAACAATCTACAAGGTGGTAAAAGCAGATAAAAGCTGTTAAGTAGTTGACAATGAAATTTCCTGGGTTCTCAAAACTTCTTGCCAAAGTCCTAAAAATGTATTTATTTACTCCATGACACAGGAACCATAATAAGGTCCAAGGTCAATCAAACTGACCTGGAAGGGCTTCACAAAATCTCGGCTCACAACAGCATTGGTTATTCATGTGGAAAATAAGAGTCCCATAAGCATCCTAGCCCTAAATAGCTTTGTCATCATGTTCTCAATTATGGAGGTTGAGTGTTCAATCTTCCAAAAGCTGTGTGTTTGATAAATCAGCTCTACTTTCCAAAAAGGGAAGGTTTCTCCACTCTCTCTTTTGGAAGGATTTGCCTGACAGAGATGAACTGTTTTTGAATATGATCTCAGTTTTTTTCTAAGCTTTTCTTATTCTATCTTTAGTGAAAGGCCACCTAATCCTAAAGGCTTTTTTGTCCTCTCAGAAGGATTCACTTAACTTGAGGAGGGGTTCAGATATCCTTTAATTGGAAAGTTTTATTCTCCTTTCCCTACTCTATGATTCAAACAACTCTTTTGTAGAAAGAGTTTAGGGACTTAAGGGTGAAATTTTAAGGAGGACTTTCCTTTTTGATAATATTCTTTCCCTTTTCATCTCCACCTCCTGGCTCCTCTAGCTTTCTTTAATTCTCACATGAAAAATCATCTTTTGCAGGAAGGATCTGTTAAATGTAAGTTTCTTCTCTCTGTTATTATCTGTAATACATCATATAGCATAGATATAGATACATATTAGTGCATGTATATATGCATATATACATATATACACATACAAATATATGTATATATTTGTGTATAGATGTGTATATTTGCATATATACATATTTGTATATGTGTATATGCATGTGTGTATATCTATGTATATATAATTTATTTATATTTATCTCCAGCATGTAGGGCAGTGCCTGGCACATAGGAGATACTTAATAAATGATTATTGACTTAACTTATCTTTTCTATAGCTGCTATGCCTAGGAAATTTACTTAAAGAAAATGGAATACTTTGACCTCTTTGGTGTTGATTCTAAGTGCCTAGATCAAGATGAAGAGGAGTATTCATCTAAACCCAATGGAATAAGATGATAGTCCCTCAGTAAAATTCTCTAAAGTAACAAAATTTGATATCCATAATAGGACTCCTAAAGAAGGGAAAATTTTGGCTGGCAAATCTGGGAATACTAAAAGGAAAGTATCATAGAGTGAGCCCAGGCATTGACTTTAGCCTCTGGGCAGGTTACATGCAAGAGGACTATGGTCTTTTAGGTGTTTTAATTTAGATGGTTCATATCAGTGACACGGACCAGTGACAGTGCTGGAAATTTCATTGACCATTCAGTGGACGTATTGTTTCTACTGCTAAACATCATGATTGTTTCATCTTAGAAGATTTTTGTGAATTTTCCCCAGCATCATTTTCCTATTTAAAGTTACTAATTATATTGGTTTATGTTTTTTATTTTTTATTTGTTTTAAGCTTCTCCAATGTTTAGCACTATTTTGAAACTGGTTTTGGTGGCAGTAAATTCCCTAGAAAAATTTTGGTACCTTGTAATCAAGGATTTGGATATAAGAGAAGCTTGGGTGTTTTTTTTTTTTTACAGCAATTACAACTATTTTAGCCACAGAACGTCTTCTACCTTACGCCTTAACTCAGCTGCATCTGGTACCTTATCTATCTTGTGGTTTGAACTACAAAAGGATTGGCAAGAGGTCAGGGATGGTTGTCAGAAATCCTTTCCTAAGCTCCAACTACATACAGGTTGCTTCCCTTATTTCCTGAATCAATGAATATTGATGGGAAATCATTTTAAGTATTTATTGATTTGCATCCAAATTTCATCATAAAAGACAACAGGGTATTATGGAAAAATTCAGTGGATGGGAAGTCAGGTTGACCTAGCTAATTTTAATAACACCAATAATAATATTAATAGCTGTTATTATTATTAATGTTCACATTGAGATAGCATGTTGAAGTTTAGAAGATTAGTTTATTACATCATAATCCTATGAGAAAAGTAGTCTTAGTGTTATTATCTATATTTTTAATAGAAGAAAACTGGGGCCAAGAAAATGAAATGAATTGCCCAGTGTGACATGTCTAATAATTTTCATAGCAAGAATTTGGACCTGGTCTACTGGGTACTATATTATGCCATATCTCCTAGTTCAGCCACTAACATGCCGTGTGACCTCTCTCAGCTTGGGTTTTTCCCTATACATGGCACCAGCTCCTCCTTGTTCAGTGCCCTCCCATCACATCAACAAGTCCATCCCACTGTGGGATTCCCAAGCTCTGGGTCTTAACACTTAGCCCAAACCCAAGTGCTAAGTACCTGGCTTGCCAATACAAGGGGATCTTCAAATTCTATTACCATTACAGCACTTAAAACACAAAACACTTTGTGGACCTGCTGAGCGGGTATTTCTCATTTTGGATATGTATTTTCTGGTAGGGTGGGATAGCATCTAGGTTGCTCAGTGGAATGAGCACTAGGCCTGAAATCAGGAAGACTCATCTTCCCTAAGTTTAAATCTGCCTCCTGACACTTCTTAGCCGTGTGACCCTAGGCAAGTCAGTGAACCCTGTTTGCCTCAGTTTCCTCATGTCTAAAACGAGCTATACAGAAGGAAATGGCAAATCACTCCAGTATCTTTGCCAAGAAAACCTCAAATGGGGTCTGAGAAAGTCTGAAACAATTGAGCAATATATATTGTTGGAGCAACTTACCGAAAACCACGTCTTCTGGCCAGCCATAGAGTCTCATCTTCCTAGCAATAGTCCACTCCTCTGACAAGGTGTGGCTTGAGGAAGCACCTTCTGATGGGCTGCCAGAATCTCAATTTATTATTTTGATAGTTAGAATCTGAGACAAGATATGGAGGATAAAACCTGGATTTTACCCTCTGAGCTATTTGAGTGGTGATGATCAGGCTATTATGAAGGTTTCTTTGTTATGTTTTACATTTTGGGTAAGGTGAAATAAAGGCTGTCTTGTAGTCAGTAGGAACTTTCACCTTGAGTGCTTACACAGATATGAGAAAAGACTGGGGGGCAAAAAATGACCCAACTCTATATGATTGGGGGAGGAGACTATCCTCAATATTGAACCTAGTCTATATAAATACAGAGCTTAGGGTTCTGATCCCCAGGTTCTGTTAGCACCTCTGGAATATAGAATGTGGAAAAGTCCTAAGGGTAATAGTTAATATTCAATAAATATTTATTAAGCACCTAGTATTAGGTATCTAGTATTAACCATCTATGCATGGAAATACAGCTCTGCTTCAATCACGTTAGTGCTCTTTTGTGAAGCATTCACTCCATGAAGCTCTTCTCTCTCAACCAGGTATACTACCAGGTCTTAGGTTACATTATGACTGTAAAAAGGGACTCCTTAAATAGCATTTGTAAGAAACAAAAGAGGCTAATAGCATACAACAAGGGCATTGGATTTGAAACTGGGTCCCTGGATAAGTTGTTCTATGAAACATCTAATCTATATTTTCATTGCATTGACTAAAAAGGTAATGAATTGAGAGGACTTTGAATAGAGAGGTTTTGAAGACTGAGCTGAAAACTAGTTTGAACAAATCAAGGGTGGAACAAGAACTCAATGAAACCTCAGAGTGATGTCATTGAGGCAAGTTTCTGAAATTCAGAGGTTTTTCTTCTTCCATGATAAGACATGTATATCCATGTAAGTTTCATAAAGCCCATGGACCTTGAAGCCAAGAGATATGACTTTTAGTCTTCTTTCTTTGGTACAACAGATTTGTGTCATCTTGCTCAAAATCCTCTGAACTAAAGTTCATTCTATGGAGATTAAAAAGGTTTGAGAGACATAGTTTCTGGGTAATTTAATCATTTTATTAATATTGCAAGCATGTTTATTAATAAAAGAATGGTCATTAGACTCTCTCTCTTACAACAAAGACTCCCTCATGGGAGTGGGCTCATAGTTTATATGTTCTTCAAAGAGTAGGTGTCTCCAAAACAACAACAACAAAGAGTAGGTGTTACTGAGGGGTACCAGTCATCTCTGATTAGTTAATACAATGGTAGATGGGCTATATTAAAATGGGGATCTTGAGGTATATGATTTCCATATCACCTGATTTGACAAAAGTGAGAATCAACACTTCCCCAACCTATCTGAGCAAACACAATGAGCAGGAATTCTCCCCATTGGCCCAAACTTAGAATTTGACTGCCTTTTAAAATCTTGACCATGGTAAATCTTTAAGAGAGATTTCCCACACTGGTTGGTTTCTGGATGAGGAAGCAGAAAAGGGGAAAAACCTTGGTCTTAATTCAATAATTGGTTATCAAATAGAGAGAAATATTCATTTCTCACAATTTATAAAACCCTGGGGTTGACCTACTAGTTTCTCCCTTCTGACAAACTTAAACTTAAATAAAATAAGTAAATAAATAAAAAGTAAAATTTTAGTAGAGCTCTTTCACTTTAATGGGCTCCTCTTATGATGAACTTAAAACCATGCAAATTGGAAGAATTTCCTTTTGAACTCTATGTCAATAAAAGTGCGAAGGAAGTAATCCTATGAGAAAATAAGCATTTTTAGTTTATTCTTTTCTTCTTTGGGGGGAAGGGGATGAAGAGCAGTAAATCAATTTTTAAAAAAACCTATAGCTTGGGTTCTGCCCTTTTGATAGATGCTGATGCCCACTCTACCTATAGTTCCATATTGGATTTAAAGCCCTCTCCAGGTATGCCTTAAAGAAAATTCAGCATATGGTTTTTATTATTCACATTTTAAAAAGATCCTCCCTTCCTGAAATGATTCCCCTTGAGGTTCTTTTAAACAGTCAGCTCCCTTAATGCATTTAAAATACATGATGTGCAACAAGTTCATTTTAAAATATATATTCAGAAGTCATTCCCCTCTTGAGCTTCAGTTCTCTCCTCCATAAAATAATAGAGTTGGATTAGATTTCTATATAGTCCCTTCTGCCTCTGAACAGCATGAGCCTATGACTTCAAAGCCAGACACACCCGTATAAGCAAACCTATAAAATGCAGCATATCTGAAAACCAGCTTATATTTGCCATGTATGTCCAAGAAGGGGAGGCAAAGACAAATGCAACACAAAACTCCAGGACTTTTATAGAGCAAAATTATTGCTCAAAATGCATTTGGACAGTGAATAGAAAGGATAGATGTAAACATTGATTCTTTGTTTCGTAGAGACAGACCATGCCTGTAGGCATATCTGCATTATGATATGTCATAAATGATATTATTTTATCCCAGGTTGTTTAGGTAATTTCATTCTTACTGTAATGGTAAATTTATTTTACTAGGGGTGGTAGGCAGAAAGCTGTCTGGCATTTCCAGTTCTGCTTTCATCACCTCTTCCTACCCTCTCCCTCCCTTCCCATACCATTACAGACACAGGTGATAAAGGTGAGGATCCACTGTGTAATCAAGGAAATAAGCCTAGAGTGCTGCATAAAATGGCACCTCCCTGTCCTAGGCACTGAAAGAACAGAGGGGATGCTGGGTAATCATGGGTGCCTCTGGCATACTCCATACTGATTAGTGTCAGGTCTGAGAGGCAGCAACAAAACCTCATCAGCTTCCCCTTAAATGAAAATGCACAAAGTATACTTATTCTTTATTGCTTTTAGCTTCCTATTAGAAAAGGAACAAAAAAGTGGCCAGAGTTAATAGTCACCTTACAATATCAAAATGTCCTCTTTTGCTAGGACTTGGAATGAGGAAAAGGGGTAGAAGAGAAGGGAAGGGAAAGGAGAATTTAACATCTAAAAAAATTATGTAGCTAGTATGCTCTGGCTTACTATCTCAGAGCCAGACCAGCTACATTTGAACCTTACGTTTACAGGGTACTGTGAAGGGTTTAAGATATTTATTCTTAAATGTCATAGACTAGAACCCCCATTGGCTATGATTCCACCCACCCACCCATTGTTAGCCATAGGTGAGTAGCACGTCAGTTCCTTTTAACTAATTAATATCAATTAGCTTTAATATTTAACACATTAGTCAGATCTAAATCTATGTCTTACTCTATACTTCTTTTAGAGGGATTCTTAACCTTGGATCCATGATTTTTAAAAATATTTTGATAATTGTATTTCAACTTAATTGACTCCCTTCATAATCCAATTAATTTTATTTTATGCATTTAAAAACACTGTTCTAAAAAAGATCCATAGGCTTTACCAGACTGCCCAAGGGGTCCATGAAGCACCAAAAAAAAAAAAAGGTTAAGAACTCCTCTAGTCTATCACCACTCTGCCAAATTATAGAAGACATACTCCATCATTAGTTTTCTGAAGTCCTGATTGGACACTGCACTGACCAGAGCTCTGAAGTTCTTCCAAGTTTTTTTTTTATGTTCTTGGGGTTATAGTATAAATTATTCTCATGGTTCTGCTCACTTCACTCTGTATCAGTTCATGCGAGGCTTCCTAGGTTGCTCTGAATCTATCATATTTATCATTTCTTGTAGCACAATAATAGTCATTCATTTATGTTTACTTGGCCATTCCTGAAATGAACTTTAGCACTCCAAAGAAACCAAGTCCTATGGAAGATTTCCTTAGACCTCCTTAGGCTGGTAGAGTTGAAAGGTTGGAGCACTTAGAGTCCTCGGTTTGAGTTCCAGCTTTAGCACTTACTAGTTGTGACTTGGAATAGGTCACTCCACCTCCACCCTCCTCACCCCATTTACCCCATCGAAGTTTGGTCGTTTATTAAATGGGGGAGCTGGCCTAATTGTGAAACAGCTTCTTATTGCTGGATAATTCCCACACAGATAGGGAGATGGAGCTCAATGTGGGAAGATCAGATGCATAGTTTTCAGTCTGAATCTGTAGAGATCATCATTGTTGCTCAAATCACCTCTTAGTGTCATCTCAATTTATAAATGTAAGGAACTTGGACTTGGAGAGAAGTGACTTGTCCTAGACAACAACTCTGGAACTCAAACCCGGAATTTCAAATGTAGTACCCCCTCTTATCATGCCAGTCTAAGATGATCTGAGGAAATATTCCAAAGCTCTTTATCTCTTTGAAAAGTTTAAGTTAAAGTGTTTTCTCTAATTTTGGGACCTAACTGAAAAAGTCATTTGTTGTTTGTCCTTTGTTCTCAAAGAGTACCATGATATCAGGAAAATAATGCCATGACTTGCAAGTGAATTGGATTTAAGTGAGGAAGGGCTGTGTAAAGTCACCAACCTCATGTTCTCCTCTGGAATCATCTGGGTTCAGTGGCAAGATATAGATCAGGATGACTGGAGATGGCCCCCAAAGAAGTAATTTAGATATTTTAAGGAAGAAGTTACATGAAATTCTAATTGCTTTCCTTGAAAGTATACCAACCACAGCCATAGACAGTAGCACCAAAGGACATTGTAAAGACAATCAGGTCAATATGGGGGAGCCACTGTATGTTTCCTGTAGCTCTTGTTGGAAATTAGTTTCCATAATCTTCTATATGTTGCCCTCCGAACTTTTCAAAAGATCACCTAGTTAGACATGAGTATACCAGCACTGAAACCAATGCAAAGAGAGGTGAAATGCCTTCTCTTTCCCTAAACTAATCATTGGTGACCTTCTCAAGTTCATCCCTGGTGCCCTGTTTTAGCTATGTTCTTCCACACTTATATTTGTTGCTAATGAGATGACCCAAAGGTTCCTTCAGCTCTAATGCTTTCCTCTGACAGAATCAAATGAGAATAAAAAAGTATTGTACCTTCCTTGACAGGATCGTAGTATATACACATACAGGAGTACTTCACCAAACATCATTAACTAGTAATACAAAGAAATTATATTAGATAAAAGAACACATCAGGGGGATATTTAGCAGTCAGAAAATGTTCATATGGGGAATTGACCATATGTAGTTGCCAGGAGGATTTCTTACCTTTTTGATGGGACTTTTTGAGGGTCAGAAACTGTGTTATTGCCCCTTTTTCATATCTCCTGTTCTTAGTACACTGGCATGTTCTATTAAGTACTTAATAAATACTTGTTCACTTGATTATGACATTAACTATATTATCACAGAATGACTTTACTGAGAGAACTTTTGTAGAGTATCCAAGTTTAAGAAGAAAGGAATATGGATTTCAAAATTTAGAATCTTAGAATCTCTGTTTTCAAAGGGACTAAAAAAATTATCTCTTTCAACCTTCCCTTTCCATATTTCCATTTTACAGATTAGAAAAATAGGAATCTTCTCTCTTAGCACTGAGCTGAATGGAAAAGAAAATGAGAAATGACTCTAGAAGTTTTTTTTTAAGGAGGCAAATACTGCTGACATCATAACAGAATCATCATCACTCAGACCTTTTGATGTTCTCTATACCCAAGGTTCTGGACAGCTGGTCACACGGCCAAATGTACAAAACTTCCACAGAGACATGTGTGATAAGACAATACAAAAAGTGGGAAGTCACCTAGGAACATTAGGCTGCTGGAACCCTGTTTGGTGCTTCATTAAGATAAAGTCCAGCCTATTTCATACTTTTCCTCTTTCTAAAACTCTCGGCAATTATAATAAAATGGAATATGTTCCAGTGGTGGGGAACTTGTTATAGCCTATAATAAGCAACATTTTAGGTTCCTTTTATCTGATAAGTACAGCAAGTCACAAAGTGGAAGGCTGGTACCCTCAATAGGACTTCTGGCAGTAGTTACTACCTTCCTGACCCAACAGCTCAACTTCTCTGCCTTTCATTGTTGTGATAACACAGTTCCAGTATACATTAGAATTGGTTTTATTCATGGAAGTTGTAAAACATTTACTTTGAAAGCCTAAATTACCTGAAAAAAATTGAAAAAGTTCAAATTGTGGAAAGGAGATTGTCTTTCAAATAAATTCAGCATCTACAAGTATTTTGTCTAATTGAAGTTGACTTTTAGGGAAATAGCTCCCACTGATCCAGTATTACGTGTAGTAGAGCATTTCAAATAGCAGTCACCATCAATAATGAAGTTGGGAATAATGATTCTACTGTGCCAGCTGTTAGAATGATTGAGAAGAAAATCATTATAAAACAGCAGAAAAACTTAGAGAAAAGAAACTCTGAACTATTACGATATCATATTGAAACAATTTCCCCAGCTTCATCCTGTTTTCCAAAATAATTCATTGCTGTAGTTTTATCACTAACAATCAATACAGAAAACATGAAGGCTCACAAGCTGTCTAGTGTAATTAAATGCAATTACTATACATTTTAAACAACATCATCAATCTTCAAGAAATCTAAGGCTGACTTCTGATGAACGGAAATTCTCATGTGTCCTTGGAAAGTTCATATTTTCCCCTTCAGAGAAGGGCAAATTGTGTTCAGTAGTCTTCCGTTAATAGCCAGAAGGAAGCCAGCTATGCAACTTTCCCAATGTTTCCACATTATGCTTATCCACTTGGGGGGACAGGGGAGCCCATCCAATCTCATCAAACCCAACAAGCATTTATTATAAATGTAGTGGATATGTTCTCAATTGCTTCAAAAGCCCTTTTAAGCATTAAGAGCCATTTACTGTCCATGGAAATTATATTCCTTCTTCAATCTGTCATGAAGACCCTCAGCTATCCCTTAACAAAGGTCAATGGGCCTCAGATGTCAAATAGATGTAAGCCCAAACCTCTAATCATGATATGGGTCCAAATCAAGGCTAGGCATTTATCTCTAGTTCTCAACGCTTTCCTTACATTGAGAATGGGAAGAAACATAAACCTTGCACATAGTGAGGCGCCACAATATTAATTTCTCCTGCCTTATCCTCTGTGTTCATTCTTGCCCCTAGAACCAGCCACTGCACCCTGCTCAATGTGGCAAAAACATTTAACTTAAAATGACAGCATTGAGGTATTTGACTTTCTCCATCATCAATAGTTTTTTTATATCTTGTAATATAGATGCTAAATGCAAAGTGTTCCAACAGCAAAGTCCTTTGGATTCCATCTCCGTCCTTTCATCAGTGATACAGATTGTTTGTGTGCACACAGCTGTTTCTGTCTGATGACTAGAAGCCATGATAACAGGCTTGGATTTTCTTCTGTTACAGATCCCCATTATTCTATTTCAGAAAATATGAGAAGGTGGTTGTGCAATTTCTCCAGGATAATTTTTTTTAAACCTACTTTTGCTTTGAAGTTAGCTAGAGAGGAAAAATCTGGCTCCTCCATCTATTTTTCAAACAAACTAGGTTAATGTATTCTCAATATTACAAGAAATAATGGAACACATTAAGTGCCATTTATCAATGTTTTTAGAATTATAATGCAGGAGTACAGCACTTATTCATTCAATTGTTCTCCTTTCTGTACACATTCCAGAAGGTACATTTGGAGGAATTGGAATACCAGTGTATGAAAATTAATGGAGAATAATAAAAGGTTGGTAAATTCATTAACAAGTTATAAAACCATCTCAGACATTCTCTTTTTCCAGAAGTTATGTCTTCATATGCACATGAAGGTGAATCTTAACAATTACTTGGGTAACTTGAGTCAAATAAATCTTTTTGCCTCCATTCTCTAGAAATTTCTTATTAAAAATTATTGGGCTAATCAAATCAAATGATTGTCCTAATTTTCCACTTCATCTCATGTTGCAGAGTACTTTGAATCATAACAACAATCCAATGAGGATCTGAAATCCATATTTTATCCTGTCGATCAATGGGCAGCTGGAAAACTGTCTTAAAGCATGCATATGTGTGTATAATTATCTTTAATATCTGGGTCATTAGAAAAAAGAGTTTCTGTGTGATAAGAATCATATACTAAGAGAGATTGAATCAGAAATTCTTAAAGAAACTATAGGATAATAAATAGGTCTTGTAGATGAGTCAATGCCAAGGAGTAGAGCCAAGACTCAAAGTATGGTGAAATAAAGGAATGACATCTTATTAACTTAATTACCCCTTTCTACTAGGACAACCCAATTCTCCAAGCTGATCAGAAATGAGATTCCTTCTCTCCCCACCCCCTATTCTCTCTATAATTTCAGCTTCTATAATCCAAACTCTTTCTCCCTCCCTCTTCTGTATACCTCATGGTGCCTAATATATCTTTCTACAAAATCAGTACTCACTGTTTTGCTATCTTTTTCCGTGGCCTTAGGCACAGACTTATGGGCTATATCCATCTGTAGAGCCAGACTCTGCCAGTATATAGAGCTTTCCCAAGAGAGGTCATGCTCTCTGGTCCCTGTTTTAAACTTAGCCAGGCAAACAGAAAGAGTGACAGTGATAGGAGAAGAAATGAACATCTTCCTACAGAGAGTATAGCAAGAAGTGGGGCAGAGAATAACTTTTGCTAGTAGGTCAATTGAATTTGCTTGCATTTATAAGCAACATTGCTGGGCATTTTCCAGCTTGTTGCTAAAATGTTGCAAAAAATAGAAATGCTCATTTTCTTTTTGTCTTTTATTAAGACACAATGGTTAATAAGACCTTTTATCAACAGAGGAACCAAAGAACCATAGTGGTTGATGGAATAAAGACTATTGCTACAAAGATGAAGTAGCATTTTACATTGACCAGAAGGTCCTTATTTCAAATCCTCTCAGAATTAAATAAGCAAAAGTTAAATCATAGGAATGTTCATATATTTTCATAATTTATTGCTGCAATTAGTATTAACTTGTAATCCTGTTGCATTTCCTATGTGATGCTCTGGGACCCTGTTAACACTGCTATAAAGTTGCCATGGCCCATATGTTGACACAATAAACCAACAACAGTTGGAAAAAATACTATGATTCATTAAAATTCATCAATGAAATGGGGAATCTAATAAATGCTATAATTAACAAGTATTATATAATTTGAACAAATCACATGGTCTGTATTTCAATTAACTTAGTCACATAGCATCAACGAACAGACCATTTTTTGTTAGATTGGAAAAGATTCTCTTGCATAAGAGGGCCCATTATGTCCTCCCTTCTTTCTCCAGACTTCACTACCACATTCCCATGTGCATATCTCTTCTCCCTGCCCTCTTGCTTTTCCGCTTATTTTTGTATGTTATCTTCTCTCCCTAGAATTGAAGTTTTCTGAGGACAGAGATTACTTTTCTTTTTGCTTGAATTTGTATTCCAAGCACTTGGCTCTGTGTCTGTCTTGTACTTATTAGCAAATGCTTGTTGACTCAAGACTTAGAAACTTTAATTTGTGCCAAAACAATGGCAGAAAAATCATATCTGATCCCAAGACAAGAGGGTGGGTAACAAAGATGGTATTGTGATAACCTCCTAACTGCTCTTACTGCCTTAACTCAATCAACAGCCATTCACAATGCACTTATTCTGTGTCAAAGCATTTTAGGAGAGAGAGAGAGAGAAAGAAAATAACAGTTTGTGCCTTCAAAAAATTTATGTTATAATAGGGGAGATGTAAATATATATATACTATATATATAAACATGTAAATAACTGAGTACATACAAGATACATACAGAATAGATGGCAGATAATCTGAGTGAAAGGCCTCCTGCAGAAAGCAGGATTTGAGCTGAATCTTGAAGGAAGCCAGGGAAGAAGAGGCAGAGCCTTCCAAATATGAGGGAGAGCCAGTGGAAAGGATCAGAGATAGGAGAGAGAGATGGCTTTGTTCAAGGGCCTGCAAGCAGGCCAATGTGAGTGAATTATAGAATATATGAAGGGGAGTGAAATGTAAGCAGAATAGAAAGTTAGGAAGAGGTCAAGTTATAAAGAGTTTTAAATGTCAAAATGAGGAGGAAATGTTTGATCAGGAAATAATAAGGAACCATTGAGACATGCAATATGAGGGGGTTTATTGAGATGGAGGGAAAATAGTCAGCCCTAGGTTTAAGAAAAAGTAAATCACTTCTAGTCACTGAAACTCCACACAGCAGCCACATTGTTCTTATATAGGCCAGACCCTGTGAAACATATATCGAGACTCATAGATCTGCTAAGGTCCATCATAGCTCGAAATCTCAATTTCCAACAAGTAATAGCAAAAACAACAAAGATGATGCATGGATGAAGGCAAAAGGTGTTCAATCAAAACAGAAACCAAGGTAAACAGCTAGGAACTAACATAACCAGTATGCTTCCCAGCCATCTTGTGAAAGATAACCTTCCTACGCCTTCAAAGAAAGTTGTGGGTCAAATTCCATTCTACTCTTACCATGGCAAAAGTAAGAAAGACACCATTCAAACTTGATGCAGGTTATTTGAGATTATGACTACTACAAGAAGTCTGTTCTGAGCCTGTTCATTCTCCACATTGGCACTGCATTTAGTAAACTCTGGTAGGAACCAGAGATATAGTGAAATTGTCTTCAGGTCTTTCCTTACATCTCTGCCATTCTCCATGCTTTGTTAGCCCAGGCTGAATCTCACAGCCTTGGTCCGTACCCTCAGTATTTTTTAGATATTGATCTAAGTTATATATTATACATACACATACTTAAACATATAGGTGTGTATAGTATATGTCCTATAGTATATATGTAGCATGATAGTACAATATATATGTTATATATGTATACCCACAACCATATGTATATGTGGTTTGTGTCCTTTTAAGTGTTTAAACAGCAGTTCTCAACCTGTGGGTTATGTTCAATTTGTAACAATGAAAATACATCCTGCATATCAGATAGATTCATAACAGTAGCAAAATTACAGTTATGAAGCAGCAACAAAAATAATTTTACGGTTGGGGGTCACCACAACATGAGGAACTGTATTAAAGGGTCATAGCATTAGGAAGGTTGAGAACCACTGGTTTAATATATATTTGTTGGAGCATCTAGGTAGCACAGTAGATGGAATTCGGGACTGGGAGTCAGGAAAATTCATCTTCTTGAGTTCAAATCTGACCTCAGATACTTACTAGCTGTGTGAACTTGGGCAAGTCACTTAACTCTGTTTGCCTCAGTTTCCTCATCTGTAAAATAGGCTGGAGAAAGACATGGCAAATCACTCTAGTATCTTTGCCAAGAAAACCCCAAATGAGGTCACAAAGAGACAGACAGGGCTGAAATGACTAAACAGCAAATTCAGTTTAATTATCCACACTGGAAAAATCAAGTGGATAAAGAGACCTGTTATCCAGATTATAGGTGAGTGCTACAAATAACCTGGAGAACTGGTTCTCCATTGCAGATAGACAAGGAACTGGCCTAAGAACTGCGTAAGAGGAGAAGAGTGGGTTCAAGGGATTGGAGGGAATTGAGACATAATATTAAAGACCACTAACCCCTGCCTTGGAGCAAGGCCTCCTCTTTTTAACAATATTTTATTGGTGACATTATTTGACCGATAACTTTGTGATAACTTTGCATGAGAGAATATCAGGGTTTCTGAAGAATTATATTCGGAGTTACCCCCAAAGGACAATGTAAAGTCACATAATGGGTGTGAACAAGCAGTAACACATTAAAATGATGAATTGCCCATCAGTGTGAAGAAGTGAGGGAGAGGCAGCATTAAAAGGAGGAGGACCAGTCACATAGCAAGAACGAGGGAATAATCCTTGGATTGCCCACGTATTCATGTTCAATTGTATAAAATATACATGTGATATCAAGAGTTATAGAGGTAAGATCCTATCATGTCAGGTGAACCCAACTCCTCATTTTATAGATAAGAAAACTGAATCCTGGAGAGGTTGGGATTTTTTTTTTTAATACATGAGATAAAAGAGGAATTTCCATAACATAGTCTATTGGTGGGTGTGATTTTTTTTCAAAATCACACAAGTAACAAGTATTATAAAGAGTAAATATCAAATGCAGATTTGAACCCAGGTCCTATCAATGCAGGCCTAGAACTCTTTCCACTGTGTCATTTTTTCCTCCCTAAATGGAATAGTACAATTAATATGATAAATACAGAGCACTGTGAAATCAGAGGAGGAAAAGATCACTTTTAACTGAAGAGATTAGGAAAGTTTCATGGAGGAGGTAGTATTTAAACTAGCACATAAAATCAACAGAGATTTAGGCAAAAGATATTGTAGGCCTAGGGAACAGAATAAACAAAGGTTCAAATGTAGAAGAGTAGCAAACATTAGTTGTAGGTGAATAGTCCAATTTGAGTGGAAAATACATGCACAAAGGGTGAGAATTTGTACTACATACATTTGGAAGATCAGGGTGGCGTCAGACTGTAGAGGATTTTAAATCCAGGCTAAGGAGTCTGGACTTTGCACAGTAGTCAAAGAAGACCCATGAAAGGTTTTGGAGCATTACAATGATATAAGCAGACTTGTACATTAATGAAAATTAGACTGGCAGTAGATATAAAGTAGATTGTGAGTGTAGAGGTAGGAAAACCAGGTAAAAGGCTACCAAAATATTAAGACAAAATAAAAAAACCGTTAGGTGTAAATGAGGATCTGATCAAGTATAGGGGCCATGGACATGAGAATGGAGAGGAATACTAAAGATTACAGGAAAATATGGGGAGATGTATGAATGTTTATATCATCTTTGTGTAACCTCAACCTTTTCACATTCTTTCATATACACTGTCACTGTTATCTGTAGGCTGTGCTGGGCAGCCATTTATGAAATCACAGTCGTCAAATGTTATAAGTCTTTACCTTGCCTTACAATACACACACACACACACACACACACACACACACACACACATACTTTACCTTCCCCAACCCCCAGCCCTGCAAAATACAGAGTAAATACACTTGTGTTTAGGAAAAATACACATGTATATACACACACATGCCCACACACTAAAAAGTAGTGATGAAGTTCAAGGCAGAGTCAAGATGGCAAACCAACTTTCCAAATGGAGTTGCAGCTTGTTTGCTTAACTTTCGTGTCCTATATATTTTATTCCTGTTTTCTGTTACTTTGACATTGAAATTTCCACAGTGAAAGAAGAAAACTTCCAGCAAACTCTGAGAAATAGAAAATAAACTAAGTCCATCAGTTCAGAGATGCTCTCTCTTATTTGTTATTCACGAGAGTCATGAGGCAGCAGCTCTTTTCTATCTTGTAGAAGCAAAACCAGCTTTAGGCTCTTCCCAAGCACTTGTCAGAAATCCTTGGAGTCCTTTTTTATAAACATTTAATCAATTAGATGCCAGCCACCCCAGGTAGGAAGTAAACATTACTATCTTCACATTCTAGAGAAGTCAACAAAGTTGCCCAAAGTGAAATAGGGAGTCAGAATGAGCACAATTCACGCATCCGATTTTCTGGTTTTTGTAGCAGATGTATTTACTCTTGCTATAGCTAGATGGAATAATACATACTACAGGCGTCAGTAACTCTAACAAAAGTCCTCAGTGAGGAATATGACAGAATACAGTGAAAACTTTGAAGAATGTGGTTAGTTACAATGAAATGGAATCCCACAATGATGATTGACATTTGTCAGGCTCTATTTTCGAGTACTGCAATTGTCTTTTAACAAGGGGAAAGCCAAGGTTCCCTCTCAAAAATCTTAGAGTTGGATTAGAAGTGGTCTGCAGTTCCTAAGTTGGTGATGAGAGTCCTTTAAAAAGTCTATCACTACTCTCTCCTGCTCATCTGGACAATTTTATTGTATAGGAGAGAAGTCTGGATTAACAGGCGTCTTGGATCCTGCAGCAGCACTTAGTTCTTCTCTCCCTTGTCCTGCAGTTAAGGGAGATCTAAAGTCCCAATGCAAGCAAATAAAGAATGTTCCAGGATTTTTCCTATCAGGCCCAGATGTGATTTTATCAAGGTTTTACCAAAGTATGTCTTAAGCACGTAAGGGAACAGAGAAGTGTGGCTGTGTGTGCAGTAGAGTAGGTTGTTGTTAATTCTGAAGCACCATTTTTTTGGCTCTCAGAGGGCCATAGACCCAGAGAGCCATAAATTGTTTACATGAAAAAGGGATTTAGAAATTAATGTTCAATCCCCAATCTTAACCCTTCATTCCCAAACTTGTTCCTCTTCTTGGCTTCTCTATTTATGTCAGCTTGGCATATTCAGGGAGGTGTAGCCTCAAATCCTCCCTCGGGCACTTAGGAGGTGATTGTACCACCCTGGGAGAGTCACTTCATCATGACTTTAGACCTCTTATTTCTTCATTTTTGAAATGGAAATAATGGCATCAACCTCACAGGATTGTAGTGAGTACCAAATCAGCTAATGTACGTGAAATGCTTGGTAAACTACACAGTGGGTCTCGGGAGCCTTAGTGCCATTTTAGGCTTTGATAACTAAAAACCACTGCATGTACCCAAAGACAAACAGTCAATGCTAGTCCTTAGCATTATCTTTGACCATACCCTCTTCTTCCCTTTCCAAATCCAATGAGCTGCTTTTAATTCTATCTGTCCTCTGTTCTAGGACAGGTCCTTATTGCCACTTGCCTGGACAATGGCCATCTTCCCACCTCTACTCTCACATCCCTCCAAACCATGCATCACACCTTTCCTAGACTTAATTTTCTTACATGTAGCTCTAGCCACTGTCATTCCTTGGCTTAAATGAGCAATGACCACTCAGGGCCTATTTCTTCATCTATAAAATTGGGATAAGTAACACTCAGGAATGTAAAGTGCTTTATTAACCTTAAAATGTTACACAAATGGCTTTTATCATTCATTGGCTTCTTATTGTTCAGAATCCATTTTCCCTCATATCTGGAGTTTGAGGACCCCATGCACATCTTCCCCACCACCGTGCCCAATGCAGGGATTTTGGGAGCTCAGAAATTTGCTCTGATCAACCAAATTTGCTTTAGCTGTCTAGCCATAACTTCCTATCACTGATATCTCTGTTTGGGGAAGACACTAGGACTGAGACCTACATAAAATGTCTCTCTCTTCAGGACTCAATGTAGAGACAAGGTATGAAAATCCCCTTATTTTCTCTGGTAGTTACTCTTTCTTATTACATACAGACTCACCAAATTCTCTTCTCAGTCTTTACAGTGCTCCTGACCCCTTTCCACATGACCCTTCAATTGATTCATCCCAAATAATCACACCCAGGGGCCAGCTTCTTCCATGATATGTCTTACCTATTTTCCTGCCCTTTAAAAAAGCCTAGGGCATAATTGGTAGCTGGAAGCAACTGCTTTTCCTTAGTGTCTTCCAAGCAAGCTATTTGCCTTTCACTAATTTTTTTTCACTCTAGTCTAACATGTACTATTTGAAAAAGTAATATTCAAATTCTGTAACCTGGCACTTTAAGCTTTTCCATAATGTGGTCCCATCTTGACTTTCTAGCTCTGTTTTATGGTATTCCCCCTCCACATAATCTGTCTCTCAGCCAAACTGGATTTCTTCTTCAGTTCTCATCTGTAAAATGGGAATAATCATAACACTTCACTCAAAGGGTTGTGGGACTCAAAAGTGCTTTGTTAACTTTAAAGTGTTACACAAATATAAGTTCTTGTTTTTGTTGTTGTACTTATTACTTCTGATCCCCTATACGCATTTCCCATTCTCCTTCCTCTGTCTTATACATTCCCATAGATATCTAAAGAGGAGGCGTTTTAACCGACAACATCCAACAAGTAATGGAACTTGACAGATGATGAGACTCAGAACATAGTGTCAGATATGTTAAGAGTATACAAGCAGCCCGGGCTCCAGCCTGTGCTCCGTGGATTGTTCAGTTTTTCAGATTGTTGTTGTTGTTTGTTTTCTTTCTAGGAAAGATAGCAGGACTTTGTCCTATTTTTGAAGCTGTCCTCATTACCAAGCTTGCTGTTAGTGGTAGCACAATGCCTAGTGCATAATAAGTACTTAATAAATGTTGATTATTTGATTGATGGGGAACACGAACATAAGCATAATGCATGAGATATTGGCCAAGTCATTTCACTTTTCTGGGACGTGGTTCTCATCTGTAGTTTAGATAGTCTAAAAGATTCCTTCAGGCTTGTAATCTATGAACGTGGAGGTTGGCAAAATGTAGTGGGGTCAATGCCAAGTTTATTGGCCAAGTGGGTAGACAAATCTGATGAATTCTGAGACCATCAGCAAGATGGCGATAAACTTTTCACAGTGAAGGCCATCTGTCATTGAAAAATGAGCCCATAATAGTAAAAGTCTTATGTGGGAATCCATCTAATCTGTCTCTGAGAAGAACTTTCTGAGAAAATTGAACAGAAAAGTGGGAGCCCTGTGAAAAGCCATCCAAAAAGAAGGTGACTATTTCCAGAACTCACAGAGTGAACATACATATATACATATATATATATATACACACATATATATGTAGATAGATAGATATAATATTACAATTATATAATATATAATAAAATAATAACATTTCTATAATATATCATTTAATATACTATATAACACTTCTATAATATATTATTTAATATACCTTATATTATAATAAATAAATTGTAAATATCATATAATAAACATGTATATTATATTTTCCTGTGGCAATGGAAGACCTACACAAATTACTTAAACTGAAGTTTTCATTTGCCTTGCAGACTTTGCATCTATTGCCTTTCTTCCCAGAATAAGTTAATCACTTCTCAGTTCAACACCATGCTGCTAATTCAAGTCTTTCTCGCTGCCTCAGCCTCCTCTCCTCTCTGATTAAAGGGTTGCATGGCAGAGTGTTAAATTTCTCCCAGTTTCTTCCTTTGTAGAGGGCAGAAATTGTACTCACAAATCACTCCACCTCACGTTTACTACCCTGCATGGTTTCAACCCCATGAAACAAGATTCCCCCCACACCAGCTACCTCCTGGTGTCCTATCTCCTATTTAGTTTCTTGCCTACTTTTGTGTCTTATCTCCCCCTTTAGTTTGTAAGGTCATTGAGGGCAGGGGCTAGCTTTCTTTTTGTTCATTGTATCCCCAAGGCCTACACATTGTCTGGCACCTTAGAGGCACTTGATAAATGTTTATTGGATTTGGTTGAAATTTGGTGTGTTCTGAGATTGATTTTTAAACGTATGGCCACCGTGTCTATTTCCATGCAATTTTCACATTATATGTTTGCTGGTGAAGGAGGTTTCATGCTCTCAATTTTTCTTTTGCTTTCAATTTCAAATTTGTTTAAAATTTCAGTTGACAAAATGGATGGCAATCAGGTACTGTCAGCACCTGTTACTAAACAATCACTTCCCTTTCATAATCCTCAGAGGAAAATAGAAATAAGATCCCAGCATCTTGGAAAAGTAAAAAGCCTTGCAGGTCCTCTAGTCAAGTACTCTCACTTGAGGTCCAAAGAGGGGCAAGCATTTTACCAAAGGTAAGTTAATGCATCCAAAACTGGATCTCCTGAGACTGGGGCTAACGTTTCGGTTTTTATATTTTACCATGGCATCCAGTGTAAAAATGGTGAAGATGTGGTGGCAGGAAATGTAAACAGTGCCAAGTCACTTTCCTTTTGTGAGCTTCAGTTGCCTGCTGTGAAAAAGGAGAGATTGGACTCTATGACCCCTAAGTTGGAGACTTATATGATCTCATTAGAAATACATTAACTAGTCATTTTTCCCCAATGTATCCCAATGGCAACTCTAGGTGAGGAACTCTCTATAACCAGGAAAAGTAGTACCTTTGAAGCAACTTAACACTTTTTGAGAATCGTGAGAGGTTAAGAGACTTGCGCATAGTCATATGGACAGTCATTTACAGTAATAGCTGAGTAATTTGCAATGTTCTTTGAAGGGAAAGTTGAATAGAAGGAAGAATTTCAAGCCCTTGAATTTCAAATTCAAGCACTCCTACAGTGGTTACATAAGTTAATTAGTTAATATTAGATAAGATGGCCCCTTTCCATGCATCATAACTACATGCTACTTTGGAGGAAATGAGATTTGAATGTCCTTACAGAATTGTGCATATAGAGTACTCTTGGTGAAGAAACTCCCTCTACTGATGTCCAGCAACAAGAGTTCTGTTATCTTAAAGAACTGCTTGGGTCACTTAGAGATTAAGTGACTTCCCTAGGGTTAGATAGCCATTTTGTGTCAGGGGAAGTATGTAAACTTGACTGGAAGACCAGTTCTTTATCTTTTATATGGAAGCAGAGGATCTACCAGAGGCGTGTGTGTGTGTGTGTGTGTGTGTGTGTGTGTGTGTGTGTGTGTGTGTGTGTGTGTGTGTGATATCAAACTTTGAGATTGTGAGGAAACAGATTTCATTTCATTTTCCCAGCCTTAGCCAGTAGTAAGGCTTGTATTTAACACAATTACACCTTCCCCTGTCTCCCATCATCATACTTCCTCTACTATACAAGCTTGGACTTGTTCCTTATGGTGTGGGATGTTTGTGTTTGTGTGTGTGTGTGTGGGTGGGTGGGTGGGTGAGAGACAGAGAGGGAGACAGGGAGGGAGGGAGGGAGAGAGAGAGAGATGATTGTAAGGCAATTCTAACCCAACTACTACCTGGGCACACTCGGCAGCAGTTCTTCAAATTCCATGTGGAAAAATTCCCTTCCTCTACAACATACCTTTCCTCTCTGCAATATATTCATTCCCTTCCTGTCCCCCAAGTCATCTAGTGATTGCAGAGCTACCCCTTAGGCAGTGACCATTAAGACTCCTCCCCACCTCACATACCCAATTAACTGTCCAAGCTAATTTGTTAATATTTGTACATCTCTCTGATCTCTCCCTTTCTTTCCACTCACAGTCACAATCCTAATTCAGGTCCTTCTCACCTCTCACCTGAACTATTGTGAAGTCACCCTAATTGGTCTTCTCTTCAACTTTCCCCTCTCAGATCCACTCTCCACACTGATGCAGAAGGGGTTTTCCTAAAGTCTAGGTTTGATCATGCTATTGTTCTATGCAGCAAATTCCAGCGGGTCTCTACTGATTCTTGGATCCAATATAATTTCATCTTTACCTTATCCTTTTAAATTCACATTTTATCTGATTTTTATAATATACACAATTATTATGACAATACGTGTGATATTTACAATTAAGCAAATATATGCATATTGATGATACAGTCTCAAAATATTTTATTGATAGGAGTGCATGATCAAAAAAACTAGGAGACCACTAATTTGTAATTTATGACATAGTATTACTCACCTAGACTCTTTAAAAATTAATTTAAATTTAAATACAAAATAAGAAAAGAAAAAAAAGCATTGCCGTGTGCACAGCAGAACTTAAGAGAAGATTCAAAATATAGAGCAATAAATTTCCATTTCAAGGAAGCCTATATAATTAATGCTACATGTTGTGTTCAGAGCTGTCCATCTTTTCTTTACTTCTGTGTGAGTTTTCTTTTGTTCTCTGCTGTGCATTTTTTGCTTTGTTCTTTTTTCCCCCTCTCCACCCAGAAGGTACAGTTAGGCACGCACACACACACACACACACACACACACACTCACCTATATTCTTAACCTCTCTTTTTCTCTCTCATTCCATATCTGTGTGTGTGCATGTATATAAAAAGAGACATTAAGGATACAAGTGAAAAATATTGTTACACATTTTAAATGAGTGGTCTCTGAACTTTTTTGCTTTAAATTACACATGCACAAATATATATATGTACACATATACACATACATATTTACACACATGTATATACACATATGCCTCTGTGCATATCACACACACACACACACACACACACACACACATACACTTTCCTTCAAATCAGAGGTACAAGCTGTAAATAAGCCTAATGGATCAACGATACCCCCTAGAGGGCTCTCCTGGGAAACTCAGTTTAGTATTATGAAAAAAACATAGGCATTAGAGAGCATAAAGATCTGAGTTTGTGCCCTAGTTCTATGACTTCCTGAGTGCCTCACATGGCCCACTTCTTCTACAATGGCTCCCACTAGACTTCACTCTCTTTCCTGGCCATCTTCTTACCAGCTGCCTTATTGCTGAGTGTCTATCCTCTCCTGCTTTCTAGTTCTGGAATCATAATCACATCAATACTTCTTGTTCTACTGTTGTTCTACAATGGTTCTCACCATGTCAGTGACTCTCCAAACCAAACTACAGACTTGTGGCCACCAGGCCCCTTTGTGTTGCTTTCCCCAGTAGAATGAATGCTCCTTGAGGACAGTAACTGTCTTCATTTTTACATTTATGTCTCCAGCATGTAGGACAGAGCTTTGTATATAGTAAATGCTCAATAAATGATTTTTTTGTTTTGTTTTGTTTTCATTCATTCAGACTGATCAAATGACTATGGAAAAATCATTTAATCTCTCCGGGACTGTTAACCAATACAATGGGGATAATAGGTAGAGTAAGTATGAGGAAAATTCTTTGCAAATGTTAATTATATAAACATAAGATTGTTGTCAGGATGATGTCTGAATTTGTGATTCTGTTAAAGGAATTTCCAGAATGATGGCCCCATGAATTGTTACAGATCAGCAATGTATCTATAATTTATAGTCTTAGGCAGGGATCTTTAATCTTTCTTGTGTCAAGGACTCCTTTGGCAGCCTTGTGAAGCCTATGGACATTTCTCAGAATAATTTATTTAAATAAATAAAACAAAACACTTAGGCTTACAAAGGACAGTTAGGTAGCATGTTGGATAAAGGACAGGGCTTGGAAGATTCACCTTCATGAGTTCAAATCTGGCCTCAGACCCTTCCTAACTATGTGACCCTGGGCAAGTCACTGAACCCTGTTTGCCTGAGTTCCTCATCTATAAAATGAGCTAGAGAAGGCAATGGTGAACCACTCCAGTATCTTTGCCAAGAAAATCCCAAAGGGACTCAGAAATATGAAATGACTCAACAACAAGGCTTAAAAAGAAATAAATTAAAATAGAATATAGTTATCAATTAAAAAAATAAGTTCACAGACCCCAGGTTAAAATCTCTTGTCTTAAAGGGGCCTGAGGCCCCAAGACGCTATGATTTGTTCTTTGACACACAGCTAACATATGTCAGACTCTAGACCATCATGCCACACAGACTCTGATATTTATCCAATGAAGATATTAATACTTATGCCCTTTTGTAATCTGTGAAGTGCTACGTTATCATCATCATCAATGATGGTGATAATAATAACATCCACATACTTGTCTCAAGCTCTAAGTACTTAAGCCCTACCAACAATCCTATGTGACATAATAGATTCAATATGACATTTATGGCAGTAGGGAAAGATAACTGTCTTTCTACCCTATACCAGATGTCTCTGAGAAGTATTAGTGCCCATTCCGTCATCTGGGAAGGGCTTTTATTTGAAAGTTTGAAAACCGGTGTAGCAAGGTTCTAGACTTACTCCCCTTCCCCCCAAAATGTACGAACAGGTCATCTCATTAGGACTCATCTGGCAATGATTCCCATCGTAGAGTTCTAGGAGGGGAAAAAGGTTCTTCTAATATTATGAACCAGAGTCCTGATTCCAATAAGTTTTCCCCAATATCAATTGCCCATGGTTATTAGTGCACTAACAACTTAACAAGTTAACTTAACAAGTTAACAAGCTTTTACAAAGAGATATTTATTGAGAAGGTACAGCAAGAACAAAAATCTGAGCACATCTCCATAAAGGGGGGTCATATGCTCCCTTCTACCACCTCAGTTCCTGGGGAACAGTGGACTCCAACAATGTTAAAAAGTGTTTTCTCCTACTAAGTTGACTTCCAAATTCAGTAACCTTGATAAATGGAGTCATACCCTTATTTTTGGGGTTTAGTCTCAGCAGTTGGGTCAATCCTTTGCTGGGTCTCTCCTCAGGGCTACGGAGGGTGTTCCTACCAACAAATTCCATTGGCTTTTCTAACATTTCAAAGCTCACAAGCTAGTTCTGTCTTTAGCCATCCTTCACCTAAGAACAGGAATGATTAGTATAACAGAGCCAGAAGCAGCGTTAGGAACCAAATATTCCAGGCTAGATGGCACTCAGGTACGAAGGGTCCAAGGCCCTTCCCCAACCAGGGTTTCACAGCAGTTCTTGCCTTACTAGATGACCAGCAAAGAGAAGAATCAACCAAT
This sequence comes from Pseudochirops cupreus, assembly GCA_028627135.1. Classification (NCBI taxonomy): domain Eukaryota; kingdom Metazoa; phylum Chordata; class Mammalia; order Diprotodontia; family Pseudocheiridae; genus Pseudochirops; species Pseudochirops cupreus. Next base: position 506,639,010 of record CM053582.1, read on the forward strand.
CAGTGCCTTTTGGGACACACTCAGTTCTGGGTCAGCAACAATCAAAAGATATGTTTTTGTCCCTGACTAAATGGATGAGAAATAGTCATGAAATATCTGCAAACACTCTGAAGTAGAGATTTAGGCCTCTCTGTTTTATACCATCACATACTTTTGGAAGCAGGTTCACCAAATATTCATGTAGATACCTTGGCCATACTTTTAAGACTGGGTCTTTATTGACTAATCACCTATCATATCAACCTTGCCTCCTTTCCAAATATACCTTCATCTCAGCCCTGTAGATTAGTGTTCAGTCATCCAGCAAAAATTTCCCACTCTCCAACATTAAATGAACTGATCAATTACTTCTTCAATTTCTCATGGCCCTTTGAACCTCACCTATCAAAGTGTGTTTTGTGCTATAGTTATTTGATTAAATAACCCATCTGCTCTGCTAGGCTAGATGTATTATAGAACACAGGAAAGAATATTGATTCTGGAGTGAGATCATCTGAGTTCAAATCCTGCCTCTGACACTCATTAGTTATGTGACCTTGGACAATGTGATCAAGGTCATAACCTCCCTGGACCTCAATTTTCTCATCTATAAAGTCAAGGGGTTGAACTAGATAACTCTAAGTTCCCTTTTAGGACTACAATTCTGCTCTTTTTTTAACATAAGAATGAATTTAATAAATATCTGTGTAAAATGAATAGTTGTTGCCTTTTGTCTCTTAACCAAAATAACATTTATTTCCCCTTTCTGTCTTCTTCCTAAGTCATTAAAGAGTGTTTACCTTATTTTCCATCCAAAATTATAGTATTTAAGTTTCTCCTCCAAAGTAGTAGTCAGGGATTTTTCTACCCACACAAGATAATGTGGTAAATAAAATGCCTTTCTTTCTTCTCAATTCCTCCTTCAAATTAGTAATTTGGACTCTTCTCCATCCTAGACTAGCCCTCAAAGAGTTCTGAGGTCCATTCCCTTCTCACTCATCTGAAGCAGTCACATCAAATCACAGTTAAGCTTTCTTTTCCCACCCCGAAACATTCCTAAGGGATGGTGTGTTCTCTCTCCCAAGTTCATTCTCCCAAAAAGTAACTCTCTAGGTTATACCTAGCTGCTTACTCAATTTCCTCCATAGCATGTCACTAAACTTCCATTAGTTCCTATATAAGGAAAGGGCTTGTCTTTCTCAAGTGTTTATCTGGGTTTCTGTGCCAGTCTTATATCTCTTATACCTTTCTGACTGATAACACATTCAATGTGTTTTTATTTGGCCTCTGTGATAAGCTACTCAGCTGAGAGGGGCAGCTTAACAGCAACAGATAAAAACAGGAAACTGTTTAATGAGATATTGACCTTGCAGAACATGAGAGAATATATAAAAGAACTTAAAACTGTTTGTCTTGACAATAATGTTATTGTAAAGATTGTTCACCTGGTTCTGCTCTTTTTACATTACATCAGTCCATATAAATCTTCTCAGGTTTCTCTGAAATGATTCCCTTTATTATTTCTTATGGTATAATTTTATTCTATGTCATTCCTATATCAGAATTTGTTCCACTAGTCCCCTCTTGATTCCCCTTCTTCTTCTCCTCCCTCCCTTAGTTTCCAGGTCAGAGAAGTGATGGAAGAAATATGCAGAATGAACTGGTTTTTTTTATTCATTTAATTTCAATAAACATTTATTAGCATCTACTTTGTGACAAGCACTGTGTTAAGCATTGCAGATACAAAAAGAGTCCTGAGACAGTTGTTACTCTCAAGGAACTTACAATATGAGAATGTATGGAAATTTATTTTGCTTGATTATGAATACTTATGCAAAGGGTTTTCTTTCTCTTTTATTTTAGTTGTGGGGAGGGTGAAAGAGAGAGAAGATGGTTGTTTATTAATTGAAAAAAATAAAAGAAATGGAAAGATATTTAAAGGACAAACATTTTAAAATGCCGAATTGATAACCTGGCACTTTTTCAGCATTTTATGATTTCTTTTCTGAACTAGAATTCTTATTTTCAACTCCATTTTCAAGAAAAACCATCCAAATAATTTAGAAAATAAAAAACAAGGACATTATGAAGGCAATAGAACAACACAGTAGAAGAATTTCTGGACTCTGAGAGTCAGAAAATTTGGGTTCTTATCTAGATTTTGCTACTAATTGACCAGCAAATCTTTCTCTCTGTGACTCATTGCACTTATCTAAGATGAGAGATTTGGTATAGATGATCTTTAAAATCCCTTCAAGTCATGGGATTTTCTTAATTTCTAATGTGTGAACCTGGTCGTTATTATTTAACCTCTATGGAAAGGGCAGTGGACTTGAGAGCAGAAAACCTTGGTTCAAATCTCATCTCTGATAATAAATTGTAGGCAAGTCATTTTAAACTCTCTGAATCTCCTCATCTAGAAATGGTAATAATAAGACTTGTCAACCTTCCTCTCAGAATGGTTCTGAGGATCAAATCAAATGATGCAGGTTGTTAAATTTACAACTGCTCTTTAAATGTGAGTTGTGATTAAGCCATCAAATGATATGACCCCCTCTGTGGGCCCCAGTGACCTGATTTGTAAAATGAGCAGGTTGGATAGATGGTATGTAAGATCCCTCCCACTACTAACATTCTCTGAACCTATTAAAGGCTGAGTTATTATTCTCTTACAGGGACTAAGGGTGCCTGCTCTGAGCCCCATCCTCTTCCCACCCCTGTACCTTTCAAATACCAGATATGCCTCATTATAACTCTTGACTGACAGGTTCAAAGAGTAAAGAAATATCCAACTTGATGCTCAAAGTCTACATTGTGAATCCAGCTGAAAATTAATCTAAATGAACATACAGCTTTAAATATATTGCACAATATAGAGCAAACTCCAGCTTATACTTTCATATCATTATCTCTATTCTAATACTACATCTTCTAGATGTCAAAATTGGCAAGACTTTTTCAGGGCAGTAATGAATATAAGAGTGTTTGGTATATTATTATGATTATACTGAAATGTTTCCTTACACTGAAATTAAATTATCCATTTCATAGTTACTTTAATTGTTAAAATGGAAATAGCATTGACAATGCCTTCATCTGCCATGGTGAGAGATAATTCGAGTTTGAGATGACTTTGGTTCTTATGGTAGTAGGGTATGATTTCCTACAGTGTTCTAATTCCATACAGGTCTTAATTAAGTGGCAACTGGGGTTTAACTGTTACCCTATGACATGACTATAATTGTATATACTTGAATTTTATAATATAGGTATAGTCATTTTTTTTTCCAACCACAAAAGAGTGGGGATATCAAAGATAATTATAGCTCAAAAGCAATTTCCTCTAGACAGGTAACCTAGATTAATAAATAGAAGTGTGGTTTCCAGAACAAGAGAAGTGATGGGCCTGCTATATGGATAGTCTGTGATAGCTTTGTCTAGAGTGGAACTATATGCTGCTGTGCTCACATTTAAGAAAAGAAATTGATAAGCTTGCTAGTATACAAGGGAGGCCAAAAAACATGGTGACAATTCAATCGATATGCACTGATATTTGTTGTTCAGCTGATCTAAGACCTCTCAGATAAGGAAATTCCTAATACCAATTCAGGCCCACAACTTCTCTGCCTCTTATTATCTCTGCCATAGAGTGTTGTATAGAGAACTGAAAGTTAAAAAGGAGAGAGACTTGAACCCAGGCCTTTATATCTTCTATGCCAGCTCTCTGTCCCCTATTCCACACTGCCTCTTATCAGCTGTTATTGTGATTAAGTCATAAACTTAGGTTCAGTATAAGGAAGGGATTCCTAAAAATGAGAAAGCAGATCTACCACACTCAGAGAGTTCCCTGGGGCAATTCAAGTGACTGGCCCAGGATCATATGACAATTATGGGTCAGAGAGGAACTTGAATCTAGGTAGACACCAAGCACAGCCCTCTATCCACTATAACACGATATGGTTTAGTTAACTATATTGTTATCTATATCTTGTTAGCTACATTTAGTTAGCTTCTTGCAAACTAGATAGAGTCAAGCAAGACAGTGCATTAATTCCTGATTAGCGAGTGACTTCTGTTGTTGTTCAGTCGTTTCAGACGTGTCTGACTCTCTGCGACCCCATTTGGGGTTTTCTTGGTAAAGATATTGCAATGGTTTGCCATTTCCTTCTCCAGCTCATTTTACAGAGGAAGGAACTGAAGCAAACAGGGTTATATGATTTGCAGTAAGGTTTTCCTGACGCCAGGCCTTGCCTTCTATCCACCGTGTCACCTTTGGTAGGTGACAGATTCTCCTAATGACCATGTTGGGGAAAAGGTCTCACAATACCAGGCCCTCACTTAATCAACAAACATTTGTTAAAATCTACAGCTTGATTCTAGGTACCAGACAGAAGATGACCCAGCGCCTGACCTTAAGGGGGTGACAATCTAGTGGAAGATGTATTAACACACATGAACCAGCAGACAATGCAAATCCATGACGTACTTTACTGTCAAATGATGTGGTGCAGTCTATCCAGAGGGTAGGCTCCTTGAGAGGGAAGAGGGGGAATAGCTGGAGTCATCAAAGCTGGCGTCCTGGAGGTGGTGACCCATCCTGTGTTCAGATGGACCTTAAAGTTTGGATACTATTTGGAGAGGCAGATAATATAGAGGAGAGAAGCTACATGAGTAAATGCCTGGAGATTACTTGACAAAATCAAAGGCATCTTAGGACATAGAAAGATATGAATTTATAGAAGAAGATCCCAGGGTTATATTTGGACGCTTAGGAAGCTAGGCATAGAAGCATAGATTGCTTGTGGTGGGAAAGAACTATTGAATGTCTGGGTAAGGATGATGTATGATGAAAGTCGTGTTTGAACAGTTACTCTGGTAATCCTTCGCAGACTAAGGAGGCTGTTATAGGAATTTCACCGAGAGGTTAAGGGGCCAGAGTGGAAGCAATGGGGATGGAAAGGAGCTAGGGCTGAAGAAACTTGACAGTTGATTCATGTGTCCACTCATCTATCGACCCATCTGTCCATTTGTCCATTCATTCAACAGATATTTATTAAGCAGTTACTATGCGGCTAGGTGGCACAATGGAATGACAGAGCAGACCCCATTTAAAGATACAGGAGTGTTCTGATATTTCCTTCTCCTGCTCATTTTTACAAAGGAGGAAACTGAGGCAAACTAGGTCAAGTGACTTGCCCAGGGTCACACAACTAGTAAGTGTCTGAAGCTCTAGATCTGTACTCACAAAGATGAGTGAGGAAAACTTTAGTTCAAAACTGAACCCAGACACTTTCTAGATCCATGACCTTGAGCAAATCACTTAGCTTCTACTTGCCTCAGTTTCCTCATCTGTAAAATGGGGGTGATAACAACACCTACTTCCTAGAATTATTGTGAGGATACAATGAGATATTTGTAAAAAGTGCTTCCGAGACCTTTAAGTGCTATGTAAATATTATTTATAATGGTGATAATGATGTACATGCCTGTACTAGGTTGCAGGGGAGGTACAAAAATGTGTGAGACATAGGGTGGGGAAGTGGAAAAAGCATTCAATTTGGAGTGAGGGATCTGGGTTCCAAATCCCAGTAGGATATTTACCATGTGACCTTGAGCAACTCACTTCCTTTTCCTAAGCCTGTTTCCTAATCTGTAAAATTAGAGGACTGTACTAGATGACCCCCAAAGATTCCTTCTGCTTCTACATTTATAATCCTGTAGTCCCCACCATAAAGAAGCTTGCAAACTACTAGGGGAGGTAAGATATGCATATATACTAGGAGAGATAATACAAAAACCTACTGCTTTCTTTACATGTTTACAAGATGAGAAATTAAAGGAGAATGAGTAGTGGGCTTTAGAAAGGAAAGGGGAGGAAAGTCTCCATGGAAAAGGCAGCTTTCATGCTGAGTCTGGAAAAATGGACAGGATTTCAAGAGTCAGAGATGATAAGGTAATGGAATGTAGAGATAGAGAGGAAACTTAAGAATGAAGCCTAAATTTTGTACCTGAGAAAATGGTGGGGGGATCAGCAGAAAAAGGGAAATGTGGAGGGAAAGCAAGTTTGAGGGGAAAGATGTTCAGTTTTAATGTGTCCATGAGATATAAAGGTATAATTTGGAAATAGGAAAAGGAAAATGAAATAAATTTGGATAATTTTTCCATTTATAGCTACAGTTCCAAGAGATTTTTCCTGTAAATGACTTGTCTGTCAAATAGTTAATTGGAACTTCATTTCATGTTATAATAATAACTCACATTTAAATAAAGCTTGGAGTTACAAAGTATTTTCCTCACTACAGTTTTGTGAAGCAGGTAGTACTATATTCTCCTTTTATAGGTGATAAACTAAGGCCTACAATGGATAATGATTTAGCTAAGGGCAAAAAATCAATATTAGACACAGCATTTGAAACTAGTGCTCTTTCCACCAGACCACCTTGTTCACAAACTTAAACCTTGAACTCCAGGCCGTCATCTTGCACACAGACATGTCATAATCTGGTCTCATTCTCTCTTTCCACCAAATTCCCTGTGTGACCCCTCCATATCTGCCAGGCTAGTCTATTCATGGCCCAGCATTTAGCGCAGTGTTTGACTATGGTAAATGCTTAATAAATGTTTGAGAGGCAACTAGGCAGTGAAATGAAGGGAAGTGAAGTCAAGTGAAGTCAAGTGAAGTGGATAAGAGCTCCTGATCTCAAGTCAGGAAGATCCAGATTTAAATTCAGCATTAGACATTTACTAGCTCTGTGACCTTGGGCAGGTCACTTGACTTTTGTCTACCTCTTTGCTCATCGGTGGATTGTGGATAATCATGACTTCCAGGGTTGTTGGGAGGATTAGCTGAAATAATATTTGAAACTTGCATCACAAATCTTAAAGTGCTACATAAATTCTACATGACTAGTGTTATTGGTGTTATTATATCATGACTGCTGAGTGAATGACTACCCCTCAAACATACCTTGAATTCTCCACTACTCATTTCATACATAATTCAATTCAATTTCCCCAAGCATTGTATTAATAATATACCAGGCATTTTTTCTGGGGATTTGTTTTTGTTCAGTCATTTTTAGTTGTGTCCAACTCTTTATGACCCTATTTGGAGTTTTCTTGGCAAAGATACTGGAATACTTTGCCATTTTCTTCTCCAGCTCATTTTACAGATGAGGAAACTGAAGCAAACAGGATTACGTGACTTGCCCAGCCTCATATAGCTGCTAAGTGTCTGAGACCAGACCTGAACTCAGGAAGATAAGTCTTCATGACTCCAGGCCTGGCACTCTATCCATTGTGCCACCTAGCTGCCCTTTGCTGGGCATACAAATTAAAAAATAAAACAGTATCTACCCTTGAAGAGCTTACATTTTATTGGAGGGAAGTAGTTATACAGAAAAGTAAATATAATATGTATAAAATAAATACAGAGAGAAGGATGTGGAACCAAACTAGGGGAACTGAGAAAGGCTAGACTGTAAGCCCTCTGAGGGTAAGACTGCTTATCATCCATAGTCTAAGACCTTGCCCCACCTAGATGTACATAAACATTTACTTGTTTCTTGTGGAGGTTAAATGTAGATGGTTCAGAGGAAAATTTATTCCCACAATAGGAAAGATAAGTTCTTTTCTCTCTGAACTCAAAGAACTTGGGAACATCTTCCAAGTGTCATAATTCTCAAGAGGTTTAAGTGAACTCCTTAAGTGTTGTTAGTGAAATTTGAGATGGCTCAAACATGGCCAGCTTTTAAGAATATTTTGTGTGATTTCCTCTTGCAATGAAAACTAACTGTTCAATTTATTGAACACTGGGCAAGAACACTGTTAGGACAGAGCTGGCAAGCTTCCCAGAGAGTCTCTTGACTAATTTTATTATAAATCCCTGTTTCCAGTTCAATAAAAAACTTAAAGAAAAAATTTATCATTTGCAGCAAATGTTATAAAGATGTACTTATCAAAGCATACCTTCCATCTTTATATCTTCTATCTGCAGCGCCTATTCCCTTGGTGATCAAAACATTTCACAGATTATCTCCCTTGTACAACAGTTAGTGTTCGTCCCTTGCACAATGTTCTATAAGGGGGCTTCAGGTTCCTTCCTTTCCAGATGGGGTCTTTCTGAGGCAGGAATTCTAACTGGGTGACAGATACAACAAAAGGTGAATAAAAGGAATTCAGAGAAACATAGGAAGACTTGTATGAAGTGATACAGAGTAAAATATATCAGTAAGCATGCATTAAATGCCTGCTATTTGCCAGACACTGTGCTAAGTGCTAGGGATAGCGACAGAATTAAAGCAATGCCAATTCTCAAGCTCTTTGATTCTCATATAAATAGATGCAAAATAAATGTGGAGAAATTTTAGGGAGAGCAGTTAGATGAAGAAGTAGATAGAGTGCTAGGCCTGGAGTCAGGAAGACTCATGTTCCTGAGTTCAAATCTGACCTCAGACACTTACTGACTGTGTGACCCTGGGCAAGTCACTTAACCCTCCTTGCCTCAGTTTCCTCCTCTATACAAGGAGCTGGAGAAAGAAATGGCAAATGACTCCAGTATCTTTCCCAAGAAAATCCCACGTGGAGTCACAAAGAGTCAGACACAACTGAAAGTGAGCAAACAACAGCAATCTTAGGAAAAGAAATTGAACAGCTAGGAGGATCAGGGAAGAATTCACTTAGAAGTGTCTCTTGCACTTAACTCTGAATGAAGTCATGATGGGCGAAAAATGGAAGTGTTTTAGACAACAAAGAATGAGTAAATAGAGAGAAATTGAAAATTAAAGAGGATAGCTTGAAGGACACAGGAGGGAATAGGATCAAGGGTACTAATAAAAGGGTTGGCCGAGGCAAGAAGCGCCACCCTTTAATCAGAGTCTAAAAGTAGAGGAAAAGAGAATAGGGAGTGATAACAGGAAGTTCATACAGAATGGCCTTGATTTTCTCAGTAAAGTATGACATGAGATCATATTGTTGAAAAGCATAGAAAACTTAAGGGAAGAGAGAGTTTAGGGATTTCTGATAGAGAGTGAATTAGTCAAGAGTAAGAGGATTGCCTTGTTGAAATGAGGGTCCAATGGAGAATACATAACATAAGTGCAGGTAGGCCTTCCTCCATGATCATTTAGCAACAAGTGAATAGGAACAAAGGTGACAGATAATATGCATCTGGAGTTGGATGGGTGGAAGAGTTCCTCAAATCAGAAATAGAAAGTCCTAGAGTAGATAACTCTACGGGATATAAAGACCCTTATATATTCTGATCTCAAGTAATGGTATGCCCAAAGACAATGGAACAATCTTGGTTGTAAAAAGAGAATGGGTCTTATCATAGAGTTGGAGGGTATGGGAAGGAAAGAAAATATAGTAAATATATTAAGCTCCGCCCCCCAGATCTCTCTAGCTAGGCGTAAGCAGAGGAGAAGAGTCAAGAAAGGAAATGATTTTCAGTCACTTAGTTTTGCAGCCAAGGAGTCCATAATTATTCAGGCCTTTCTTCCCAATGGGCTGATGCAGTCTTATCGGCCTGCTTTGGATAATTAACACCAGCTGTTCTAAGGGAGAGCCCAGTTGCTTTCCACCCTATTCAAGATGCCGCAGTCTATATCTACATTCATATGAAAAAAATTTTCTAAGTCACTATTGATCAGAGAATTGAAAATTAAAACAACTCCGAGGTACCCCCTAACAACTATCGGAGTGGCTAATATGAAAAAAAGGAAAATGTCAGATGCTGGAATGGATGTGGGAAAACTGGGACACTGAACAGATCCAACCATTCTAGAGAGAAATTTGGAACTATGCCCAAAGGGCTATAAAACTGTGCATGCCCTTTGATGCAACAATATCACTGCTAGGTCTATATCCCAAAGAGATCCAAAAAAGGGAAAAGGTTCTATTTGTACAAAAATATTTACAGCAGCTCTTTTGTGGTAGCTAAAGAATTGGAAATCAAAGGGTTACTCAACAATTGGGCTAAACAAGCTATGGTATATGATTATAATGGCATGTTATTGTGCTATAAGAAGTAACAAGCAGGATGATTTCTGAAAAAATCTAGGAAGATTTACATAAACTGACGCATAGTGAACTGAACAGAACAAGGAAAAGGTCATATACCATGACAGCGATATTGTTCAGTGAAGAACTGTGAACGACTTAGTTATCCTCAGCAATACAACAATCCAAGACAATCCCAAAGGACTAATGATGAAGCTTGCTATCCTCTCTAGAGAAAGAACTGATGTTGAGTGAATATAAACTGAAGCATATTATTTTTCACTTTCTTTAATTTTTTTCTTTTACTTGAGTCTTCTTGTACAAAATGACTAATAATTTACGTAATTGCATAAAAAGTAATGCCTTAGCCTAGTTAGTTTATCTGTCTCAGGAACCCCGTAGTGGAGTTGTAGTCCTAGCCCCAATCTGGTTCAAACTCCATGCTAAGAGATCTTGTACTCTTATCTCAGATCCTGAGTATGACTCCCCCATCTTTTCCAGGATTAAGGAGAAAGGGAAGGACTACAGTTCACATGATGCCAGTTGTCATTCAAAACATTTGCCCCGGTGATATCACAGCTTTGGCTCCTAGACCTTAAATAAGGAAGGGTTCAGTGGAAGAGGTATCCAGAGGGTTAAGGGGAAATAACTCTGGTCTAAAAATAAAAGGCAACAATGAAACAAAAATAAAATGGGTCGCTCAAGAATGGAATTCAAACACTCCTCTGATTAATATAGCAGGTGTGTAATCAGGTCTGATGTTTCATTAAAGCATTTTAAAGCCTTCAGACCATAACAATCTGCTCTGTGTCTCCCATTATGGCTATGTTACTCGCCTCCTCCTTCCCCTTTCATTTTCAATATTTTGCCTTCCCTAAGACCATCAATAATAAATGTACCTTTAGGTTCCCAAAGGCCACTAAAGACAGGTGGCATTGGTATCAAAGACAACTCTCAGGCTTCTAATATGGGCTGTTCAGTGCTCCATGGACCCAGAGATCAGGCTTCTTCTGCCATAATCAAAGCATTATCACCAGAGGGAAACACCAAGAAGAAAATTGAGAACAAATTGTCTGATCAACACCAGAAAGAATACAGCTGTCCCATGTTTGCATACCAGTTGCAGAATCAAAAAATGAACAATCCAAAAAGTTACATTCTGATTTCACCTTAAACAGCTGAGACTGGGGTGTGTGTGTGTGTGTGTGTGTGTGTGTGTGTGTGTGTGTGTTTTTAATTCTCTCCCTCTCTGCTTAGTATTCAACTAATGGATGCCACTCTGAGTAGCCCTAAGCAAATTATTAAATAGGTCAACTCTTCATTGCCACTCCTTTCCAAATCCTCTGCCCCTAAACTGCAAAAACACTCACTGTAAAATATTCTACCCCTGATCCACCAACCAGTGTAGTATTCATTCCTTGACAGCATCATGTCATGGAACAAGTGCTAGATTTGGAGGTGGAGAATCAAGTTTCAAATTCTTCCTCTGCCAATCTTTGCATATTAATCCCAGATAGCCAGTAGGAATGAAGTCAAAGCACATAGTAAATGAAGAAAAGAGGCAGTTTAGAGAATAACTTCCTAGGAATAGCATTGGACTATAGATTAATTCCTTGGGTAAATCCTCTAATCTCTCTGAACCTCCATTTACTAAACAGTAAAATCAGAGGGATTGAACTAGAAGACTTTAGATTCTTTCAGTCCAAAAACTGTGATCCTATGATCCTCTTTCTTCCCATTTTTCTATAACAAAATGTACATGCCATATATACATACATATATATAATCTCCAGAGTCATAACTTGGTAAAAATACATTTGGATCCATTTCATCTGGGCAGGGCACAGAGGAAAGTCTCTTTCACAGCAAGGAAGGGACAGTTTATACCTCAGAGAGTCCTATGGAGGCCACTGGAACCCATTCCTTTCTTTGATCACCCTAATGTGAACCTCGTTATGCTGGTGGTTAGTATGGTGTTGCCTACCCATGAGCCTTGTGACTGCTGACACTAGAAATACCTCTGAATACAAAGTCTTTGTGTATAGTTGTATTTTGAATGTAATTTTAAACATACAGATAAAAGCTTCAAAAATAAACCCTACATATACAAAACTTTTTTTTTCATTTATTAGGGCTTTATGGGGTCCACCATTGACTAGTTAGCCTCTGATTTCCATGTAAGTTCTCTTTGAGGCATATGTAGTCATTACAGGTACTTTGAAAAGGAATGAAAGCATGCTTTACCAGGGAGAAGAAACTCCTTTCCTACATCACTTCTTGGGGCAAAACCCTATTCCCTTCCATACTCAGTCTAGGTTTGCACATATTTGATTCCCTCAGGATTCTGTTCTGAAAGCCACTAATCTGATAAAGTCATTTTAGTAAGAAGTTAACAGATACGTATTTTATCCCTTCAAATAAAAATGAATGCTTTCTGGAGACATAATATTTTACCCCTAAAAGGTGCCTAAAATAATAAAGATTTAAGACTTGACCTCAAAAGGAAGGTTTCCTGCCTCTGAAGGAGAGAGATTTTTTTGGAATGCATAGGACTGGCACCCTGTGGAGGATACCAAAGCCTCTGCCATCCACCTGTGAGACTGACCCTGCTGGTGTTCTTACAGATGGGCAATAGAATGATAAGAAAAGGAAATCACATCTCTAACTACCTACTCATAAAACATACTGTTTTCTTCCTTAAATTGGCAAGTCCAAAACATTTGACAGGTATTTAATTTAAAAATCACAACCTGCCAGTGTGGAGATGTTTAAATTTATTCACTCAATGAACATCTATGGAACACCTGGTATAAGCAAGGTCTCAAGCATGATAAAAAAGTTAATTAGTTGTTCTCCCTGACCCCAAGAAGCTTCTGATTTAATAGGATGCATGAAATGAACCAAAGTGACTAAAATACAAGGAAGGATGTGGTGAATATTATGTAATATTCTTCTTCCATAATAAAAGGCTGGTATTTTCAATCTAATTTAATCTGAATGAAATCCCTCACTATTTTATTGGGTCAATTTCAAATATATTGATTGATAATACTAGTGTAGGGGCTGATTTGTCAGTTGCTCATCATTTGCTAAAATCTACCATGTTGTTGCTGCAGTAAGGTAGCTTGAAAAATTGAAAATTGAAATTGATTTTGGATGACCTACTTTCATTCCTGGAATTTAATATGTTCTCTAATTATGCTTGTCCCTTTGCACATCAGAAAGCGCTAAATAAGTCCAAAGGTAAACAAGCTTGTTGCCCCATCTCTTGATTGCAAAATAGGGAAGATTTATTATTTTTTTGGAAGAAATGTATATTGAGTGCCCTTGGGGAGAGATTTTTTTTTTTGCTTATGGAAGATGCTAAATAAGAACAAAAAAAGGCATTCTAAGGAAATGCAATTATCTTAATATATGCATAATTGAACTACATACATGTCATGCTGCTTACTCATTTGCATCCTGTTTTTATTTTATTCAGCCATCCACAATTTACTGAGCTCCTACTATGTGCAAAGCACTGCTGTGGTTGTCATTCTTAACGAGCTTCCAGTGTAGTTGGGATGATGGAACATACATAGGTGACAGAAGCTAACAATGTGATGCAGCCTATGGTGAGTGCTCTATGAAAGGAATAGACCACAACCGCAAGAGGCACAGAGTTGAACACTATTGACCATTCTGTCCCTGTGGAATCTTTCCTTCCTGAGTTTGTAACACTGCCCTATCCTCATTCTTATAGCTACTTGCTGGACAGATCATTCTCAGTCTCCTTTCAGGTTAATCATTTATGTTCCAACATCCCTGCGTGATTGTGCTCAAAGAGTCTAAAGAGTCTAGATTGGTCCCTCCTCCTTCTCTGTCTCTGTCTCTCTCCCCCTTCTTATTGTGTGATCCCATTCATGCCCATGGATGCAAGAATCATCCATATAAAGATGATTCAGAAGTCTACAAGTCCAGTTCTCATCTCCTGAGTTCTGATCCCTCACTTTCAGTCTCCTACTTGACATCTAAATTTATCATGCCCCCAAATTCAGTATCTTTCCCCTTAAACAAGGAGTTTTTAAGCTTTGTCACATCATGCAATCTTTTAGCAGTCTGGTGAATTCTATAGGTCCCTTCTCAAAATAATGTTTTCAAAAGTATAAGATAAAATGCATAATATTACAAAGGAAACTAATTATACCGAAATGCAGTTACCATAGAGGGCAACATAATTCTCCCAGTTTTCTGTGCTCTGAACCTAGGAATCATCCTGGAATCCTCACTATCTGTCACCACCCCCACCCCTTCCCCACCCTTGCCCAGACCCAATCTGTTGCCAGGATCTTTCAATTTCACCTTTGCAACATTCCTTGAATAAGCCCCCTTCTCTCCTCTGACACTACCACCATTCTAGTGCATGCACTCATTAAAAAGGGACAATTGTACTAGTCTGCTGGTGGGTCTGCCTGCCTCAAGTCTCTTCCCACTACTCCAATCCATCCTCTATTTAGCCACTAACTTGCTTGTGCTTATCCCCAAAATCATGTCACTTGCCAGTCCTGAGTCAATGAACTCCAGGGACTCCTCATTGCCTCTAGGAGTAAATACAAAACATCCTCTGCTTGGCTTTCAAAGCCCTTCATAGCCCTCCCTTCCTTTCCAGAGTTCTTACACCTTGCTTCCCAATGTGTACCCTTTGATCCAGTGATGCTGGCCTCCTGGTTGTTCCATGAATAAAATATTCCCTCCTTCAGCTCCTTGCATGCTCTCTGCTTGTCCACCATGTCTGGCATGCTCTTCTTCTACTCTGATTACTGGCTTCCTTTAAATCCCAATTAAAATCTCACCTTCTTCAGGAAGTCTTCCTCAACCCCTATTAATTCCAGTGTCTTCCATCTGCCCATTATTTCCTATTTATCCTACATATGACTTGTTTCATTATGTATTTATTTTCATGTTGTCCTCCCCCATTAGATTGTAAGCTCCTAGAGGGCAGAGACTATCTTTTGTCTCTTTTTGTATCCCAAGTACTGAATACAGTATCTGACACATATTAGGCGCTTGATAAGTGTTTGAGTGATTATCAAGGTAAAAACACAATTTCATGGGTCCAAGTTTAAGACCCCCTAAAAATCTAATTTCTCTTCTCTTTCATAGTTTTTTTAAAAAATAAGGACACCACTACCGTTCCATTATCAATTACTTAAGAGTAATTCTCAACTCTACTCTGCCCTTATCCCCATATCCAACCAATTGCTAAATCTTGTCAATTTAATTTCCTCACCATGTCTCATGTCAGTCTCTTTCTTTCTACCTTCACCAGGCTCACTCTTGTTCAAGCCTTCATTGCTTCTTGCCTGGACAACTGTGATAGCCTTCTAACTGAACTCTTTATGGGATGGGGGGGTCTCCCCTTCCCCAATCTATCCTCTGCATAACTGCCACATTGATTGAACAACAAAGCACAAGGTTGATCATGTCATTTTTTTTTTTTGCTGAAGAAGTTTCTGTGGGGAGCTAGGATGGTGGAGAAAAGGTAGGGGCTTGCTTGAGCTCTCCCAAATTCTCCCCTCCAAAACAACTTTAAATAATACCTCAGAATGAATTCTGGAGTAGCAGAATCCACAAAATGACAGAGTGAAGCAATTTTCTAGCCCAAGACAACTTAAGAAGTTGATAGGAAAGTTCTGTCATGCCAGGGTGAGAGTGGAGCACAGTACAGTGCAGGCAATTCCCTAGTAATCCAGCTGGCTGAGTGTCAGCAAGCCCTCAACCCCTGCACAAGGCAGCCAGCTGCAGGCTTTGGGGGCAACCAAATCTGCAAGATGGTAAAGGGGTCAGACAAATGGTCAGAAGGAGATTATGGGATCCCTTTGTTGGCGCTCCTTGCAAGACTGTTGCATTGTCCATATGCAGATTCAGGTTGTGGTCTTGGGTCATAGTCCCAGGGCAAGGAGGAGCACTAATGTACCAGAGTTTATGGCTGCAGGGGAGCAGGGATGCTGGTCACAGTTGTAGTGTAGGAAAGAGTGCTTGCGGGTGTTCATAGACCAGAGCACACACCAGGAGAGCAGTGACCACACCTCTCCTTAGATAATATCACCTTGGAAGAGCTGAAAACTTATAGACCTCCAGAGCTAGATCTGAAAAAAACTGCAGAAAAATCTTGAAGCTCGGAACAGTGCACCCCAGGAGCAGAGCCAAACATTAATGTAAGGTTAAAAATCGAGAAATATGGTGGAAAAAATGAGCAAACAACAAACTTGACCAAAGAAAGTTACTGTGGTGAAAGGGAAGATCAGAACACAAACTCAGAAGAAGACAACAAAAACAAAACTGCTACATCTAAAGCCTAGAAGAAAAATGTTTATTGATGGCAGGCCCAAAAATAATGCCTGGAAGTGTTCAAAAAGGGTTTTTTAACTCAAATAAGAGAGGTAGAGAAAAAATTGGGAAGAGGAGTGATAGTGATGCAAGAAAATCATGAAAAAAAGTCAACAGCTTAGTAAAGGAGACACAAAAAATACTGAAGAAAATAATACTTTAAAAAAAAGAATAAATCAAGTGGTAAAAAGAGACACAAAAATCCACTGAAGAGAAGAATACCTTAAAAAGCAAAATTGGCCAAATGGAAAAAAGATGTACAAAATTCATTGAAGAAAAGAATCCTTTAAAAATGATAATTGGGCAAGTAGAAGGTAATGACCATGACACATTGAAAAAAAAAAAAAAGAACCACAACCTGATAAAACCAAATTGAAAGAATAAAAAGAAGAAAATGTGAAATGTCTCATTGGAGAAACAACTAATTGGGGAAATAGATTAGGAGAGATGATTTCAGAATTATTGGACTACCTGAGAGCAATGATCCAAAAAAGAGCCTAGACATAATTTTCCAAGAAATTATGGAAAACTCCCCTGACATCCTAGATCCAAAGGGTAAAATAGAAATTGGAAGAGTCCACAAAATCTCCTCCTGAAAGAGATCCCAAAATGAGAAGTCTCAGGAATATTAGAGCCAAATTGCAGGTCAAGGAGAAAATATTGTTAAGCCAGAAAGAAACAATTCAAACACCATGGAGCCACAATCAATATAACACAAGATATAGCAGATTCTACATTAAAGTATCAGAAGGCTTGAAATATGATATTCCAGAGATCAAAGAAGCTAGGATTACAGCCAACCCAGCAAAACTCAGTACAATCCCTCAGTGGAAAATGGATATTTAATGAAATAGAGGACTTTCAAACAAGCCTGATGAAAAGACCAGAACTGAATAGAAAAGTTGACTTTCAAATATAAGACTGAAGACATGAAAACATAAAACATAAAAAAGTAAACAGGAAGGTAGGAGTGGATGCGAGAGATATAAATGCATGAAAAAAAAAAAGCACTGACTTAGCAATGACTATGTGCCAAGCACCATATCTCCTTAACTTTTACCAGATATATGTTTTTGCTTTTTGCTATATCTTTATGCGTAACTTCCTCTATGTTAGGATGCCCTCATCTTACTTCACTTACAAGTTAATACCAAGTTCCCACTCTTCATTCTCCATGACACCATTTCCAATATTGTATGAAATGGACAGGAGTTGAGGAGTGACTGGAAATAGGAAGGAAGGAGGGAGCTGAGGATAGCAATGGCATTCAGAATAACATTGGGATTAGAGTCAGAGAATCTGTGTTCAAATCCTGCCCCTGATCTTTATCAGTGTAACTTGACAAACCACTTAATGTCTCCTGGCATTTATTTCATCATCTGGGGTGGTTGGACAAGATGATCGCTTATGTTACTTCTTCCTTTTAATCCTGGGATCCAATACCTGAGGTTTCGAGTTCATGTGACTAGGTTGGAATAAATCACTTTGAAGGGTCCTTCTGACTCTGAATCAATGAAGGTGATCCCATTCTTTGATATGTTTATGAGTGAAAGACAGACAAAAACTGAGAGAGTGAGCAAGACGGGACTGACAGACTGAGGTGCAATACCTAAAGTACTTAATGCCTTGGAGCTGGGTAACATTACTGATGATGAAACTGAAAAGAGAGGGAGAACAGAGAATGGAAAATGGGAACTGGTATAGAACAATGGGAAGGGGGAAGGAAGAAGAGATAGAAGGAGAAAGGAGCAGGGGAAGCAGATGTCCAAGAGGACTCCCTGAAAGAGATGCAAATTCTTTTCAACTTCATTTCTTCTTTACTCAGTATTCAAATATGCCTCAAAATCCTTGGATCAGTATTGTAATGAGCAAGAAGGAGCAAGGTTGCCAAATGAAAGCTTATGAGTTTTATCCATAAGCTTGGAAAAATAATAACCCCTCACATTTGTGTATTCCTTTAGACTTCTCAGTATCCTCCTCTCTATATTATCTCTTTTAATTCTCATAGCAACTCTATGAAGTAGGTAGAGAATACTTTCTCTTTCTTCTTTTCTTTTTTCTTTCCTTTCTTTTTCTTTTTTCTTTCTCTCCTTCCTTCATTTCTTCCTCCCTTCTTCACTCTTTCCCTTCCCTTTTCCCACCTTTTTTTCCTTTTTCCCCTCCCTTCTTTCCTTCCTTTCTCCCTTCCTTCCTCCCCTTTGATTTTCATAGCAACCCCTGTGAAGTTTATATCTTCTTTCTTTCTTTCTTTCCTTCTTTCCTTCCTTCCACCCACAATAAAAGGAGTCTCCCAAAGCCATAGAACTTCTTAGCCCAGACCTATCTTCATCCAAGTTTCCTGAATCCCCATCCTGAACAGCTGTGGTCCAGGATGCCAATAGAATTTGAGTTACCTTCCCACGCTCCCACTCCCATAATACTAACTGCAACATTCAAACACCTGGGGCACTCTGAGTTAACATTACTCCCAGGTAAACTGTCATGGAATGTAACTGTGTGTTCTTTGGACAATGGGTATATAAAGATAGCACTAGACTCTGGTGGAGATCTCCTGAGACCCCAGGGAATTTCCGTATGGAATTACTTTTATCTCCTTGTTGGCTGCTTATCTGCTTTCATAATTTTGTGAACTGCTTTATACCACCTGGTGGGACACTTATACTGAGAATTACTGGATATGTTTTGATTAAAGAAATTGCATAGTTTAATTACCAGGCTCTGAGAAGTTCATTGCCTCAAAAGTAGGACTTTGACTAGAACAACTATGTATTTAAAAGAGGCTGATTGTTTAAGTTTTCTCTTTCTCTTCAGTCATCATTGGTTTTGACTTTATTTCTGTTGGGTATCTAGAATGAAGAGTTAGTGCTAAAGAGACTTTCAAGGTCATATACTGCAACCCTCCATTTACCCACAAGGAAACAGGCTGAGAATGGTTAAATAAATTTCCTAATAGTCTACAGGCATAAATAGCAAATACAGAATTTGAACTCGGGTCCTCAGATTCCAAATTCAACACTCATTCCATTATACCGTGCTGCTTCTCATTGTGCCATGGGAAAAAAGAAAGAAGATTTCTATGAATGATGAGAAGGGACTGTATAAAAGAAGGGAAGAGAAGGGAAGAGCAGAGCCAGAAGACTTGGCTCTGAATTCTAGCTCTGCTACCTGCTGTATGATCTTAGATAAGTTATTTAAAGTCTCCACTGCTCAGCTCCCTCATCAGGAAAATGAAGGGATAGAGTGGACTAGATTATTTCTGAGGTCACTTCTAGGTTCCAGCATCTATTTACCCTCTGATGAATGGACTAAGGCCTCCCATCACAAATGCTCACAACAAAGCTTTAAATGGATAGAGAAAGAACAATGGGAAGTAGATTTCTATCACATCAGCCCAGGAGGTGCTTCCTCACTTACCCATGCAAAATTGAGCCAGGTAGACAGTCACATTTACAATGAATTTTGCATAAATGACCCTTGAGATCATGCAGTCCTCCCAGCAGCTGCCAAGCCACTTATCTACCAGATTACTCTTGGCATCAAATAGATTGTGAATTAACTGAAGGGTGACCTATGATGAGGGAGGTCTTGGTGTTCACCACATATAAGGACTCAGTAGAGCAGATCACGTAGAAAGCTGTCGATATTAACCCAGTCTATTTAAGAGAAACTGATGAAGCTGGAAATGATATACATTAATGATGCATCCAGAATCAACCCTTCCTACAGCTTAATAATTCTATAAAAACAGATACATTTCTGTAGTTATGAAAGCTGGCTAATAGTCTGGTTGGTGAAGGGAGGATACATAATACTTTTTTTTTTCCCTTTAGGAGGAGGAGATTGGAGGAGTTATACATATTCATCATAGGATGAATAATAATCAGGGATGGTTTCTCATCCTGGACAGAAATTTGCATGAGCCTTGGGCACTGGTGATTGAATGCTGCCTCTGGCTTTACCCTGGAGCACACCCAAGGAAGTGATGGCACTTTACTAGTATTATAATCCCCTGATACCAGGGCTGCATATGAAATTATATAGCAGGGGGTGCATGCTTTTTAGTCATTCCCCAAAGCCTTCTCCCCTGGACTCTTTGCTCTGTTGTCCCCATTTGTAGCAGATATCTAGGATGGTTGTTCCATTATTAGAGCAATGGGCTTCAGATTCAGACGCTGAGAATTCTTTTGTCCCAACAACATGAAAGATTTTTGTTTTTCTGTTTAAAATGTTTTTCTGGGCATCACAGAGTGCTGTACACATAGTTAGTGAACCCCTAAAGAGGCAGGGTTGTATATTGTAGAAAGAACAAAAAACTGTGTCCAAAATCAGCTCTACTACCAATTAAATTCATCCATAAAATAGGGTTAATGACATTTGTCCTAGATGCATTGAATTGCTTTGATGACCAGATGGGATGATGTATACAAAGTGCCTTGTGGCCATATAGTGCAGGTATAGAGTCAGCACAATACTGGGGCTAGAGAACCAAGTTTAGAGTCAGAAAGATTGGGCTTCAATCTGTGTCTCTGATATACTGGTCGTTCAGTACCTGGACAAACCACTTCTGTGTCACAGAGTTGGACATGTCTGAATGACTGAACAACAACGTATCAGGTGTAAAGTAGTATGATCACAAGCCTATTGCAAAAGAAGGCAAAGTGAAAAGATGGCTTACTAAAGTGGATTTCCTCAATAAAACAGACAAATGCATTTGTCAATTGCTAATTATGCAGACAGGTTATTTAATGGAAGAAAAACTGATAATAGATAGAAGGGAAGGGAGGAAGTGGCACCTTTATGTGTTTATGAGTACTGCCTAATAGGTTGTTTACTGTCTCTTGCTGGGATTGACAAAAGTGACTTAGGTTCAGGGGATTCCATAACCACTGAGAAATAATGCAGAGGGCAACTAACCTTTCATTCACCTTGATTTATCCACTCAGAGTTATCCTCAGCTCTTTACTCTTATTCATCTCCCTTATCTCATACTTAATCATTTGCCAAGTTTTGTCAACTCATCCTCCATATTTGTCCCTTTATTCCCACTCACATGGCCATCAATCTACTTTATGTCATTATCATCCCTCTTATGGACTACTGCAGCAGTCTTTTAATAAGTCTTCTTGTAGCCAGTCTCTCCCCCATCTAATTCATCTTCCAAGCAGTTGGATGTACTGTGCTGTGAGTTAGTACACCAAAATCTTGGCCAAGGATTGCAGATGACTGAGACTCAAAATCAGAGGATATTAAACAATAGTTTAATTATCGCAAGTTGGTCCCCAATAAGAACCCATATTTTCACATGAATATTTCTTCAATAATGCTACCCAACCAGAAGACATAGAAAGGTGCCATCTTTGAAGACTCAAAACAATTGGTGACATATGAAAAGTAATAGAGAGATATTTGGCAAATGTATGTAAATGACACAGCACATTACAATGATGAATTGTACAAGAAGTAACATAAGATACCACTTAGAAAAATGTATGCTCAGAAAAGGAGGTTAGTTCACATTCAATCAATAAGCATTTATTAAGTACCTACTACATATGAGGCAATATGCTATGGAGAGTAATAAGAATAGCAAGAATGATCAATGAGAACAAATAAATAGCTCAAATGTTGAAGTGGTATGCCTAAGATGTTAAAACATCTAGGAAGGCTTTTCAGTGCATTGGATAGATCCATTCTAGAACATAGAAGAATCATGGGATAGCACAGACAAGGATCTTAGGAGAAGAGGACTTAACATACCAGCGGAGAAAATATACAACTTGGTGTATACTCATGGGATCTATGATCTGTCATTCACGAGAACAAACTCTAAAATTTGAAATAGTTTTAGAAGGAAATGTGTAATGTCATTCAGTAGAGAAGAAAGAATATGGGACTTCCTCTTTTCCAGGATCTAGAAGGTTTAAATTATATAGGATTTAGACAAGGGTGCCTACACACAAACTATACATATACAATTAAGCAATTTTGCTGAGAAGGTGACTCTAAAGCAAGGTAAATTGAGATGGATATCAGTAAATATAAACATTTGATAAAATTTGGGTGGAGTCAAAACACAAACAAAATCCAAAATTGGGTAAACCCAGAACAAGACCTGGGTGAGTAGATTCAAAATATAAATGTTTTGAGTGGATCCAGGACCTGTGGGAACTCAAAATTCCTTGTAGCCATCTCTGGCATTCCTGGAAAGTTACTGAGGTCAGGGTAACATTTCTGGGTTCAAAAAATCTCTAGTCAAATAAAGTTAGACTTAAAGGATGTAATTTTACAAACAATATAATAAAACATCTTTCACAGATCTTATTGAAGTCTATACCTCAATACCAGTCAAATACTGAAATAAGTAAACTAGATGAAACTTCCCTTTTGAACTTTATTCACAGGAGAATAATGTAACAACTTCCTTAACACTGCCCTCTGCTCTATTTAGACTTCTCTCAATTACCTGATTTGCAAAATTGAGGAAACTCTCTTCTGGACATGCTTGTAGAGAGCAATTGTGCAAACCTACAGACCAGTGTCATGCTCTTGAGATGAAAATGAATATCAACACATCCTTAGAAAATAAAGAGAAATTTTATAAATAATGAATTGCAGAAATGGATATTACAAAGATGTTCTTTGTGTCTTTTCTGGTGAAAATCTCAGGCTGCTAGAACAAAGTATCTCTGTGGTTGCATCTACCAAGAAATCTTTTATGATCTGAACTTCTTTTTTCTATCCAAAAGCTCACTTCACTGCCTTTCCCAGGCAACCAAAATTCTAGTGCCTTCCCTCTAAGATTATCTGCAATTTTACCTGTGGGTGTCTGTTCATAAATAATTGTTTCTATATTATCTCCTCTATTAGACTGTGAAGTCCTATGAGGGTAGGGACTGTTGTTTTTTTTTTTTTTTTGTCTTTTCTTTGTATCCCTAGCATTTAACATGTGGCTGGCACATAATAAGTACTTAATAAATGTTTGCTGACTGACATTTATTTTAAAGGATGGTTCTTAATGCAACATTTTGTCCTACCAAGTAAAATACTTTGTCATAAACAAAGCACCATCAACAGGACAGGATCTTACATTCTGTATACTTCTTAGCTAATTCTGCCTTCATAAAGATTTAGTCTGACACAAAAACCTCATGAATCTCTGTCTGTTCTCTTCTCATATTTTCATCAAGAATATCCTTGATATATTCATAGGCCCTTCTCATAAAAAATTCATATCTATGAGAAAGTAAATATCTATTGGTAGATGCTGATGTATTTTCAATCACCTCTTTAGACTATAATATAGTCAGGGATAGTTTCTATTCTTTTGGCATCTTCCTCTCCATGATATATCTTGAAAACTGATTCTCTTAGTGAATTCAAAATCATGTTACCACCAGCATGAATTTCTTTTATGTGTCCAGTTTCAATTGATATTTCTGACTTCAAGTTGTGGAATTTCCACATTCTTATATGCCACATGAGGTACTGAGTGATTAGAGTGCAGGTGGTAGGTTTATCAGAGCTACCAAAACAAATATATCACCACAGATATACTGGTAAATCTGCTTCACTTCTTATCTAGTCATTAGACTCCTAATTATATCTATAAATGCTCCTAAGATGATCTGAATTAACCAGTTTCCATGTCAGACTTTTTTCAGACAAGCCATGCATTAAACAAATGCATGTTCTTCAATTTGGTTTAATAAGCATTTAATTAATGCTTATTGTATGCAAGTCCCTGTGCTGTAGGCACAGGGCATATAATGATGAAATATGACATAGATTCTGACCTCAAAGATTTTACAATCTAATAATGGGGGTAAGACATCTAAAGAATCACAATGGTACAAGTAAGAATGAGATAAATTAAAAGGAACAGTAAGCATGCATGTGATTATTTTTCTAGAATAACAGTATAGGATAAAGATTATTTCAACTCCTACTTCCTAAAAACTATAACAGTTGTAATTTCTGATATTGATCACCCATTAAAATAATGCTCTTATGTGTTTTTAAAAACATTTAGCAATAAAATTGTTTCTTAAGGTGTTAAAGTACAATGTTTACTAATTGTTAGAATCTTCCTATTTTCTTACTCAATCATATTTAATATTTAATGTAGAACAGGTAGATTGATTTGAGCAAGATTCCCATCAAGGGAGGGACAATCACACACTGTCATAAGTGTAAGACACCAGGGACTATCTTATATAATCCACACTCAAAAAAGAACATACAACTTGCTCTCAAGTCTTTGCATCAAGTCTTTGCTTGGAGGCCACCTATGAAAGGAAAATCATTTTCTCTTGAGGAAGTCTATTTCATTTTTGGAAAATTTTCATTGCTGGGAAGTTTTTTGTTGTTGTTGTTTATTTTTATATTAAGCATAAAATGACCATCTTGCGACTTTCTGTCATTACATCTACTTCTATATTTTTGGGCCAAGCAGAAGACAAATTCTTCTACACAAAGAGCTGGATATTTAGAGAGCTATTATGTTCCCTCTAAGTCTTCTATTCTCCAATTCCTATAATCAGTTATCAAATGACATGGTCTTGAAGCTCTTTGCCATGCTGGTTGCCTACTATTGGATGTTCTCTGACTTATCAATATCCTTCCTAAAATGTGGAACCCAGAAAGATCATTATTTTCTAGATGCGGACTGACCAGGGCAGGGTACAATGGGACTATCACCACTCTATTCTGGTCCATTATATATCTCAGTGTAGCCAAAGATTGTGGGAGCTTTCTTGGCTCCCCTATCACTATTGATTTGTATTGACCTCAAAAACCACTCAAATTTCCTTATCTTTTTAACTGAACTACACTTTGGTGATGCCTCCCCCATCTTGTAGTTGTGAAACAAGGTGTTTTTTTTTTAAATCAAAGTCTAAAGCTTTGCATTTATTCCAATTAAATTCCATTTTACTAGACTGAATCTCATGTTCTAGACTAGCTGCAAGTGGGCAATTCTCTTAAACCTACTAATATACCTTAGATTGGGTATTATTGCTGGGAGCACCCACTCCCAGTGGCTAGAAATAGTTAGGAGCAGGGAATAGTGGATAGATTGTTATATTTGGAGTCAAGATCTGAGGCAGAATCCTACTTCAGGTATCTACTAGCTGTGGGACCCTGAGAAGGTCACTAAAGCCTCAATTTTCTCATCTATAAAATGAGAATAATTATAGTACCTAGATCACAGAGTTCTTATGAGGATCAAGTGAGACTACAAATGTGAAGATTTTAGTAAATCTTTAAATGCTTTAAAATGTTTGCTATTATAATGAAGCCTTACTATGTGCTAGGATGATACTATGTAGGAGACACTTAGGAAATACTTGATTGGTTACTCCAAGCAACCCCCTTTAATGGCTTTATTACAAGAAGCTGCGTATATTTCCTTTGTTTGTAGACATTCCATGGGATAATTGTATCCTATCCCCAGATGTTCATGCTCAAAGTCATTCAAGATCTGAATGGGAGGCAGATCCTTACACAGCCCTGCCATAGCACATGGACCTGTCCGGATCAGCATGATTCTTTGCACCAAACAGGAATGATAAGGCATCCATCCACTTCTTACTTACAGTGAAATACTCTTTTCTTTGTAGCATTACACACAGTAGCTTTTCAGAATGACTGATAATACCTTACAAATAATTCTCCTCCCCAGGCAATTGAATTCTCTATTTCCTAAGCATGTGGAGTCCCTGTGATGAAAGAAAAGGCTTTTGGGGGGCTGTGTGAGTTACCAGACCTCTGTGTCTGAAGTTGTTTTATAATTTGGATGCTCATCAAACAGGTGAAAGGATAATGGTCCTCTGGGTAGAGTCAGGAGGTACTTGATCTCTCTAAAGTCAAAGAGTTTGCACTTGGAGATCAATAACTTATTCCCCTATAGAGCCCTCTTAGCTCCTAAAGGAGGTCCACGCCCTTTTACTTCCTAGGAAGTACTAAGGCAATGTCCTCCTGATCCAGCTTTCTCTGGACTTTTAGGATTTATTAATGTCCCCTTGAAACAGGGGATAAGAATTTGTGGACACTTATTCACATAGCCATCAGAGAGCCTTCAGTTTCATAAAGGAAAGAAGAGGTTCCAATTGTGTATGTGACAGCTTTTAAAACTGTCAAAAAAAACCCCTATTTATTTGGCCACCATTTGTCCAAAAATACACTGCAGGTGGCCATGGATAAAGGAAGTCTCAGGCTAAAATCTTGCATTGTTGTAACTAAAGTGATACAGTATGATTTAAGTGTACAAAAGTACAATGTACTATATAGGTATAAATAAATATGATGTGTTATATAAGTGTACATATATGTATATATATATGTATATGTGTGTGTGTGTGTGTGTTATCTCTCTCTCTCTCTCTCTCTCTCTCTCTCTCTCTCTCTCTCTCTCACACACACACACACACACACACACACACACACACACACACACACACACACACAGGAACTGAGATTTAATTCAAGGGATCTCCAAATCTATGGGTCAATGAAATGTGCATGTGAGAGTGTTACTGTATCCACAGGAGAATGCCACTATATTGGTACTTCTGAACATTGGTAAAGAAGAGATATTTTGACATTTTGAAAGATTCCATTATATGGATCCCTTCGACTCTCCACAATTATTTTTAAGTATTGCTAAAGTCCCTCCATAGTATAGGAAAAGAGAATTGGCTTTGAAATCCAAGGACTAAAGTTTAAATCCTGCCTCTGACACTAGGCAGTCAGTCAGTGAGCATTTATTATTATATTTTTCATTTTTATTTATTTATATTTATTATTATTATTATTATTATTATTACTCTGTGTTCTAGGCACACTCCCTGTGTGAGTCTGGACAAGTCGTTTTAGCTATACCTCAGTTTCTCCATCTACTAAATGACAGAGTTGGAGTAGATGGCCTCTGAAATCTCATCTGGTTCTAGATCTGTGCCCACTATGTTCCCATTCATAGTTATCTGTGCAAGTGAGATAATATAATGGAGCACTGGCCTTAGAATCAGGAAGAACTGAATTCAAATCCTGACTCGGTCAGTTGATAGCTATGTGACCTTGTGCTAGTAATCTAGTCTCTCTGAGTCCGTTTCCTCCTCAGTAAAATTATGGGTTTGGATTTAATGACCTCTGGAGTACCTTCTAGCCTTAATACTATGCTCCTCTGAGGGATTTGTTCCTGACAGATGGGCTCTGTCCAAGTTTGGAAGATCATTCAGGGTCCTTCCAACTGGAGAGACATTAGCAAAAGATGTAAAAAGATTAGGGAATCCTTGCCAAGCAGGAATCAATCCAGTTGCTTTACTTTACCTCTCAAAGTCACTAAACTTTTTAATTTTTAAAGAATCATAGAGGTGGCTTCTAATGGATTGGGTCTTTTGTTTGATCTTTTAGCTTCAGGCAGAGTCAAGTGCCTTCAAAGTCTACTACTTGCTTCATTTGGCTTTTAATGGTCCCAAAGAAGTAACTTACATTTGGGTAAGTTACACCTGTCCATTTGGAAAATTTGGGTTTGAATATCAAGTCACAGAATAGCCTAGCTTTAAGTGTGTCTAGTACTTGACTCAGAAGGACCCCAAGGAATATACTTTACTGACAGGTGGGGTCTTCAGTCTCTTTGCTCTCACATGACCAAAAGCTGTGAGCCTTGTCACGATAGCTTCATAACGCTGAGAGCTACAGACCCAGAGAGACACTTAAAGCTAAGTAAGGAACAAAAATTTGACTCACAAAGCAGGGGAACCAAATGCAGCAAGAAGAATGGATATAAAGTTGTCATGTCTTGTCAAGAGTTTAAATCTAGGCTGCCACACTGAGAAGCAGCCAAACCATCCTCCAACTATTAGGTGCTTGACTACCTATAAAGGGACTTACAAAAGCTTTTTTTTCTTGACAGGAAGCGATGAAGTGGTTCAGTGGGACTGTGAGAACATGGCACTGCTTAGCATCTAGCTCTCATTCTCACTGCTGACATCAATTTCCTGTGGCTCATCAAAAGAAAAAGAAAGCATAAAAGAAAAAAATCTGACTACAGCAGGAAGGAGGCTGACCCTTTATAGGATTTTATAGTTTATATTTAATGGGGGCTGTTGGCCATTTCACTGTCTCAGCCAGAATCCCCATAGTCGTTTTATCAATATTCAAAATAGGATTTCCTTACCAGTGGCCACCTGTACTTGGGAGAGAAGGCCAAAAGTAAATGTGTGACTCTTGGAAATGTTTGCCTGCACAAATAAAAGGAAAGTGCTTGAAAAGTTATTCAGAGTGGGAAGGATTAGCCATGGAGTTAGAAGAACTTGAGTTTGAGCTCTGCCTCCAACGTTACCTAGTGGGCTGACTTTGGGCGATTGTTTACAAGGCTCTAGCTACTGCAGGGCTTTTGTCAGATTCCATCTGTCAAAAGGGGATTATAACAGCAATAGGGATATAAGGGCTTCTCAAGAAGGACCAGCAGCTCTGGTGTAAGGGCTTGCTTATCCCTTTTCAGGGTTACTCATCCACCTTTGGTGTCTACCTGTCACTCAACTCTCATCCATGGCTCTAAAAAACTGTAGCATGTACAGTGAATATACTCTGGTAAACCACCTTTTTAGATGGGCTAAATTAGGCTGAAGGTAACTGACAGGCTTCAAACCTCTTAGTGAATTAGTGTGATGTCTACTCCAAGCATGTGAAGATTTCTCATGGCAGAATGGGAATATGAGAACAATTTGTTTCAATAGCCAAGAAGGTGTTTGAAGCAGGTTATGTGCAGTGCTTAGAGCTTGGTCAGACATCAAAGAACCAAGATCATCTGTTGCATCCTGGGCCATGGTCAGATGTCTTGTCTTTTATCTTGCCACTGGACTTTGATAACTCCAGAAGAGAGAGTGAGGCTATGTGCAACTCTGCCTCACTTAAAACCAATTCACTTGAAAGTCAAGACATCACCCTATGATGTCATTGGTCCTCTTTGAGACTGAAGGATGAACTACAGAGGCACCTACTTCACAAGGTTGTTGTGAGAATTAGATAATATAATATATGTATGATTGTAATGCCAAGCAAAGGCAACTTCCAAGGTTCGGATTACCTGCATAGTAAACCTCATTTATTCAGCAAACATTCACAGAACAGAGAAAGTCAAAATACAGTGTGACTTGTCCCCTTAGCAAGTAAATTCTCAATTCAATCCAGTAACTACTCCACCCCTAGACAAGACATTCATTTAGTCAGTCAAAATTCTCTTCTCAAATGGAGATTAGTCTCCAACCATAAACAGAGTACATTCATTTGGTTAGTCACAGAGCACAAAAAAGTCAAAGGCTTCCCACCCCCGAATCTCAAAAGGAGCAGGAGAACACAAAAGACCATCCACCCTTAAGTTACAAGGTTAAGCTCAGCATTGAATACCCAAGGAAAGGTCCTCCTTTCATCTTCACTCAAGGCAAGCCCTCAGCAATCTCAGTTTCTGGGGAGACAAGGCTCAACAAAGCCATAGCCAGTGTCCTCATCAAGTCACTCTCTGCCTGTAGAACAGTCCCAGAACCCCTAAAAACATCAGCAAGGCCCTCTTCCAGGATTTCTGTGCAGGTACCACAAGAAAATCCTCCTTCAGGGCTTCTGAACCAACAGCCGGGTTCCAGGACCTCTACAACAGCAGCACTGTCCTTCACCATCAGGTGAATCTGGCAAAACAACATCAAAACAGACAGACAAAATACCGGCATCACAGCCATGCCTCCTCAGTTCTTGGCAGTTCCAGGTGGCAGTTGCAGGTAGCAGTTCCAACGGGCTCTTAGCAGTCTTTCTCTCAGCAACTCAGGCTCTACAATCCTGGATACTGCTCTCCCAAAGTCCTTCTGGCTTCCTCTCAGCTTGGGCCTCTCTCTCAATTCATGTCTCCTCCCAGTTCAGCCCCCTCTCTTCATGTCAACAAGTCCATCCCACAAGTGGGATTCACAAGCTCTGGGTTTTAACACTCAACCCCAAAACCAAGCCAATACAAGGGCATCTCCAAATTCCATTACCAGTACAATGATGCTTTAAAAACCTTAAATTTCCATATAACTGTTCACTGTTGCTAATATTATTGTAAACCTCAAATGCTATAATGATTCCAAGGGGCTTCACAAACCTTATAATACCATAGAAATGGGTCATTATTATATGTCCCAAGAATCATGCCTAACTACAGTGTACCTGATAAAGGGGGCCCTGAGCTACAGAGAAGTAAACCAAAATTCTTCACTAATGGATTAATTCTTAAGTCAACACATTGCAGAGAAATGAACCCAAGTATGGGTATTAAGACACCTGGGTTCTATTCCTAGATCTATTACCAGCCTTTTTACCTCTTTAACCCTCAATTTCCTCCACTACAAAAAGGAGATGTTAATCTTTATACTAGGTGGCTCACGGATAGAACACTGGGTAGGAAGACATCCTCCTCAGTTAGAATCCAGTCTCAGATACTTCCCAGGTATATGACTCTGGGCAGGTCATTTAACTTTTGTCTGTCCCAGTTTCTTCATCCAAAAATGGGGCTAATAATAGCACCTACCTAGCAAGGTTGTCATGAAGCTCCAATGAGATAAAATAAAGTTCTTAGCATGGTGCCTGACATGCAGTGAGTGCTACATAAATGTTAGTTATGGCTATTATTGGAACAGCTAGATAGTGCAATGGATAGAGCCCAGAGTCTATAGTTAAGAAGACTCATTTTTCTAAGTTCAAATCCAGCCTCAGACACTTAGTCTGTGTAACCTTGAGCAAGTCACTTAACCTTGTTTGCCTCAGTTTCCTCATCTGTAAAATGAGCTGGAGAAGGAAATGGCAAACCACTCCAGTATCTTTGCCAAGAAAACCCCAAATGAGGTTACAAAGAGTAGGACATGACTGAACAACAAAATTTATTGTTGTTGTTGTTACTGTGAGTAGTAGTAGTAGTAGTAGCAGCAGTAGTAGTAGCAGTAGCAGTAGCAGTAGCAATAGCAGTAGTAGTAGTAGTAGTAGTAGTAGTAGTAGTAGTAGTAGTAGTAGTAGCAGTAGTAGTAGTAGTAGCAGTAGCAGTGTTATACTAATGCCCTCCCAAAATTGTTGTGGGGAAAGTTGTATGAAAACTGTAGAACAGTACCTAATATGAGCTATGATCAAAATTCCTCTCTCTCGCCCTGGATAAGCCACTCAATCTTTTAGTGCTATAGGCAGCTTTTTCATTTGCAGAGAAGGGGCCAACCCTCATGGGTAGCTGGGAGTTCTGCAGACTAATAAAAGCACAAGACCAGTTCCTGTTTCCAGTCTCTATCCTATGATTAATTCCTATAGCTCTTACTTTGAAAAAAAGGACCATTTACCACTAGACTGTATGTACTTTATAGTCTTCTGAGTTCTTCGGTTTTCCTGAATCTTCACTTCCCAACAATATTGTAAGTTCTTTGGGGACTTACCTCCCAAATCTCACAAAAGTGGTCTGGGCTGTCTTAATAGAAGCTTCAAGAAGAGATTGAAGGAATAATTGTGTGTCATATATAGAATTCTTACAAATTATAAATTCTTATAAACGTGTGAATTGAAATTGGACTGAAGAGATGTCACCTAACTCCGAGATTCTAAAATTCTCTAATTCTTATTATGTTGTGTACGTTGGTAGGTACACAGCAGACAACTCGGTGACTTTGGGGCATTTTTGTTTCGTTTTTACGATGTATCTCTCTACCTTAAAAGTGCAGATAAGAAAATAGTTTTTAAAAATTAAAATGGGTTGAGTTGATTTTGTTTAGAGAGTTATTCATAAATTTGGCGACATCTTTTGAAATAACTGGATGCATACGGTAATGTTTCTAAATGAAGGTTGGAAATTGTATTGAGAGCTGGGGGACTTTGTGCCCTAAGTAAAGGGCATCCTCAGAAGTCAGAGACATCAGAACATGTTGCCCTATAAATTAGGAGTTAACAAGAGTAAGCATAGCAGGAGTGAGGCTAGTCTGCCAAAAGAGATGACTGGTCAAATATGTTGCTGACATGGTTACAATTCCATCAAATGTCATCAAAGAGTCATTTGGCTATGTGAATCATATATATCCCAGCCTCAGAACCACACATGTACATGCCAGTCATCTTTCATCTAACATATTCCTATGCTTTAGATTCAGGCCTCAAGCTCCAACCCCGAGCTTATGATTGGTGAGCATTCATTAGATCTTGCTAAAACCCAAACCAATGTACTACTCCCCAACCATCTTCATGCTATGCCAATCCATGCATTCCCTTCTCTTTCTTTTCCTTTCCTACCATTTTTGAATTCTAACAGTGAGCACAGTATTCAGATCAATGCTACCATTCCTGCAAAAGATTTCTTAGGCAATTTCTCTATCGCCCAAATCACCATTGCTGTTACTTTCCGGTCCAAAATGCTCCTCAACGGCCACCATTTTTCTAAATTTGTTGTCTTTCTCTATTAGAATGTAAGCTCCTTGAGGACAGAGTTGAGTCAAAAGAGCTTATGTATGTGAAAATATGTTGTAATAATAAAGCTCAAATATTGACATGAAAAAAAATCTATGTATATGTATGCATATATGTATACATCATTGTGTGCACACATACAATATGCATATACATGTGTGTATAAATACACACATGTGCATATATGTGTGCACATGCACATGCACATACATATACATAAAATCTTCCTTTCTTTATTTGCATTTATATCCACAGTGTTTACTATAGTGCCTGGCACACAACAAGATTTAACAATTAAAAAATATTTATCCATGTAGAGAAATGTAACAAGATGAATGGTAAAGGTTGTCCTTCCAAGGGTAGGAAATTATGGTTTCCCCTAAAAGGAAACTATGATTTCTCCTCTTCGTTCTCTCCTCCCACAGTTTCCACAAGGGAACAAATTGGGTTTGCATTGAGCATCGGTCATAATACTAGAATGGTAAGATGTCCAAGGTCCCAAGAATGCCAATCATGGTATCTCTTTTCCTATATTCTGAAACTCCATATAGTTTTAGAGAGGATGATTAACTCAACAGGTATTAGAAAGAATCCAATGTGATAGAAAGAAAAAGAAATTATTATTAGACTACTATATTGGTAACCAATTATTAAATTGAGATCCAGGCTTTTCTCTATTTCCTCATTAATCCCCAGTTCTTGTTAAAGTCACTCTCTGAAGGACAGGACTAATTGATGAGATTACTCCTAGAGCTCTAGGAACTCTTCTATTTTGGCTGGGACCCCACCCAACTAGGAGAGCCAACTTCTGTTTAGTATATAAATAGAATCCAGTCTGGGAAAGTCTTTATTCTGCCCTTATACCCCTCCAATAGAGTTTAGGTGATCCAGCTCATGAAGGAGAAAACCATCCAGAAAGGTCTGGGTAGAGACAGATTGCCCTGTCCAGACTGCTGGAGGTTGCTCAGTCCCATGATCATGCCTCAGCAGGAGAAGCTTGAAAACTTGTAGCCCATGTCCTTATTAAATTTCCGACAAACAGGGTTGATTTTGACTTGTTAGGGGCATTCCCTTTTAGAGAGGTATTTAAAGCTCTAAGGGGCTCTCCTAGGGGTCTTTGGTTCCAAAGAAACCAATGACTATCAATTTATTGATTGCTGATTAGCCAAATTAGCAAATTGATTATTAATTCTCAGAAACTCTGTTTCTCATGGTTTGTCCTTTATCACAAAAGATCACTGGATTGGCTGTCAGAGAACCTGAGTTCAAATCTTAACTTTTCTCTTTACTCCCTGTGTGACTTTAGGTAAGTCATTTGACCCCTTAAGCCATCAGTTTATTCATCCTTAAAATGATTAGGTTAAATTAGATTTCTTTTGGTTCTTTCTATCTCTGAATCTATGATCCCATGAGTCTACAACATAAGAGGAGAATTTGACATTGTTTTCTCTTTCTTGGCTACTTATATCTGGGGGACATGCCTTCTGATTAATAGACTTATTTTATAATTAAACAGGGATAATTCTATGGGATCTAGGAAAACCAAAAGAAATATACCACAACACTATAAAATGAGCATTATTTAAGGTATTAACTTGGTTTCCCAGGTACCTTTATATAGGGAGGGAGTACCCTAGATAGAAGGCATGAATATTCTAATTTTTGAAATGGTGAAGTATTTAGTAAAGCAGTAAACTGGAGTATGGTCTATTAATTAACAATTCAGCATTTATTAAACATCTGGTCTTTGCCCAATGTCCATAGGCAAAGTGGTATATTAGCCAGAATTCTGAGCTTAGAATCATAAAAACTTGAGTTCAGATCTGATCTTGAGATTTAAAAGCTATCTGACCCTGGGCAAGTCATTTAACCTCTATAATGTCTCAAGTAACTTCCTGAAATATCTCTATTAAAGTCATTTGCAGCTGTTCAGTTATTCAGTCATATCTGACTGTTTGTGACCCCATGGACCATACTGTCCAAAGATACTGGAGCGATTTGCCATCTCTTTCTCCAGTTAATTAAGACAAACAGAGGCTGACTTGCCCAGAGCCACACTGCTAATATCTGAGTCCTGATTTGAATTCAGTTCTCCCTGCTTCCACGACCAGTAGGTGGCACAGTGGGTAGAATACTGGACCTGGACTCATCTTCCGGAGTTCAAGTCTGTAACTAGTAAATTACTAGTAAGAACTAGTAAGTATTTGAGTCAGGATTTAAACTCAGGTTTTCTTGACTCTAGGCTCAGGGCTCTATCCCCAGAGCCATATAACTGCCTCATTAAAATCATAGCTGAACTATTTAGATTTGCAATAGGAAGAGTTAGTTTCCACCAGAGGAGTTGCCCACGGTGACCCAAACATTGGCAAAAATCACAGACCTTTTTCATAAGCTGGGCACCATGTTAGACATTGAGGACAAGGACACAGACACAGAGACAGACAGACACACACACACATACAAACACACACACACACACACACACACACACAATCAGTTAAGAGTTTGAGTTTAGTTAGTATAAACCAGTTTTATAAAACTTAATCTTCAGGAAGGAAGGGTAAAACCAAATTCTTAAAACTTTAATAGGAGCAGCAACTAGATTGGGATGACCCCACCCAGATGCAGAAACTATGTGCTTGTCTTCCAGAAGCAGGCTGCCCATCTCTCTGATGTTTGATGTTGAGAATCACTCACCCCCTCTGAGTTTGGGGCTACTTCTGTAAATGCACAAACACCTTGTTTTTCTCTTTTCTTTTCTTTTTTC
Source organism: Pseudochirops cupreus (assembly GCA_028627135.1). Taxonomy (NCBI): domain Eukaryota; kingdom Metazoa; phylum Chordata; class Mammalia; order Diprotodontia; family Pseudocheiridae; genus Pseudochirops; species Pseudochirops cupreus. The sequence goes on from CM053582.1 coordinate 506,674,585, forward strand.
CCCCCAATGTTTCCTTTTGTCTTAGATAACACTGCCACATGTTAATAGAAGAATATCTCCCATAATATTAACCTTAATACACAAATTAAAAGGTCTTCTTATTGTATTCTTATTGAATAGCTAGGCAACATGGCAGATAGGGTGCTAGAATTGGATTCAGAAAGACCTGATTTAGAATCCTGACTCATTCACCTACTGGTCCTCCTAGCCCTGTCACTAACTTTCTGAACTTCAAAACTATACCTCCTCTGCTACTGGCTTAACCTGAAATTTCCCCTAACATGTAGGACCTCCTCACCATAGGAGAGTCTAATATCCCTCTGTTTCATTCTCTCTGGACTATCCTTCCACAAGGCCCTCCTCACTTCTTCAGTTGATGAGTTCCTCCTGGACCCCTCCCCCCACCATGTTTTGGATAGGCTGAGATAGGCCCACCTTTATCCCCCTACCCCATGCTTTTCTGATGTTTTAGACTTCAAAACTTCAGTTTCAACATCTGTAAAATGTATTATTTTTGCATAAAACTCAGTTAGTTTTATAATATCTCAATTCCACTGGGGCCTAAGCAGAATTCCCTAGCCTGCAGTCTATGAGCTTGTTTTCTTTTTTTTTTTTTTTTAATATTTTGATAACTGAATTCAATATAATTGGTTTTCTTTGTATTTCTATGAGGCTTTTTTTCTTTATATATTTAAATAATTATTCTGAAGAATCCAAACACTTCAAAACAAAGAGGTCTAGGATACAAAACAGTTTAATATCTCCATTAGCCTCTAAGGAAAGAGCTGTGGCTTTGGATGTAGAAGACTTGGGTTCTACTCCTCACTATGTGAACTTGGATAATTCTTTTAATCTTTTTGATTCTCAGGTTCCTCAACTGTAAAATCAGATATCTCTACTCACACTATCTCCTAGAGTTATTGTGAAAGTGAATTAAGATAATGTGGGTAAAGCACTTTGGGGCAGTCAGGTGGTGTAGCAGATAGAGCGTCAGGTCTGATCCAGCCTCAGACATTTCCTTACTAGCTGAGTGACCCTGGACAAATCACTCAATCTCTGTTTGCCTCAGTTTCCTCATCTGTAGAATGAAGACAATAATAGTGCCTGCCCCACAGGGTTGTTGTGAGAATCAAATAACAATTGTAAAGTGCTTCACACAGCGTCTGGCACACGGTAGGTATTATATAAAGGTTTGTTGTTTGTTATCATTTATTATCTGTCGATTATAGAGTGTGGGACTTGGAGTTAGGAAGACCCGAGTCTGAATCCATCCTCAGACACTTACCAGCTGTATGACCCTTACTCTTCTGTAAAATGGGAATAAATTATCTACCTCACGCAGTGGTTGTGAGGATCGACTGAAATAACATATATAAAAATGATCTGTAAACCTTAAAGCCTTACATAAATGCTATATGATCGTGATCATTTTATCATTTTATTCACCAAAAGGTGCTAAGCAAGTATAACATGGAATATATTTTTTTCATGTTTCACAGATAATCTCTCTTCCCATTCCCTCTAAGACTCTTTAATTATTATCATTTGAGAGACTGAATAAAGTAATCTCTGTGTGGCTAAGTCAGACTTGGACTCAGGCATTGTTCTGTGTTTATGGAGGGGGGAGGCAATATAGACAACGTCAAGAGCTGGATGACCATATTTTATCTGTGCTGACTCTGTGTGTGTGTGTGTGTGTGTGTGTGTGTGTGTGTGTGTGTATGTGTGTGTGTGTTTCAGCGTGTCGAATTCCAACACTTCCAATTTTCTCTGACTTCCTGTTGTCAATGGTATCAACTATTTAATGACTTGCCATCAGCTTTGCTGCCATTGATTTAAAATTTTTAGGGCCATTTCAGAACATACCCTGCTATTTTATGTGATATGACTTGTCCTCACCCTAAAGAGATGTTGTAATTATTCAAGATGTGTACTGTATCTCCCCTCATTTCATTTGACTAGAAATGACCATCATTAGGCTCTCAGTATCCCATTCAGGGTACATTAAATTGTGTTCCTGGGGAAGAGCTGTTTAAAGGGTCAAATATCTAATTAAGATCTTGTCTACCCTTAAGAAAAATGTTGTTTACTTGCCTCCTACGAGGTAAACTCCAGATGGAATCTGAGGATTTACAAGAGATGAACTTGACCATATGCATTTCTTTAGGACCGATGCTTAGCGGCCTTGTAAACTTGAAAACATTCAACAGACACCTGTTATTTTGTTTTTTCAAGGCCTCAAAGATTTATAATCCTGCTAACTGATGTCCATCCAACCTCAAAAAAAATCAGGGAGGAACAATCTTGATAACATTTTCTGCTGTGCCATTTGGAATGGGTAATTACTTTCACACCAGGCGTTTCTAGAAAATCAAATGATAAATGGGATCTTTAAATTCCTCTTTTCCCCAGAGGTTCATGAGCTTAAGAAAATCTCTATAAGAAGTTTGTCTCTTTTTTCTACAACTTTAATAACTCCATTAAGCCTTTGGCTGTTCTCAATATCCAGCTGTGAAGACTTGGGTGTGGAATTTTTTTTTTCTGGTCAGCACCTCAAAAGAAGTATCTTTTAAAAAAATGTTTCATCTCCCCCAAAATATGAAGCCCAAATAAGTCTCACTTGGGCAAAAAGGAAGAATGAGAAAAGGTGCGCAGAAAGAAATCTTGAAAGATTTGAGGTAGCAAGCAATTTTAAAAATTCTGGGCCACTATTTATATCTCTTACAATTAAAGGTTATAAAAACAATGTAAATATACCAAATCTTCAAACATGCCTTGACCTGTGCTGTATATTTCATATTCATATGTAATATTCCCAAGGCTTTTTAAAATGCTCTTCCTGTAATATAATAAATAGAAGGTTTGATTCTAAGTGGATTACTTAATCTAGGGTCTATGAAGTAGATTTAAAATTTTACATATTTTTATATGTGTATATAATGTGTGTATACATACATATATGTGTATATATATCATATGTACCTATATACATGCATACACATAAGTATACATGTGTATATATGTATGTATGCAAATGCATATACATATATACATACATATGCATATGTGTATACACATATAATGGAGAGACAGACTGACTGACAGGAATAGTGAGAGACTTGAGACATGAAGATCAACCAGGGGCCTATTAGAATAATAGGCAATAGGTGAGGGTGGCCTGAAGGAAGATGACAGCTGTGTGAGTGGAGAGAAGGGGTACAATGAGAAAGATGTCATGAGGGAAGAAAAGGCAAGATTTGAAAACTGATTAAGAGTCTGCCCTTGAAGATCCAACCCTGTCATTTTACAGTTGATGGCACTGAAGCTTTGAAAAGCTACAAGACTTGCCCAAGGCTGCCCACTTAGCAAGTGGCAGAGCTAGGATTAAGTCCAGGTCATTTGTCATTAAGACTGATTCTCTTTCCAGTCTACCAGAGTCAATGGCCTTTGTCAGAAAAATTTAAAGTCTGAAGCATAATCTATTAAACCCCCAAATCTAGGAGCACACCATTACACGGGAATCTTGGGCTGTGTCAGGCTTTTCCAAGGGTATGTCCTTGGGCCTCTGTATCATCTCTCTTGGTGATCTTATCATCTCCCTTTGGATTCAATTGTTAACTATGCAGCTCATTCTCAGATCTATTTATCTAGCCCTAATCTCTATCCTGCCTTTTGGGCATCTTGACTGAGATGCCTCATAAAAAAATCAACATAACTCAAAAACAGAACTATCTCCCTCCTCCCCCCACCAAAAAAATAATCTTTCCATCTTCTCAACTTTGCAGTTATAATCAAGGGTACCACTAGGTTCCGTAGCCCACATTCACAACCTTGGTATCATCTTTGATTCCTTACTTGTACTCATCCCACATACCCAATCTGTTATCATGTCTTGTCATTGCTACCTTCTCTTTATTCACAAAGCCATCACCTTTCTATATGCCCTCATCCTGTCTTGCCTTTACTATTGCAATAGCTTTCTGATTTGTCTCCCCACCCTCTTCATTCTAGTCCATTCTCTACTCAGTAGCACAAGTGATTTTCCTCCATTCAATAAACTCCAGGGGCTCCCTGTTACCTTGATCATCAAATATAAAAAGTCCTCTGTCTAGTTTTTAAAGCCCTTTATAACTGACCCCTACCTACCTTTACAGTCTTCCTACACTTTACTCCAATCTAGCAGCAATTGGCTTCTCACTGTCCCAAGCACACAGTCCTCCATTTTCCCATTCCATGATGTTTCGCTGGCTGTCTTCCATGCCTGAAATGGGCTCCCTCCTCCCCTCTGCTTCCTGGTTTTCCTGGCTTTCTTCAAAGCTCAGTTCAAATCCTGCCTTTCAACCTTTCAGAGAGGACTTTTCTGCCTGTCCCCCTACTGCTGGTCCCTTCCCTCTGAAATGGACTTCCTTTTATACTATATATACATACATATATACATACATGCATAAACACATATACACTACAGACATAGTTGCTTTTATGTTATCTCCTCTGTTAGAATGTGAATTTCTTGAATGCAAAGTTCTTTCTTTTTTCTATCCTTTCATTTTTTTCCTCTTTTCTTTTCATCCCTACCATTTAGGACAGCATCTGGCACATAGTGCTTTAAAAATGGTTGGTGTTTGGGGGCAGCTAGGTGGCACAGTGAATAGAGCACTGGCCCTGGAGTCAGGAGGACCTCAGTTCAAATCTGGCCTCAGACACTTAACACACTTACTAGCTATGTGACCTTGGGTACTTAACCCCAATTGCCCTGCCCTCCCCTCTCCAAAAAGCAAAAAAAAAAATGTTGGTGTTGCTGCTGCAGCTGGTGATGGTGGTGATGAGGAGGAGGAGAAGAAGGAGGAGAAGAAAAAGGAGGTTTTCACAGACGAGAAGACTGAGGAATAAATTGAGCTACCCAGGATCACATACCTAATTAACGTCAGAGATTTTCTGCTTTACTGTGTTATATGATGGTTGGGAGAGATTGAATGCTATTTGATTGCTACTTTAATACTTATTGAACTAATACCACACATTCACTTTTATTTTCAGAATATTGAATGCTATAGGACCACAGGCTATTTTGAATGCCTTTCACTGAAAGACAAAGACTAATTACTGTGTCTGCTTCACTCAGTAGTTTACAGAATCATAGTACCATTCTAATGAGACCCTTAGGTTGTAGATTCTATTCCCATGGATCCCAGTTAGCTTCACTGTCCTACATGGTGACAAAAAATAACTCCCATCTCACAAATGTATGCTCTTGGTCACAGAGGGATCTACTGAAAGAATGTGGATAGATCAGTGCCAATTCATCACAACTACTGAAAATACAGCTAAAAGAATCTGTCTTACTGATGGAAGGCCAGAAGTCTTATCTTTGTATTTGAATATGACTATTTTCAGATTTTGAAACTGGAAATACTTATGCAATATATATGGATTTCCTTGCATCTCCATCATCCATATGATGCTTTTAGAATAAAAAAATTCCACCCTTGTGAGTACCAAGGTTACCTTGTTAACACCCATTTCAGTGAGGTCTTCTGTAACGGCAATCTATTTGGCCTCCAATATCATTTATTGTTTATATCACAGAGTTTATCACCTAAATATGTAGTCTATATTCTATTTTTTTCTTGCTTTAATTTTATCTCACTTTCCTCTGAATAGGATCTATTATCTTTACCATTTATTTGGCATTTCTTTTCTCCCCATGTCAGATACATAGCAGGTACTCAATAAATGTGTTGGTCATTCCACTAACTTGCCTTCCGTGAACATTCCAGATAATGGTTTTTACCTCCAACTCCTTGATGCCACTAAGGAAAATCTTTGCCCAAAGTAACCTTGAGTCTAAAACAGGATGGTTTCAGACAATAGCAGAGATAGTGTGATGAGAATTTGAGAATTACATGTCACACCTAACATAATAAAATCATTAGGCAGGAGTAGAAGCTGTGCTGAGAACAAAACCTCAGGATAGGTAAAAGGAAATGAAAAAGAAAAAAAAATCCAGGCAAGCTCAGGATATGTAATTAATGGACAGTTTGCCAAATACCATGTGCCTGTGTAGACCTATAGACAATGATGATTGGGAGGAAATATAGTGTGTTTGAGTTTCCATAGTCTGCATTGTAGAGCTTCATTCTCACAGACTTTCTTAATTGTTCTACCAAGGTAATCACTCAAATTGCATTTCTAATTTACTCTAACCCAAGATTTCGAAAATAGTTCCTTTCTTTCCAGGGCTCAGTTGCATGTAGTCTGGAAGACAAGGGGAATGGGAGTTATATAGAAGACTTAAAGTCACATGATATAGTGGAAAGGTTCCTAGATTTAGAGGCAAAGGATCCACATTTGAAGCTAGGTTCTGCCACCTTCTCTTTTGTGACCTTTGGCAAAGCATTTAACCTGTCCTCATCCATAAAACGAGGGGATTAGAATAAATCCCTTCCAAATCTACCATTCTAAATTGGCTTATTCAAAATGGCGCTGGACTGGAACTCAAGTGACCTGTGATGCTGGTTCTAATTAGCTTTATGACCTTGGACAAATAACTTAGCCTTAGAATCTCAATTCCCTCATCTACCAAATGAATGGATTATACTCAATGATTTCTAAGGATCCTCCTTGCTCACATATTCTTTATGTGGTTTTTTGAGTCAAGCATTAGGGATACAACATACAAAGGGTAAGGAAGAATTATTCTCCATATTACTGAGAATAGAATAAGCATAAGGAGTTTAGCCTGCAGAAGCATTTTACATAGGAAGACTATACTGGAAAAAAACAGATGCCCAAATTCTAAATTTCTCTGGCTATAAAAACTTTTTTTTAATAGTGAGACATAGTTCTTGCTCATATACAGACTCTACAGTTTATCTCAAAAACTTTAATATCTTAAAACTACTGATATTCTTGGGACATTTTATATGGGAATACTTCCTATATGGTATTGTGGGATTTATGCAGCAGAGATAACTACACTATCATATGTGGTGAGTAGATTGTTGTTCAATCATTTTTCAGTCTTGCCTGACTCTTCCTAACTCCATTTGGAGATTTCTCAGCAAAGATACTGTAGTGTTTGCCATTTCCTTCTCTAGCTCATTTTACAAATGAGGAAACTGAGGCAAACAGGGTTAAGTGACTCCCTAGGGTCACCCAGCTAGTAAGTATCTAAGGTCAGACTTGAACTCAAGAAGGTCCACTGTGCCATCTAACTGAGGAAATTACATTTTGAGAATTAAAGGACTCATTCACTTGGACAGCAAAGTCCCAAAGAATGAAGATGGGGGAAGGTAGGGAGAGGACAATTCCATTCCAGACACTAAAGTCATTGAGCAACGTGAGACACTGATACAAAGATGTCTTTTATCTTTGCCATGCTAGGAATTCCTTCAGGACCAGGATTATGCCTTTCATCTTTGCATCCCCAAATACTTAGCACAGGGCTCTGATAATAATAGGTATTTAATATTATTTAATATAATGAATTGAATTCTACGAAGTCAACCACTAAGAATTGTCACATTACCATTTGCCCTCTTTAGTACTGAGACATCAATAATTGGCACAAAAAGAAAAACTTGTCTATATACAATGAACAGCAGCCTATTGAAACCAGAGACACTTAGTTTGTAGTTTATCAGCACAATCCATGTTTTTCTTATAGAAAATGAGTGTTTTCAAACATCTATGTAGCAAACAGATGCCACTATACATCTGGGACATTCCAGTGACTTTTAAGTCACCCTGGGGGTTGACTGAAGGTTCAGGCTGTTGTTGGTTTTTCAAATGCTATGCTTGGAGAAATCTTCCTGGCCTTTCTGAAGTCATGGAGGCATAGACTAGTAGAGAAATAGACTCTAGACTTCAGTCCAGTTTTACCCTGCTACAGATGAGAAATCTGGAGCCCAGAAAGGGGAAGAGATCTCATACAAGGTAACACAAGGAGTTACTGGCAATTTTTGGACTAGAGCCCAGTTCTCCTTATGCCCAGATAAGGTAAACACTGAAGGAGGAAATTATTTAAATGAGTATTTGAGTGATGGAGTCAGCGAGGTGGCATGGTGGATAGAGCTCCTAAAGTCAGGAAGACTCTTCTTCCTGAGTCCAAATATGCCCTCAGGTGGCAACTAGGTGGTACAGTGAATAGAGCACAGGCCTTGGAGTCAGGAGGACCTGAGTTCAAATGCGGCCTCATACACTTGACACACTCACTAGCCATGTGACCTTGGGCAAGTCACTTAACCCCAATTGCCCCTCAAAAAAAAAAGCAAAAAAAAAAAGCAAATATGGCCTCAGATACCTACTAGCTGTATGACCCCGGGCTAGTCACTTAACACTGTTTGCCTCAGTTTCTTTACCTGTAAAATGAACCGGAGAAGGAAATGGCAAACCACTGCAGTATGTTTGCCAAGATAACCCCAAATGGGGTCACAGAGTTGGACATGACTGAAAAACAATTGTACAATAGCAAATTTGAGTGATCTTTCTAAACTCCTTCCCCATTTGTTTCTGCTTGACATAAAACTGAATCCATCCCAAAGATCCTAGTTAGATTAAGTCTCCCAAACAATGGGTAAATATGTTGGAAATATATTAAAAGAGATGCAGTTGAACTTGACAATGATAGGAACCTGTGCTGTAGAGAAAGAGGCAGAAGCCATAGAAATGCCTGAGACTACTCAAGATGTCAAGTTGGAGCCTCTGGCAGAGAGAGGGGACATCAGATCAGTGACTAAGTCAAGGTGGCTGGGGCTTTGATATGATATACTGGCATCCAGAGGCGTGCATTTCTTCAGGGGAGGGAAGGGGCTATTGTTTCCCCACAGTGCTCTAGCCCCTACACCTTTAGCCTCGTGATAAGGATTTCCTTTGCCAGCCTGGACCCAAAACCCTACTACTTTGCCCAAACTTTGACTCCTCAGGGTCCTGTGATAATGGTACCCCTCTACAGAATCTCCCCTGCATCTGTATGAATGAGATCCTGCATCTGTAGAGGGCAAACTATCCCCCCTGTTGACTCACTTTCACCAGATACCAGGCTATTATCTGTGGTAATATGATTCTACAACTAGTCCTCCACCTTCTTGGGGTGTTTTGTTTTGTTTTGGTTTTTTTTGCCCCAGATTTAAAAAAATCCTAGTTGAAAGACCAGAGAACAGACACAAGGAGAGTATTTCTAGGGAAAACAAGTAACAAAGAAACCAAGGGATCATTTATGCTGGCTGTCAAATGATGATAGTCTATTGGTAAAATAGCTCTGTCCTGGGAATGTAATCTAATGAGATGAATACTGCTGATTTAGAAAAGGAAAAAAATTCAACTCTGTCCTGGTTTAAGTGCTGAACACTAATGAATCTTAATTTTAATCTCTCTTAAATCAGTATATAGATTTAATATACTGGAATTACTAAATAACTGTTACCACAAGATAATGAAGAAACATAGTGTGTCTGTGTTCAGTATAACCACCGCAGAGATGAATCATCTCTCGCTGTATTAAGAGATAAGCCATGGGAAGGGTCAAACTCTTAAAAGAAGGCTCTTAGCCAGGAAATTCAATTCAACAAGTATTTATTAAGCATCTACCCTGTACTTCCCTTTAGGAGATGGAAAGATAAATAAGGGGGTGGCTAGGTGGCGCAGTGAATAGAGCACCAGCCCTGGAATCAGGAGGACCTGAGCTCAAATTCAAGCTCAGACACTTAACACAAAACTAGCCATGTGACCTTGGGTAAATCACTTAGCCCCAATTGCCCTCCAAAAAGCAAAAAAAAAAAAAAAAAGATAAATAAGCCTTAGTCCCTGTTATCTTTTTTTTTTTCTTGGTCACTAGATTTGCAGTTAATTGTGTGGGGAGGAAAGCAGAAGGGGAAAGGATGCACATATACAAGCAGACACGAGACGTAATAGCTGACATTGACTTTGTTCTTTACAAAGCACATACTTATTATTATTTCATTTGACTCCCCCATCTTGTGAGACATTATCACTATGTTAAAATGGAAGAGAATGGAGCTCTGAAAGATTAAGTGATTTACCCACAGGCACAGCACTGCTAAATGTCAGATGGCAAGATTCTCATGGAGGCCTCTCTAGAAGTCTAGAAATCTTGACAATCCCAGTGCCTCAAGCTGTGCCAAGCAATGCACAGAGGGCTGTACCAGGACTGAGGCAAGAAAGGTCACTTTTGACTCAGGGAAACAGCAGAGGCTTTAATGTCATAAAACAAACTCACAGAGTTGGGGTTCTCAACCTTCCTGGTGCCATGGAGTCCTTTGGCAATCTGGTGAAACCTATGGATCCATTCTTGCAACGGCGTTTTTAAATAATGAAGGAAATGCTGAGTTTCAGTTAGAGGCCAGTGAAAATAAAGGTGTGTTTTTGTTTTCCATTCAAGCCCAAGAACTCCCTTAAATTTATCCATTGACAATGTGAAGATTCGCTGACCCCAAATTCAGAGTCCCTGCCTAGGTATTGAGACTGAGTTCGAGAGGATATCTTTTGTCCATTATCATGATTGCTTCTTTTAAATGGTAGATGGCACAGTGGATAGAGTGCTGGCAAGAATACCTGAATTCAAATCCACACTAAATGTGGTGACCCTAGGCAAGTCACTTAATCTTTTTGCCTCAGTTTCTTCATGTATAAAGTGGGCTGGAGAAGGAAATGGCAAAGTATTCCAGTATCTTTGCCAAGAAAACCACAAATGAGGTCATGAAGAATCAGACACAACTGAACAACAACAATCACTGTTAAAATAAATTGAAGGGTGGGGGATTTGGCAAGCTTTCCCGAGTGGAAAAAAACAACAAAAACAAAACAAGACAGAAAAAACAAGAAATGTTAATAAATCCTTAATCATGAAAGGTCATATTTTCTTGCTTCAGGTTGAATGCAAATTACAAATAGAATAGATTACATCATTACACTACAAATCCTGGGTTCACCAGGCTACACTGAGAGAGCAGTGTCTCTCTTTGCAAGCAGGAACCAGGCATTGTCAGAATGGCTGCCTAATCCTGAAAGCCTACCGAGTAAAGAGTGTGATTGACAAGATGGAATAGCACTAATCTCACTATGGTATTCTCATTCCTTCTCCCCCTGTCAAAACAAAGACAGTCACGTTCCTGGAAGTGAGTGATTGATGGGGCAGATTGTTCTTTAAGAGGAAGTGGCATTTCAGTGCTGAATCAGGGAAGCAGCAGATGCCTATTTGTTACTGGATGATAACCTGGCCCTTGCCTGGATGATGGCCCTCACCTGGAGCTCACACCACGGCCTCCACAGGCATCTCTATCTATTCACACACCTTGAATCATCAGTAACTACTGTCGACTTAGGCCAGCCCTGTACCTGGTTTCTCCAGCAGTGTCCAGAGACACCAAAGAAAATGAAAATAATAGAGAATAAGGAGTGACTTTTTTTTCCCTTTGGGGGCATAAACATTGGTTATTGCTGGCAACCTTACAAAATACATAATATGCATGTTGTAATTTGTACTGAGTGTACAGTGTCCGTGTGGACTTTGCAGATAAAGAATAAGGGTAAAGAACAAGGAAGAGAATGGGCAGGAGGAAAGTAACACTGTTTAGAGAGAAAGTCACTGAAAAATCAAACAGCTTAAGGACAAGATGGAAAGGACATTTGTGGGGTACCTATTATGTGAGGCACTGGGAGAGGCATGAAGGGAGATAAAATAATGAATATCATATGGCTTCTATTCTCAAGGGATTAACAGAGTAGTTTGGAAGGCAGATTGAAAGAGCAGCCAACTGGGAGTCAGGAGATAGGAATTCTAGTCCCAATCTTCTGACAAAATTGACCTTGCGTCAAAACACCTTGCTATATTGGCTAAACGAAGGGCATGGCGTTGGGTGCAAATTGGGCATAGGTTGTCCCAGATCCAGGTCTGGACTCCTGGATAATAAGTCATAAAATCATAGTGTCTTAGAGCTGAATAGGACCTTGGAGGTTATCTAATCAGACCAACACAAATCCCTCACGACATGGCTGACAAGTGAAAGATAACTCAGTGACAGAAAGAATTGAGGAAATGCATTCAGCTTTTTGGATGCTTCTTGTGAAGGTGGTTGATTTTTTTTTTTAAAAACTTGTGTGAGACATGACATTTATCCCTATTGAGTTTCATCGTGTGAGCTCTGGCTCAATGCTCCAATCTATCAAGATCTCTTATGAATACCGATTCTACCATCTGGCACATTAGCTCTCCTCTCTACCTTTGTACTTTCTGTCAGTTGGATACCACGCCATGTATGCCTTGAATCAAATCATTAATAAATGTATCTTAAAAAAACAAAAACAGCATCAACATACAGCTACACACAGAAACTTTTGGCCTTCCCTCAGAGATGTCCTCCCAATCTGGCATTGGACTGTTATTAACTGATCTTTGGATCTGATTAAATGATTGCCAATGAGCATCAAGTTAGTGTCTAAGGAAGGGAGCAAACCAAGGTCTTCTCTTCAAATCTGTTGTGATATGCCTACTTACCAAAGTCCAGATTTTTTCTACCTTACTCTCTACTTCAGTTTGCCAGAATGGATAAGTAGAGACTGACTCACTTCACATCCAAGGACTTCTTCCATCTGCAAAACAAGGAGGTTTGATTAGAGGACCCCTAATTTCTACTTCAGACTAGCATTTCATGGTGTTAATTCTGCTATAAAATGACAAGACCCTCAAATATTTTCTACAACCAAATGATTGTGAATATACAATGTAATTCTCTTGGGAATCTCTACATGTATTACAGTAGGATTTCCATTCCTCTGAATGTGTTGAGAGTTCATCTTTAGGAATCGCTTAGAACTAGCTCATGAATTGTCAAAGAAAATCTCATTAATGTATAGTCATACTGCTTTTTAAAATTAAAAGTCTTTCTCCTACTTGATCACCCATTTAATTTCCTAAATTTAGAAATTATTTTATTTAGCAGGGATTTGGCACAAAGCCCAGATCATCTAAAATGGTATCACTCACATAGAAGGCACTGGGGACTTGCTTCTGGGAGACAGGAGGACTGATGCATTCACGAACATTCTACATTGTCCTACCATATGGCTGGGAGAAGCCTACTAGGTGTGTCTTTAAAACTACCTAACTGGAACAGGGTCTTTTTTTTTTTGTTCCACATGCAGCCGTGAAGGACTTGCTCTTTCATAAAGTTGACACCATACAGTAATTGAGGCAGGGCCAGAAGAAGGCCACCTGTCTATCCCCAGGCCATGTGGCCCCTAGAAATAGACTTGGGGCTTTAGCCTGTTTCAGTTGTACTTTTCAGTACTAGATACAAAGAGTGGAGTCCCAGGTCCTGATTTTTAAATGGTTAAATTAAACTGGAGTGTCACAGACCCCCTCCCCCAAAATTCGTAGAACACAGTAGATGGGGGGGTTCTAACCAGTGGCAGAGAAGAGAGAACCTTCATTCCCCTCATTGTATTAGAGAACTCTGGGGAAGGGAAGAAATATAACACGTGTGAACTTCAGACACTGGGGGCACAACAAATCCACTATTACATTTAGGCAGTTATAAGAAAACAAATTTGTTTTCAAATGATAAATATTTGCCACTCTTTAATATTTAGAAGATTGTGTCAATATGATGTAGTAGAGAGAATGCTGGATTTGGAGTCAGGAAGACCTGAGTTTGAATTCAACTACTTTTATTTACTATCTTCACGTTGCCATCTGGGCAAAACAACTGATTGTTCTTTACCTCATCTGAAAAGTAGGAATAAGAAGGCCTGTCTCACAGGATTGTTGTGAGGATCAAATGAAATGATATATAATCCTTTGTGACCTTTAAAGAGTATTAAAATGTTAGTTATTAATATTATTATTAGTGACCTGAATAATAAGTGAATTTGTGGAGACATAGAATACAGAGGATGGTTGAATCCTCACTGGGTTACTTACCACTTACCAGCTGTGTGTCCTCAAGAATGCAGCTTTCCCAACCTAGGCTTTAGTTTTCTTTTCTGTGAAATGAGTGGGTTGGACTGAGAGACTTTCACAATTCCTTCTAGATTTTATATTTGGAGACTTCATTACCGGCATCTGATCATTTACACTGATCATTTTACATTTGATATATTTTTGCTTTCTTTCTTTTTTTTTTTTTTATTAAATTTTTTTGAGTTACATATTTTCTCCCCGTCTTTCCCCCGCCCACCACCCCAAAACAGCCATCCCAGTGTTTCCCCCCTCCCCCAGTCTATTCTCTCCTATGTCACTTTTTGGTA